>OU015494.1:160211258-160218758 GCA_907164885.2 Dolomedes plantarius
GTCCAAGTTTTCCATCATTGGAAGCCCCATACGAGGAACATGATGAATGTTCAACGCCAAACGTCGTATTACATCATGAAATAGATATTGCTGGCGACGGTAACTCATAACTGCCTTTTTTCATCTCTCCAAAGAATTTTACATCTTCAAATATCTGCATCAGTCCTTCGACAACAACTTTTTAATTCATCCTACTTAAATGCTTCTCAAAATCCAATTAGTGCAAGAAGTATACTAAGTAGTGAATTTTGAATACTGAGATTTAGATTGTTTATTCATATTTTCCAGAACATACAATCAAAATATATGCGTGCACTTTCATTATTCTAATAATAATACAAAAACAGAGGTTGTTCGTTTTTGTTATTTTAAAAATACACTAAAATAATCAATAGAAATCTACCTATTAAATCACTTTTAGAGTTGAAAAAATAACGTAAGAAACTTCGTTCGTGACGGGGTCCCCCGACCGCATAATTTTTTGTATTTTTTATATTTATTATTGTATTTTTAATATTATTTTTAATAGTACTTTTATAACTATTCCGCCACCTTTTGCGTTATAGTGTTTCCATTTTTTAATAACAAGTATTCATTTTAAATACTCAGAACTTGAAAATGTAAACACGAGTGAGTCATTCATTCACCGTGATTCATTCATCGCCGTTAATTTAAGAAAAATTGAATCAGAGAATTTTTTTTCACAGCAAAACAGTTTTTCATTATATTATTTTTTTTAATATATATATATATATATATATATTTATAACACACGTGGCTTTCATGTGATTTTTCGTAAAGCATTCTATTACTATGATAATCTTTTTAATTTCTGTATATTATTGTATTTTTAATATTACTTTTAATAGTGCTTTTTATAACGATTTGTAATTTACCGTCAAGTTTTGACGGGTACTATCTAATATATATATATATATATATATATATATATATATATATATATATATAACGGGTGCGTCACAAATTTGTGCAAAGTTTGAAAATTCATAATCAAAGCAGTAATGCTCGGAAAAATTTTCTGTTTGCGCCAATAAGTTCAGAGGGACATTGGATTTTTTTTCAATGTAGAAAAAAAAAGTTTCCAAAAGTAACCGAAAGATGGCGCTCACACGTCACACTGAGACGTTTTATGCAAATCAGGCAAACTCAAACAGAAAATCAAACAGATCACAATAACATGAGACTGTGCATTTATTTTGAAGTAACAGATGTTGAACATTATTACCAGGACAAGGTAATAGGGAAGTGAGGCGCGTCACTAAGCCCATTACAGCGGATTCTAGCATCGATGGCAGCGACTGTCTGTCGAATGACATTTTTCAGTTCCACCAAAGTGGTTGGGGAGCCCCGGTACACATGAGAATTTAAGCATCCCCCCCAACTAAAAATTTCTCGGGGTCAAGTCTAGTGATCGTTAGGGCCACTGAACCTTATATCCGCAACTTATAGAACTCGGTCTTCAGTGAAAAATCCCAACAGGAACGTCTTAATATCACGTGAAATGTGGGGCGGGGCACCATCCTGCATGAAGGTGACAACAGCTAACGCATGTCTTACCTGAAATGCAGGCTTATCGTGGTCACGCAAAAGCGCCCTCTTTCAGTTACTTTTGGAAACTTTTTTTTTTTTTCACATGGAACAAAAATCCAATGTCCCTCTGATCCTATTCGTGCAAACAGAAAATTTTTTCCTAGCATTATTTCTTTTATTACGAATTTTTGAACTTTGCACGAATTTATGACGCACCCGGTATATATATATATATATATATATATATATACACTTGTCAAATGTGAAATTGCAACATCATGAAGGTTATACGCGTAGCGATGTGAAAATTACAGGATCGTTAGATGTCAGAGTCATATGCAAATGATTAAATGCACGTGCGCATCTAGTCACATGATACCCAGTTTCTGTCTATAAAATCCAGTAGCTGGGTCGCTCTGTATATGCTATCACTGAAAGATTGTTGTTGTAACGGAACTTGAAGAAGGGTAGAAAATGCCTCAGAGACACCAGAAAGCTGAATACCAGCAGGTATCGTCTGAGGAACGAGAACGTATCTTAGAACTACATGAACTTGGTTTGTCGATGCTCGAAATTGCTAGTCGTGTTGGACGGGACGTCAGTACAATTCAGCGATGTGTGGCACGATGGACGCAAGACCATCTGAGAACACAGCAAAGAGGCAGTGTATCATCCAGGTGCACGTCAGATCGGACTGATAGGCAAATTCGGCGAATGTTTCGTGGGGACCCGTTCGCCACGGCAAGTCCTATTCAAACCTACCTACCATTATCAGATGGGACATATGTCTCCTGCCAAACCATCCGTAACAGTTTGCATGAGGGAGGGATGCGCACACGGCGGCCAACCACTGGAGTTTGCTTAACCACTCTAGACAGGGCTGCCCATCTGGCTTGGTGTCGACATTATCGTCACTGAACGAACAAATGACATCGGGTATTGTTTTCAGACGAATCCCGATTTTGTTTACGGAGGAAGGACGGTCGTGGACATCTGTGGCGGCTTCCCGGAGAACGTTACCTACCAGCCCATATCGTCGAACGTCACACCGGCCCCACACCGGGCTTCATGGTTTGAGGCATCATGATCGGACAGCGGACAACCCTTGTGCACATTACTGGCAGTTTAACATCGGTCCGGTACGTAACACAAGATGTTATGCCTGTGGGTCGGCCACTTGTGCAGGCCGCCTCCGGCACGTTATTCCAGCAGGACAATGTCTGACGAATGAGACGAATCCCGATTGTCACACGTCACACTCTGAACAGCCTCAATGGAGTTCCCATCCTTTCCTGGCCGGCAGCCTCACCCGATCTCTGTCCCTTCGAGCATGTGTGGGTTGCCATCGGATCTGCGGTGCACAAGGCACCGCAACCACATACCGTACAGGAACTGGAAGCTGCAGTGGAATCGGCGTGGGAAGGAATATCTCAGGAGACCATTAATAGTCTCATAGGCAGTATGCCTCGCCGGTTAGAGACCTGTATAGCTGCCAGTGGTGGCAACATTAGATACTGAATAAACAGTTTAATTTTTCATATCTTTGTTTGTTCCTTTAATCATCTGCATATGTGTCTTACCTCTACCGATCCTGTGATTTTCCCATCACTACGAGCATTCCTTCATGGTGTTGCAATTTCACTTTTGACGAGTGTATATATATTGTCGCGTAGATTCGATTGTGTTCGTATGTTTATTACAAGGAATCAAATACAATCGACCTGCATTAGAGAAAGTTATTCGACCTGAACTGAACGCTACCTCAACTTATATACAGTCACCGAACTTTCTGGAACGGTATAAACTAGAATTAGCATATAATAAATTAGAATATTAGAACATTCTGGATAAAAAGAGAAACGATAGCAAAGGAAATTTAAAGAAAAGCGATATTAAGCAACTTTTATCCATCCGGGCTCGAACTCATCACCATCAGCACCGTAGCCAAACGCCTTACTCCTGTGCCACGATAGCGCTACGGACGAGCTTCGCTACAATCAATCAATCAATCTATCTATATATATAATATATATATATATATATATATATATATATATATATATATATATATATATATATATATATATATATATGTACTAGCTGGATACCAGTGCTTCGCTACGGGGTACATTTTAGGATAATTACAATGAAAAAGTAATGCAATTGCTTTATAGAGGATTTTCTTATAAACAATATTTTTTGTTTCTTCATTGGGCGGAACTAATATTACCAGGCTCGTCCGCGAACTTACGCGTGAGCGAGCTTCGTAAAACTGAGCGTGGGAGAAACAATTTTCTCTTAAATCTACGCCAGCATATTTTAAAGTTTGGCCTTGGGACTTATTTATCGTCATGGCGAAGCATATTTTGAGAGGAAATTACAGTTTTATATATAGATTTGATTTAATATCCATAAAACATACTAATTTGAACTAAATTTTTAAAAATTTCCATCTCAATTAGTCTAGCGGTTAAATTTTATCTTTTACTGTATTTTAATATTTTCTTTGTCAATTTATTTCGTTGTTATGCATGTGACGCAAAATTAATTTAAAGTATCACAAAAAGAAAAGAAATCTGGTGATCAACATTTAATAAATTAAATTCAAAACTTTCCAAACGATTACTGTTTTGGAAGCTAATGTTCTGCTAATTTCCAGTAAAAGCTAAAATCATTTGAAAACCACACACCAGTTTTTCACTCACACGCAACACTATAAACCCCTAAAAGAATTCAAGAATAAAACGTTTAAAAATATAAATATATTAATTTAAATAATTAAACACACACAAATGTATAAATTACACAAAAGTTTACTTAAATTCTTTAATCTGTCTACATCTCCAGTATAGAAATATTTTCGGGGCATTTACAGAACATGGTATATTTCACATTTGAAAACACGCATTAAATGAACATCGTCTCAATGAGAAATTTCTGAAATGAGCATGACAATGAAGATCCTGTGTTTACAAACAGCAGCGGTAACCGAAATGTGTTAAAATATAAATTTTAAGAGTATTATGGTAGTGAGTTGTGTAGCTTATAAAGATAATATAAAGATAATGATATACATTTTAATGGTAATAATATAAATAAAAACTTTCCAAACGATTACTGTTTTGGAAGCTAATGTTCTGCTAACTTCCAGTAAAAGCTAAAATCATTTGAAAACCACACACCAGTGTTCCACTCACACGCAACACTATAAACCCCTAAAAGAATGCAAGAATAAAACCTAAATTTTTCTAATTCCTAAATTTTTCCTCTGAAACCCCTACATTACTCTTCTATCTATTCAGGATGACCTGGAGCAGTGGTTTTTTAAAAATACAGTGCATATTCATAACAGTTTTACATCGAAATGATCTTGAGTCTTGAAAAAAAATGTATGTAATCATTGGTTAGTAGAAACAATAGGAAAGACATAGAGGTATTATTTGAAAAATCTCACTTAAAATACAAAAATATATCACATAAACACACTAAAATTTTAATCACAATTTTCACTGGTCACTTGGACGGTTATTATGGTTTACAAATAAGTCTCTACCTTACCAGATGCTTACTCTGATCCTGAGTGGAGAATAGTTTGACAGTCCTACAATCTGTCCACTCACTCTCACAATCTTAAACAGTTCCAGTTTCAATCAGTTACAGATGTATTTAATTTATTTACATAAAATCAGGATGGAAATATGAAGTATACATGATTGAAAACAACTTAATGATGAAAATACTTATGGTCGACCATCATGCTTGCCCCTGAAAAAACTCAGAGACATCACATATTTTTAATTGAAAAATACAGATTTTATCAATTTATCATATTGCAAAATCACTTTATAAAATTAACTTATGGATTCAACTTCTACAGATTCTATCAACTTATAAATTCAACTTCCCATGGGATAAATTTTCTCATATTCTTAATTCTCAGTATTATATTATTACATAACATCATCTCATTTTAACCTAGGTTACAAGAAAAGCTTTTCCATTCTCGAGTTATGATACACACATAAATTTCAAAATAATTTTACATTTTATCTACAAATCAATTCACCCTTATCAAAACATAAATATAATTGACACTTTTTATTTAAAAAATTCACAATGATAGATTCATTATGTTAAAACACCATATACTTTCTGACTGGTTGTGCATAGTTGGGTCAGAGGAGAGCAGGTTCAAAATTTTCCCACAGTCTTAACCACAACAATGGCTTTGGAAAAATATGTGGAGAGTGTTCGTGTGTTCGAATGTGCGTTCCCCACACTGATCTAGGTTCAAATTCTTAATAACTTTACTACTAAGGAGTGAAGGGGTGCGTAGTTGTTTGCGTTTAGTGTTTGTGGCCGTGCAGTGGACCAACCGTAATTCTCCCACAGGACATGACTGCCAAAACAACACCTTGTCAATAACTAAGATGGAGAAACAGGAGATGTGGGCGCTTGTCATGCCTGAGGAAGTATTAAGTACGAATTGGGAGGGCAAAAGGAGCGGTCTTCCCATGGCCTGTCTTTAGTCATTTCGTTTAAGTAATATTTTTCAGCACATTGTGACTGAGTATGTGAAGTACAATTTATTTAGAAGGATACAATGAGGTTGGGATGACTTCCAACGCGCGGGTAGAGGTGGGTAATAGGATAGAGTATTCGAGAAGGAGGAAATTTACTGAAAGATAAAAGAAGTAGGGGCGTCACATTCGGTTTTTTGGCTCAGAAGATCCAAAACATCACATTCAATAGTTCTCTAAAAAAAGTTTAAATCAGGATAGTTTTTTTTAAATTATTTTAAGACAACACACAAAGTTTAACCACCTAAGTGGAGTAAAAGGGGTGTTAGGCACCCAACATATAAAATCAATTAAGAAATGGATCTCTGAGATAGGAAGTTTGGTCATATTCGGGAAAATGTAAACACAGTTCAGCACATTATACAAACAAAACATTGCAAAAATGGTAACAAAACATTTCAAAATAATCCAAAAATTAGGTTTAGCCAAAGTTCTTTCATTAGTTACTAAATTTCAATTCAAAACACACAATTGTTAAAAACCAATAAATTCAATACAAACCATATTCTAGTTTAATTTCACAATATCATCAATTCCAATTTTTTATTTTATTTACTCATTAACATTCATAATTTTATAATTTCAATTTTTTACTTGTAATTCGCTTACCAAAATCTTCTCTTAATATTATTTCATCCCCCCCTCCCCAAGAAAATTGTGCATGAAACAAAATTATTTTAATTTAAACTCATTATGTGAATGAAAATGCCTTAATCTGGTTGAGTGAACAATTTCACTCTTTTTCCCAGTGTATTGGTTTGGTTTATAAATTTCAAAATTTACATTAGAAAGTTGGCTTAAAATTTTATAAGGGCCTGAATAAGGTGGATCTAATTTTCTTGAATTTGGGTATTTAAATTCTTCGTACATCACTAAGTCACAAATTTTAAAATTTGACTGTACAAAATGTCTATCATATCTCTGTTTATTAAATAATTCTCAACATTTTTTGATAAGGCTTTGCGAAAAATATACCACAGAAATTCAGATTGACAATGTAAACATTAAATCACTAGAATTGACACTAAACATTATTATTCACTTGTACATATAACATTATGACCTACTAAATCACAAATATATAACCAAGCTACATTTTAATTTCTTCCTCAACTATGAATTGCACTAAAATCTCGTAACACACATAAAAATCAATAGTAGCAGAAAAAGTTAAATATTACTCAATGAAATTAATATATACACAAATGAGGTCATTAAGATATTTAAAAAATATTAAGTTAGAATTCAAATGTATGGAATCAACTTTCAAAATTTTTTTCACTATTGAAAACAGTTTCTATCTCAAAAAATTTTTTTAACATTTTTTTATGCACTTTTCATCATCGTTCAATTACTAACTAAAAATAAC
>OU015494.1:160223758-160646258 GCA_907164885.2 Dolomedes plantarius
TATATATATATATATATATTTGTGTGTGTGTATGTATAGATAGGTAGATAGATATTTATCCGGCCCTCCTTGATCCGTATCAGATTTGTAGACATTATTTTAATTTAATGTTCACATTAGATAATAATTTTTAACTATGATAGCAAGAATGTATCTACAAGTACGCCAAATATTCGCATTAGTTTGATTCAATGTAGAGTCCTTGCATAGACTGTACAATAAATTATGGTAATAAAATGATTTTTGTTGAGTTTAAGAAAGCTTTACTAGACTTACCAATTCTTTGATAAGAAATTATGTGAAAAGTTATTTTTATATTTTTTAATGTCTTGTAAACAATTTTATTTAATTTTGTTACAAAACATAGTCTTTTTTTATCGTGATAAACGTTAAATCTTCTTAGTTAAGGATTTTGTTTTGCTTATTGGCC
Organism: Dolomedes plantarius; assembly: GCA_907164885.2. NCBI lineage: Eukaryota > Metazoa > Arthropoda > Arachnida > Araneae > Dolomedidae > Dolomedes > Dolomedes plantarius. The sequence continues at coordinate 160,224,189 of OU015494.1, forward strand.
ATATTACCCGGATTATCCAGACTTTCGATTGTTCGGATTGCCTATGGTCCCAGTTAGTCCAGATAAACGAGGTTTTATTACTAATACAGTTGAACCCTGTTATAGCGAACCCGGTATATAACGAACTCCCGGATAGAACGAGCGAAAATTTTGGTCCCGTTTTCCTATTGTATTTAATGCTAATTTATCCTTGTATAGCGAACCTCCGAAATCTTAAGAATCAGCTCTAACGAACATTTTTTTCATTCGACAACTGAATGTTTTTTAATTTTTAAACTTTTTAAGATTGTTGGAGATACAACGAATGTTGAAGAAGCAAAGAATGTTGAAGAAGAAGATGATGAAGATTTACCTATCGTGATGTGGATAGAAAAGCACAAAATTGCATCATTCTCAGATTGTGGCGTGCAATTGTTCGAAACATCTGATGATGAAGTCATTACGTGGGAAAATTCGACTGATGAAGATATTGTGGAAGAAATTAAAATGAATCATGCTGAAATCGAAGATTCTGCTTCTGATGCTGATGAAGAGGAGCACATAAATGACGAAATCCCCACTACCTCTGATCCTACAGCAGCGATGCGTGTAATTAATAAGTTTTTGTCTACACAAACAGTGGAAGAAAGAGTGTTGGATTCATTTGATGTATTGGACAAAGAAATTCATAAAATGTTTTTGAAATCGGTATCACGTCAGCAGAAGATTACCGATTATTTCTGTATCAAAACAGTGAGCAACAATCAAAGATAAAATCAATTTATTTCCATTTGTCTTCAGTTTTAGTTAATTTAATTCGTATTGTGTCACTTTAATGTAATCGATTTTAGTCAATTTAATTCATTAATGATCATTTTTAATAGATTTTATCATTCTTTCAATACATCATTATTGAATATACATAGCAACTAATGAGATACATTTTGTGAAACCTAACATTTTTCTTAATGGTTCGGATATAACGAACCACCGGATATAGCGAACAAAACCTTTGGTCCCTTGAAGTTCGTTTTATACTGTATATATATTCGAACGGATACTAAAGTAAACTTTTACATTGTACAGCTTGAAATAACTTTACTAATCGTCTGTGTTCTGTAAAAAGGGTGAATATGTATGTAAATCTCTATGGGTATTCGCCCTTTTTACAGAACACCGACGAAATATATATTTGCAAGAAGAAAAAAAAATGAAAAACGAAATAGCTTGGAAAAAAAAGTTCTTACCTCTTTTTTGCACCCAAATTAATATTCAGCGATTAAGATTTTAGTTTTTAGATAACTCTGGCGACTCATAAAGATATCGGTGAAAGCGGTAAACCTTTGAAAAATTACAGAACGGCAGCAAATCTTGAAAATTTATGCAAATACGACTTAAAAAGGACCTACAATTTTCTGATGCATAATGTCGGAGATCAATAGGCGCATGCTGTGCACCAAATATGAAAAAAAAAAGGAAAGCAAAAATCAGTTTTGTATTATACGGTATCGCGTGATATAATCCATCATACGCGGTTAAGACGTCACAACGATGATTAATTTGCATATTATTCAGCGACCATTCCCTCGGAACTTTTTTTTCCCCTCTTGCTTCAAGAAAAAGAAAAAGAAAACTTTCTGAGTTTTTGGGAGGGGAGGGGGAGACTTAGTTATCAAACTTTGGCCAGTGAAAGACTTAATATTTTTTTTCGACTTACAGAAAAACTCAATATATTTAATTTCGACAGCAAGGTAGAGAGGAAAAAATAGATAAAGTCAGAAACGTAACATGATTTTTTCTCTCCGCCGTAGACAACAATAATAACTGAGAAAACAAACAAAAGAAAGATTCCGTCTGAGTATTTTATACGAGCGCCTTAATATAAATGCCGAAAATTCTTTAAATAAATTAACTGTGTAGGTCTAATGCCAAAAAAAAGGTCTTTGTCAAACAACCAAAAGTGGTTCAGTGATAAATCAAAGATTACTCAAATAACGAAAAGAAATCTGATGCATGGTTAAACATAACCAGCAATTTCAATAACACCAAAATCAATATGTGGTTAAGGGTTAAAAACCCATGCAAGAATACGAGTAGTGAACTCGTTCGAAATAGGACCTCTTGTCCCGTACCAAAATCCAAATCTATATAGTATCGATGTATAGAGGGTGCGAGATTATCTCAGTGCCACCAAACATCGTCTATAATCATTTAAGCACAGTAGCGCTACCTGACTGAAACTTTCTCAACAACTTGATAGACATTTGCTCCTATTTTTGCATTTGTCCTGAACATCTTTCACACTTTCCATCAATATGTGAAACAGTTGAATGATTTTCTGTTGTTTCGATGTAAGCCTGAGTAACTGTAAAACTGAGTATGCATACGTAAAATATTATTACATTTTTTAATCATAGGATCTGTTTCATTTTCATCCATCAGTTAGTCAGGGGAGATCTTACTTAATATTATTTGCTCGTTTTAAAGGGTCTGTCTTTATCCAATGACGCAAAATATACACACGCAACTTATATAAAGCTCTTAAAAATTTCTTTAACTAATGTGTATACAAACATACATGACATACATGTATTGATACACACACATGAGGGGACTACTTTATGCCTCATTATGGGGTCATAGGACTCTTAAAAGTTAAAAAAAATCTATTTTCTGGAAAATAAATTATGTTAAACTAAAAAGTTTTCTTAACATTTTAAACCAAATAGTGTACAAAAATTCCCATTGTTTCTGGTGTCATGGCCAAAAATGCGTTTTGACTAATATGCAAACAAACTATTTAAAGGGAACTTTAAACTTGTTTTTCTCAAAATGTGATTTTTTTAGTATTGCGCCCGGGATATCTCCTGAACTATTCAACGTTTTTTCATGAAATCTTTAAGAGATTTATATCATATAAATATCTAAAAACTATACCTAAATTTTCTTCATTTCATACAATATATTGTTAGAGCATGAATTGTAGAATTTTATCCACAATTTTGGGATAGCTAAAAACAACTACATATTAAAAATAAAAAGGGACTTTAAAACATAATAATTTAGCTAGGGGTTAATAACATATTTATGAAGTGTATTTATGTACCAAAATTTTTATTTTAGTAAATTATTTTGGGAATAATATTGCGCCCAAGCTATAATTATCAAAATTTTCGCTGACAATAAGACTCTATTTCGACTTTGTGTATAAAAATATTCCTTAATGGCATATCTTCAAAAATATTTTTTAAAAAAAGACAAAATTTAGAGCTATAAAAAGAAATAAAAGGTAAACATTTAGATGAAATATATCAAGATACATAAAATGTTAAAGTTTATGTAATTTTTTCCCCTTACTAACACTTTAAGTCTTATAAAGAACTTGGGTTGTTTTGTCCTGAACATCAACACTTTCTATCAAAATCTGAAACAGTTGTTATGATTTCTTGTTGTTTCGTTGCAAGTGCAAAACTGAGTGAGTATACCTACTTAAAAACGTGTAACAACTGGTTTCGAACACATTTTCAGAAATCAAAAACGTGGAGATGTTAAGGGCTTTTTAAAGGCCAGTGTAACGCTTTTAACGATCACAAAAATTATTTAATATATTCTTTTATTTTAAAAGTTTAGACAAAAGCATTTGAGCATTAGATGCACAACATGATGAAAATTTTCCGTAACTTACCAACTTTATGAATTCGGAATATTAATAATCACATATCAATATAACTGTAACATGTTGTAATCTTTTTCGGTTTCACTTAATAAATTTACATCAGTAAGCAGTGTTGTGGCGAGTAATTAGAGCAAAGCAGAATTGTTTTATATTTGGAGTAGGGAAGAGAAGGTGAGAGGGATGGAATAATCAAATCATTCTCATTCTGAATAACAATAGTACAAAAAATGACTGACGCACACAAGCATTACCTGCATTTTTCCAAAGCCAATCATTGATAGCAATTAACGGAAAATTCCTTTGTATGAACTCGAAAATAGCATGGTGCAGTTGATAAACACGGATCTCCTTCGGTGAAGCCCCATCCACTGGTGGTTTTGATTCTCTTATTATTTTTCGCCAGAATCCTAGGACCAGCGACGGTAATCTATACCTCGAAACTTGCTCATCAGTATTTTACCGACATATGTTTCAAACTCGAGATTTGACTGCACCATTTTGGGCTCTGTAAGTCCAACACTAAATCTTAACCACAAAGAAATTGACTCCAGCTTTGTGAAAAACTTTAAAACTGGATCAGAAAATGCCAGTAAAATATGAGCATAAACTGGGGCCGTAACCAGTTGATACAATAGTATGGTGCAGTAAAATGTAACGCCAAGCATTTAAATAAAAGTACTTTAATCGGAGAAAATAACTCAAGATAAATAACTGTTGCTCTTCGCTAACAAACACGTTTAACGGGAAAAAGGCTGAAAAAAATTGCACAAGTCCGTACTTATATACACATAAATAGCCACTCGGCGAGATTGAAAATAAATTTTCATACAACTTTCCACTAAACACATCAGGCGAACGATGCCCGAATGGCTAGGACGCTGGTATTTGATACCAAAGTCTGTGAGTTCGAGTCCCATTGCTGGCATGGATGTTCGTAGCCGTTCGGTATCGGCTTTAAGTAGTAGGTCTCGACTTAATTAGCCCTCGTGTAGCAAATAATGACTGTAGCGCTCTCAACCAACCAGCCTTCAAATGAACAGTATGAAACTGCATTAGATGCAATCGCATCTACAGTGGTTTCCCTTGCTGCATATACATTGGCAAAAGTCGACTATGCCTATCGATTTTTGTTTACAAGCAACTAGCGGCTTCAAGATAAAAAAGTTACGTTGTAAAGCTCACGGGACTAAATTTAGGTTTCCCCAAACATTTTTTGTAGAACTTCGCGGTTGCCGATGTCTCGCATCCTATAATCGATTCCAACTTTATAGAAAAGTATGTTTATGGAACCTAACTCTAATACAGAAGATAGTTTATTACCAAACTGCAATTCCTGCAGTTATTGCTTGAATCATTAGCGCCCTTTACACGTACGCTCTTTCCTGCGTGAAACCACAATCCCACGCGATTGAGTGCACGTGTGAAGTTGTCGGAGAGGAAGGGAAAGCTGCTTTGAAGCGTACTGCAAGTTTTCCCGAGCGCAATCCAGTAGGCTCCAAGCACTCGCGAAAGACCGTACATGTAAAGGGCACTATTAGGGCCCTTTACACGTACGCTCTTTCGCGAGTGCTTGCACGCGGGAAAACTTGCAGACGCAATCACGCGTGCTTGCATTTTCTCCTCATGTTGCGAGTTTTTCGTACGCTTGTTCTTTCGCGCGCGAATACTCGTGTCATTTTAAAGGAAAAGGGAAAGAACGTCCATGTAAAGGGATTCGTGCGCGATTGACCGCGTGAAACTGGCTCGTGTGAAAAACACAGTTTTACTGGAGCGTTCAGTTAATTCGTTAGTGTTTTAGTAATTTTGTGTTATAGTAGAAATGGACTTTTAAGAAGTAGAACCATTTCTGAAGCCAATCGAGACTTCGTAGTAAAAAAAAAAATACTAAGTCTAAGAGGCTCTTTCCGGAAGGAACTGAAGAAAGTCAGTGACAGTCAACGTCGTGGAAGAGGAGCAGATAACGTCTACACATCTTCCCTGCGGTACTGCAATAATTTTCTGTTTACAAAAGACCAGGAGCTACCTACTAGTAGTTTTACTAATGATGGTGAACCAGAGGATGGAAGCTTAAACGTTGGCGAAACTGACTATACTGCTACTTTGACAAATGAACAAGACTTGATGGAGGTTGGTGAAACTGGACAGCGACAAAAAGTCGTAAGTTGAATTATTTTGCATTTATTTACAACTGCATATTACAGTTACATGTGAAAGCTAATAACATAGTAACTAAATACACTAATTCTTAATCTAAGTTCTCCCCATCGCAACCATACGATCTTGCCACTCAATCTTTCCGTTGGTATTGAAATATTTTTTATAAGTTTCTCTGTTTTTTTTTAGCTTGTAAACTTGTATGTTCCAATACAAGCATTCTCGCGCGGAAGAACGAGCGTTTGAAAAACTCGCAACATGAGGAGAAAACGTAAGCACGCGGAATTGCGTCTGCAGGTTTTCCCGCGCGTAATCTTGTACGCTCCAAAGCACCTTTCCCTTCCTCTCCGACACCTTTATACGTGCACTCTATCACGCGGGATTCTGGTTTCACGCGGAAAGAGCGTACGTGTAAAGGGCGCTATTGTTTCTGATCAAGAAAAATGTTACACTACTCTACATTTTAAAGTTTAAAAGGCATTAACTGCTGGGGGAGGGGTGAACAATATCCCTAACATACGGAAGTATCTTAACATCCAATGCGGTAGTCACAGAATGAAAACCTGCTTTATAATTTGTTATACAGGAAATGGGAGATTGGGATTAAATTTTTGAGAACCATAACTCGTTATCAGAATCTCAAAAATTCGGAGGTCTAAAAACAACTCTAAAACTTTAATATGTATTACCTTGTAAGATTGTGTCTACATTTTCTTCTCCCTGATAAGTAAGCGTAAAAAAAAATAAAATAAAGTAAAAATTTCTCCCTAATACAGCTCCAAAAAGAAAAAGTAAAAATTTACTCTGAAATGACCAGTAATACAATCCTACTCCAGAACGAACCAAAATCCAAACAAAAACTCACCAATCTTGAAAAAAAAAATTCTTCAAAAGAAAAAAAAACAAAAAAAAACATCCTCATCACAAATCATGTCCGTGTCATCACTTTTGGCAATTTTTAGACTCCTTCATGTTTACGTGTAACTTGTATCTGACTCCATTCTTTATACATGAAACGTTTAAAAGTAACAACACAAGATTTTAATAAAAACTCAACTAATTTGAGCCTTGATTTTAACATTTCATCGTATGATCGAAAATTAAATACGAGAAGACTTTCCTGGTAACGAGAATATTACAAGTCCATAAAAGTACACGTAACAGTAAAGCGATGGAGCTCGCATCAAACTTACATTCCGAAGTTGCCGGATGTGGCGTAGGCATCGTTAACATCTGCATATGAACGTTGCGAAAACATGATTACGAGAAGTAGCATGCACGTGCGGGTGTCGTAATTCACACTAAAGGTAAAAGCCCATTGGAAATGTAGTATGGTTCAAAACCCTCGCTAGAACACTTGCGAGTCTTTGGATGTTTGGCTTGTGTTAATTTTTCCAAACCACACAGTAATAAACTTTGTCCAAGAAGCTGAATTCAGTTTTATGATAAGCTATGGTATTAGGACGCAGGATTATCGAATTTACAGTCATTCTTGCAAAACAGTTTTTGAAACCATACACGTTAAGTCTGACGAAACAAAAATTGCTATATATGAGATTGGGAAAACTTTTTTTTTTTTCAATGCGGAGGCACTTGTCCTCAAACATTCGCCTATACTACGCCGCAATTTTATTGCCCATTTTATTATGGGGGCACCATATAGGCGGACAGCATTACCCACTATGAAGGGATGACACGAACGGAGGCATTTTTCGTGGCGCGACGCCAGGATTCGATCCGAGCACCCTCAGCACCGAAAACCAGTGCGCTGTACCACTGGGCCGCCATAAGCTCAGATTGGGAAAAATAAGCAAAGGAAAATTTTGAGAGAAATCAAAGTATAATTACTCGTACATATGAGGCGGTGAAAGGCAAAGTGGTGTAAGTCAGTAAGTCAAGTGGTCTAAGTCAAAAGAGTTTAACTGCAAAAACTACAAAAAATTCCACTATAAATTGAACAAATTATAATTCATAACAATTATTATAATATTGCAAATAATAACTATTTACAATTCTACTATAAATTGAACATGGTGATTACATATTTGCCCTCAAATGAAAAAAGTTGAAAATGTGACTTACACCACTTTGCCTTTCAACGCCTCATATAAATAAGGTCGTGAAGTAAGGACAAAAACATTAAAGATCTTTAGGAGTGATGAAGACGAAACTTTAAAGATCTTTAGGTTCCGATGAAGATGAAACTTTAAAGATCTTTAGGTTCCGATGAAGACGAAACTGCTGCATTGGAAACGAGTTGTTAGTACTAGAAAATCAGACCGAAAAGATTTTTATTTTATCCAAATTTCTGAGTAAAAAGTGTTCGGTTGAGGAGTATGAATCATGTACGTAAATACTACTCCAATAATGGAATTAAATTTGTTCCCGAACATTTTGACTTTTAGAGCAAAACGTATTCGCAGCCATAACACCTGAATGAAGAGGCTCAAATTCCCCTAGATTCTGAACCGCAAGTAAACTGATCGAGGCTCAAGTCCCAAAATCGTAGGAGGAATCGCCGAAGGTATTTGAAAAACAGAAATGGTACACAGCTATGTAAGATGAGATTCGTGCTTTTAAAAATAGAGATATTTATGAGCTTGCTCCTGAACGCTCTGGAGTACGAGTATTGGCTAACAGTTGGGTACATTCTTTGAAAAGGGACTCATTGGGTAAAACTCAACGTTTCAAACGTTGAATTTTACCGGATGAACTATACCCGAGCATCGTCTTGTTGCTCAGAGCTTAAAAGCCTATTCACATAGAATCCGTGAGCGTCAGCGTAAAAATTTTTAGCTAATCATATACCAGTCATTGACCCATTTAACCAATCAGCGCCAACAGAATCTTTAACGCTGACGTTGCGGATTCTATGTGAACAGGCCCTAAGGGCTTGTTCACATAGGAGTCCGTTGCGTTGCGTTAAGGAAAAGATGACGTTGAAACGAAAATAAACCAATCATAGGCGTTAAAAATTTTATTCCTAATCGTTTGGAGGCATATGATTGGTTTATTTTCGTCTCAACGTCATCTTTTCCTTAACGCAACGCAACGGACTCCTATGTGAACAGGCCCTTAGTCAAATCAAAGGAATCGATAACAATGATGTATTCCCCCCTCCCCCCCATTGAAAGATTTACTGCAGTAAATCTGTTTATGTTGAATATTGTTGTTTTAAAATACTGGGTTTCTCTACATTTAGGTATACAATATGCTTATCTATACGGAAGATTTAATGAAGATATTTATATGTTCCAACCAAAAGGATTTCTTATGCCAAATTAGGAAATCATGTACTAAAGCTAACAAAATCCCTAAAAGGTATAATGATATTCACCAATCAGGTAGGGAATGGTTTATAGAATTAGATAAATCATTTTTTGGATTGGGTTTCATTAAGTTTTATTAAAGTAACTTTGCGTATGTACTTAATTGGATAGCTATTGTACTTGTTTACGTTGGTGATTTTGCTGTATTTGCTAGAGATCAGCAAATATTAAATCATCCGTGTCTAGATCGGATATGGGCACGTTAAATCCGTAAACCGGAAAGTCCCTCTATGAAGGTCAGTGAGATGGGAGAGAGTATGACCCCCCCCCCCCCAGATGTCACCCCTGGGGTTGCTCCGAGAAAATTGAGGTGGCAACTAGCTACGGACTCCAACCCTTGTGGTGCAATTTAAAACTGGAGCCGCACATTTCAACCCTTAGCCTATATGGACTTGGTCTGGAACTTCCATCCAGGAGGCATAAGAAGCAACAACAACAACAAATATTAAATCATGTGTGTTTAAATTAATCAAAACAAATTTTGAATTTAAAGATCTAGGAAATCTAACATGTATTTTAGGTATTCAGTTTGAAAAACAGAACGGCCAGTTGGGCACAAGAAAGACTATATTATAGATATTCACAGAACTTACTGAAATATTCCAAGTATAAAGTTAAAATTCCTATAAATCGAAGTATTTTAGTTCAAAAGACTAAAATAATATAGGCTTGTGCTAAAGATATTCCGTACAGAAATTTAATAGGATCTTTACTGTTTTTGGCTGCAAGAACCAGACAAAAAAATCCCAGACATAGTCTATACAAGACATAATGTTCCCAGTAATTTTGCTGTCGCAGTTTAGTTGTTATCCAACAATAGTGCCCTGCCGATAACTGTGTCAGCTATAACAGTATGTTATTGGCATAATAGATATCTGTATTAAATTAAGTAACTGTAAAATGTTGATTTAACTGCATGTTCAGATGCAAGTTGGGCATCTGGCTGAGAAGATAGGAAATATATGGGTGGCTATATTTTATTGGGGAACGTACCAACCATATGGAAAACATTTAAACGTAAATGATTGGCGCTTTCGACTATGGAAGCAGACTTTATTGTTTCTTCAGAAACGGTTAAATGAAATAATTTCGCCCACTAGAGTTTGGAAAAATTTTAAAACGTGAATATAGTACTATGATCTTTACCAAGAATATATTGTGATAGTCAAAGTGTCATGCATTTTTCAAACAATTACAATGAAAATAAGAGAACCAACATATTGTCACTAGATTTCCCTTTGTGTATCGGAAGTATTCAAGACCAGGTCCATATATGCTTCCCGGCAGAGGGGTGCGGCCCCGGTTTATAATGGCACCACAAGGGCCGGAGTCAGATTTAGCCACGTGCCACCTCAATTTTGACCGAGCATCCCCCCAGAGGTGACATTTTAGGGGATTGTACCTTCTCCCACCCTCTCTGACCTCATAGACGGACTTTCTGGTCTACGGATTTAACGTGCCCATATATGGCCTAGACATGGAGGTATTTAGTGGCGCTTATCGGGATTCGAACCGGGCACCTCCAGTGCCGAAATTCGGCGAGGCTACCTCGGGCCCTCCGAAGGAAAATAAAAATTGTTATGTTACGAGTAAACAAAACTTAGCGGACATCTTTTAAAATTCCCTTGCATCTGGAAAAATTTATTCTTATTGTAATTGTATTTTAGATGCTAATTGAATCTTTTCCATAATTATATAACACATGCTAAATCCAAATCAGTACGATAGGGTCGAATTGTCAACGTTCATGCAGTAAGTGAAAGCATCATAGATGAGATTATATCTATTGTAGTTGAATACGGTTGATCTAATGCCTTATGTGGAAAGTTGTATGGAAATTTATTTTCAATTTCTCCTGCTGGCTATTTTTGTGTGTATAAGTACGGACGTGTGAATTGTTCTGCTCTTTTCTTCGTTGAATATGTTTGTTAGCGATGAGCTACACTTGTTTGTCTTGAGTTATTGTCTCTGAATAAAGTACTTTTAAATGCTTGACATTATATTTTAAGGTATCAGATTCTGCTCTGTGAATTTTCTCAGTTTCCGAGGAATATCTGCTACTATCCTTGCTGTTTGCTATCGAGGAATATCCTCTGCTATCATTCAGAAAACGTAGATTGTCTTCGATCACAGGGCCAAATATTGTGTCATCGCGTGTCCCCGCCGTAATACACGATCTGTTTAGCTTTCATTAGAAGGATATTTGTAAGGTTTTTCTTTCCCAAAACGAGAATAATACAAACATATACAGTGATTTCTATTATTGGAGCGACTCTAATATGAAGTATAATTTCGACGATTTGGTTTCTTGCTCGATGCGGATAAAGGGTGATCGCTAAGCATTTTACTTCTGCCTTTAGTTACTTAATCTCTTTGTTTAGTAAGGGCAATGTTTCTTCATTTCGAGAAACACTTGATTCGTCCTCTATAACATTATGTATCTTTTCTGCATTATTGGCCAAGTCTGTAAGTGAATCGCTGCAAACTGATAGGATATATTGTATTTAAATTGATAGTCATCGTGTTTATAATGTGCTTAGGACGTTATCACTGACTTTGCAAGCAGCTTTATTATGGATAATACATAAATAACTGTGAAAGTTTTCGGTCACCCAAAGCCTATAATAAAAATTTCTGACGAGAATTTTCTGACTGAGCATATGGTACTAAGATTAGTTGTTTCAAAACAATCTTCAAAGGGTAGTAAACGAATTGATTCTGCGAAACATGATAGATCTTTGGAATAATGATACTATGACGGAATGGAGTTTAGTTTTCCTTGATATTATGCTGGATATTAAAAACTGAGAGTAATCTGTCTAAACCAAAGTTTAGGATTTGATTCCCAAAATTGTGATGGGCAGAAAGTAATTTGTGATACTTCGTACTGCATGTCTGGCTTCGTGACTTTGGCCATGTTTACAGAAATTCAATACTGAAGGATTTATAATATATACATATGTGTATATATATATATATATATATATATATATATATATATATATATATATATATATATATATATATATGTATATATATATATATACTCAAGAGCCAAAACATTATGACCACCTGTCAATAACGAGTTGGCCCACCTTTGGCGCGCAACACAGCTTCAACCAGCCTTGGCATGGATGCCACAAGTCCTTGGTAGATGGCCGGAGACAGATTGTACCAGATGTTTAAGCAACGGTCACGCAAATCCGAGATATTGCGAATTGGTGGTCTTTGAACTCTGAGCTGCCGTCCCATGACATCCCAAATGAGTTCTATCGGATTGAGATCCGGTGAGTTAGGCGGCTAGGACATTAACTGGAATTCAGCATCATGTTCCTAGAACCACTCCAACACAATTTTAGCCTTGTGACACTGGGCGTTGTCCTGTTGGAACATTCCATTTCCAGCTGGAAAAACAGAGGCCATGTAAGGGTGCAACTGGTCCGCAATGATGTTCAGATACCCTATAGCATTCATGGTCTGCTCTACCACAACCACGGGTCCCAGAGACGCCCAAGAGAACGTCCCCCAAAGCATAATACCGCCACCACCGGCCTGTGTATGACCTACTGTACATTGAGGGAGCAACAGTTCGCCTGGAAGACGGCGTATCCTGACACGGCCATCGGCGTGATGAATGACAAACCGTGATTCACCTGACCAGGCAACTCTCTTCCACTGATCCATGGACCAGTCGCGATGTTCCCGGGGCCAGCGCAGGCGCAGTTGGCGATGACGCTTGGTCAGCAAAGGCACACGAGTGGGACGTTTGCTGCGTAGCCCCATATCCAACAGTGTCCGCTGAACAGTGTGCTGCGATATTATTCTACTTGGCCCTGCATTGTATTGGGCTGTCAGCTGAGCCACTGTCTGGCTCCGGTTTTGCTTCACCATGCGAGACAGTCTCAGACGACCTTTTTCTTTGATAGCGCGTGGACGTCCAACACCATGTCGTCTACTGCTGGTTTCACCGTCATTCATCCACTTTGCATAAGTACTAACAACTGTAGGTCGCGAACAACCCACGAGTCGTGCAGTTTCGGAAATACTTGTTCCGAGCCTTCGAGCCATTACAATCTGCCCTCTATCAAAGTCGCTTAGATCCGCAGCCTTTCCCATCACACACAGAAGTAAGTGAAAGAATGATTCTTCAGACTCTCCAGCAGCAGTTAAAAACCACTTCCACCTGATCACGTGCCTTCCACGTCATCCAGGCGAATTCATTGCAAAATGTAGGGAGGTCATAATGTTTTGGCTCTTGAGTGTATATTTAAAAGAAAACACCAGTGCTCGACAAACAAATCCATACAAGCGAAGCTAGGACGAGTAAAATTGAGCTCACATAGATAATCATCATTTCAGGTTCACCAACGTACTACTACTTTAGCTCGGGTTAGCGAGTAGACATTGATGAAGCTGTACATTAAAATAGAACATTTTTAATAGAACCAGATGCAACGAATTAACAATATTTGCATTTATCACTCCACAGTAGCAACAAACCTTTTAAGCACGCGACTGCTCTACTTGCAGGCGCTATGGCAAACGGCAAGGCTTTGACCAGGACTCCCAGCGGAATACATGTAATACCCCCAGATGTCATCTAAAAAATCCCAGATTGTACCAAAAAACCAAACTTTTGAAAAATGCATTTTTGTTACTAAAAATTATTAAAGAAATGCAAATAAAATAACACACACCCCATTTTCTAACGTGACTTGAAGCTAAATTAAAGTTTTTCTTTTCTTTTTAATTTGTGTGCTTCTTATCGTGTAGAACAAGCATGTCAAACTCACAACCCGTGGGACGCATACGGCCCCCAACGATTATTTCTGCGTCCCAGGCGAAGGCAATATAACGGTATGTAAATATAATGTCATCATATGCGCCTTTCGCACAGGCGCACAGTGGAGTATTTGACGCAAAAACCTGGCCAAAAGAGTAAAAATTAAAAATTGCGCAATAATTGTAAAAAGTGCATTTTATAATTTCTAACAAACTGCTGAGTGAATCACGTCATTTCCAGCAGCATAAGTAACACTCAGTAGTTTCTAGCCTCAGTTGAAGAACAGATTTCTTTGCTAATGGACGTGTCATTTGATTGCGTTTCAGCTTTGTTGTTAGTTTAAATCCATATTTTTTGTGGCGTTAAGAATTAATGTTTTGAAATTGAATCAGGTTTACGTGGTAAAATAGGGTAACAGCTTTGTTTTAAAATATATAATAATTTGTTTAGTTTTATTATTAACATATTAAAAAAATTGAAAACTTGAAAAATGTTTTTTTAATCAATTTAGCTGTAATTTAAGTTTCTTAAGGCTTTATGAAGGTGTGTCGGGGCTTGTCGGACCTAATTTCAATTATAATCGTCATGGTTATAGTATTGAGAGTCTATTTCAAAGAAAAAATGCTCCGCAAACAGCTGCCATTTTTATATTCGAGATGTTCTGCCGACCACAGCGTGAGCGTAAACGGCGTTTATATAAAAACAACCTCCGCGCAAAAAGCGACGACCTGTATCTTGAAAATTTTAATTCTTAATAACAAATCCTTTTTTTGTTTTTTAAAACTATTGCCATTTTTATATAGAATTTTTTTTTTTATAAAGAACCCTTTTTTATTTTCATGATAATTTCTTGACGGGTATGATTTGAAAATGACTTACAACTATAGATGTAATTTGTATAAATCTTGTTAACATATAAAACTTTATTTCTTCTTAAGCCTTAAGAGTGATGAAGAAGATGAATTTGAAGAAGATGACGAAGGTCAGACTTCAGGAGAATCAGATTGAAAAAGTTAAGCTTCTGAAGTCACTAGAGAACTAAGATCCCTATAGTTACTAAACTTTGGTAACTATTAAATGTAAAAAAAAAAAAATATATATATATATATATATGATAAAGATTGATTTATAAAGCTAATTTTATATAAAAAAATTTTTAAAGTTAAACTTTTAAATTTTTTTTTATTTTTTTACAAAGAAGGGAGTATTTACTATTACAAAGTAAGTTAAAAGTCAAAAGCAATGGTTTTAACTTTAAAACACATGAAAAATATTTTTGGCCATGGTTTTGCTACAAACACTCCACTGTGAGGCCCACCATTCCCCATTCTAAAGTGAATATTTTAGCACCTGACTACCACATGCCAGACGATAGTCTGGTCAGTAATCAGTCTTGCACGAAGTGATCTGTTTGGTGTTTGTGAAACAGGTTATATTTCGCTTTCGTAGAACGCTTATTAATTTGTAAAATTATTCTGTGTCTGATAAGTTAAAGTTCAAAAGCAAAAACTCTCAGGAAGAAAACATTAATTTTACTGTTGTTCTTCCTTTTTTTATACTACACTTTTCGAAATAAACCTACGTTTCTACGAAAATTATTTTTGAAGTTTTTCTTATTTTTGTGGTCCACATAAACTTTAACGTTGTTCATTTAGCCCATGTAAGCCTTTAAGTTTGACACGCATGTTTTGATTCAAAGATATATTACTCCCAAATTCAGAGAATCCTTGCTCTAACCAGTTCTATTTTAGGTATCCAGGAATGACAATTTTGATGATATCTATCTATTTATTCTAACTTCATACGATCGTTTACAGTTTCAGTTTGAATATAATGTGTGTGTTCTGTTGTGACTCTATTAACTTATGAGAAAACTCTCTCTGCACACTCAGAAGAGAGAGGTAAAATAGTCAAATGGATCACGAATTGGGATGAGATTCCATGCTTGGGATTATTGAATCCATCTTTGATATTGCGTAACAAATATCAAAATTCTCGGATGGTTTCGTAAGAGAGAGATTTATTACGATTCAATCGATATGATATCAACTCATATCATTTTACCTTCATGAATTTACATAATTAAATTACATAATTGTATTTACACTAGCTGAAAACCCGCACTGCGCTACGGAGTAAATTCAAATTAAATACAACGGTCAATGTATACAATTAATGTCAAAAATAAATATATCTATCTATCTATATATCTATCTATCTATCTATATCTATATATATATATATATATATATAAATCATAAGGAATATTTTTATAGACAAAATAATGTAGAAGAAAATATTCATATTAAATCTAATAGGACATACTAACGAATATAGTACAGTTAATATAGCACAGTTTGAGGAACATTTCTTTACCGTATTTTAATATTTTTTTGGATAATGTCCAATCGTCTGCCGCATTAGCAAGAAAAAAAATATTTTTTGTCTATTTAGTTGTTATGCACGTGACGATAAATTTATTTAAAGTACCAGAAAAAGATATCACGTGATCAGCATTTAATAAATTAAATTCTAAAAATTAATCTTTAAAAATTCACCAAAAATCAGAAAATGGAGGTAAAGATTCGAAATAGATTTCATTTTAAAGGAATTTTTATGATATTTCTCGTGATATAAATTTTATAACCCTCAACTTATTATTTTAAATGCAAACTTTAAAAAAGTTACTAAAGCAGCTTAAAAATTTAATTTAAAAAAATCTAAGAAGAATTTTTCAAAAATCTTTCTTAGTGCACCCCTACACTATAAGAAGAATCGCGATGCAATATTTCAGCCCTTTAGGTCTAGCGTTTTTGTCTGTGCGTTGTATGTCAGTCAGTTGCGGAACTGTTTTATATATAGAGATAACTAATTATGCGTACAATGACAAATATATATTAATTTTTTGCTGTATTTTTAACTTACAAGAGATAAACCCAGATTGATTACCACACTATTGATTTAAACCCTAGATCCATTTGGATATATTTTTGAAAAAAAACCTATAATCTCATATTGCCACTGAAAAAAAACCAGATGTGGGTTTAAAAACCTAGCCTTGACACTCTCGTGCCTCTTACTGGGTGTTTCTTCTTCGTTTCACGCTCTCTATAGTATCATGCAATGAGTTTAGACCAGTGGTTCATAACCTGTAGAAGTCTGAGGACAAAGCCAGAAATTGAACCATGTACGGACCCCCTCCCCCCCCCACCCAACTTGGGGGGATGAACCTTCCGGGGGTATGAAAATTACTTTGTATCATATTCTAATAATAAATTAATTATGTTAAACTTTTAAAATTAACACCTGATAGTCATCGGATATATTCGGCCTATCTAGTTCAATGAACATTGCTTTCAAAATCCCCATTTATTTGGCAACTTTTTTATATGTGGTTCCGGACCACTCCAGAGGTTCTCGCGGACCCCCGGTTGGGAACCACTGGTTTAGATACACAAATGATTGTGTTATAGCAGACGCTTGTCGAAAAATGCGTTCGGAGAGATTTCAAAATTTTCGACTTTTAAGTGGGCAAAAACCGTTATAACTAAAAATTCGAAATTTGCGTGAGAAAAAGTCATTTCAAAATTTCTGATGACAATTAGTTGAAGATACAGAACAATGGTACACTCTGCAAAACTTCATATATACACTCCGCAAGGAATTTTAGACATATCCTTTTAGATGTCAGTTATTCCGAGTCAAATATGCTTGAAGTACACGTGCAGAGTACGTATACGCTGTACAACATTTGAGTGTTGTATATAGCAACGTAGAACCATGTTTTTTGATTCTGAAAGATGTTTAGAGCATAAAAAACTCCTTTCTTTTTTAATTTTATTCCCACGGGGTTCGTACTCATATTCTGATATCAAAATTGAGAAGTTCTTAAGATTTTTTTAAGGACCTCAGGTAACATTTTTGAGGACCTCAAAAATGGTTTAAATGTGTTTCATTTTCGAAGTTTAGACAAAAATATTTTGGTACTAGGATAACACACGCACTCAATCCTAAAATAATTTTCACATATATTACCAATTGTCATATTAATAGACGGTGGGGCACTTAGGATTTAATCTTGTGGGGAGCCGAATTGAACGGATAAAAATATTTTTAAGGTAAATTCAATAAAATTCCTTTGGTGATTATAAAAATTTGAAGAATAAAATACAGTTTTCTTTTCTTTTTACAAATCTCTTAAATTTCTTCAGTCATAATAACAATCTCTCTGTGCATATATAGCAAAGCCAGTTCGTTCAATCGTGATAGTGTCGTGTTACATCTTAAATTAGTTTTTAAATGCGTAAGGTAGCACTTACGCATTCACTGGCGCAAACAAATTTTAAGAATTGTTCACAACCATTGTCGTCATTTTCCCCCCACTGTATATCTGACACACAAGAAAAGTTCAGTAATAGTAATGTGCCAAGTTTCAAGGTCAAGAATTGAAAAAAAATTCACCGAATTAATTTCCGACCAAACGGTTCAAAATGATTTCGTTACATTCAATTATAGTTTGATTTTTTATGCTCCATCCAATGTAGGTAGCGTTTTTGGCAGAATGTTTAAAATGTCCAATGACGTTTTCATCACCCGCTTTGATTATTGTTCTTCGCAAAGCTCGAAAACAGTCTTCATTGGCGATTTACTCCTGTTCAAATGAAAATTCTCCATAAGCACAATGTCCTCTCAGGGGTATATTTTTCGGGCCACATAAAATTTCTGTCTGTATTATCGGTTCTAATTGTTTCAGATTAACTGCAGATTGTAATGCCCTGTCAATTTGTCAATGGATTGGAATACATTTTCCATCTCGAATATTGTGTATACCTTTTGCAAGTCATTGATATTTGACAGCCGTAGTTTGATATTTTGTTTCTTGATGATTACTAAATTTCTAAATAGCTATGTTTCAATTTAAATTTTGAAAACCATATGTATTGAAGTATTCGATTCTTATTTGTAGCACAGGTAGACTGTGGGAGTTGAAATTTGGTTCTGGTTTCCCCAACTTTTTCAGAATATCTGAATTATCGTCAGAATTAAAGATTTGATATTTCAACAATGCGATGTCATTAGAATTATTACTAACTAAGCATAAATTCTTCTGAATTATTCGATGATTTTTTCAACCATAATTTGAAGCACAAAAATCTTAAAAAATAATAATTTTTTTTTTTTTTTTTTTTTTTTTACCGGTTTAACTGTAAAATGTTATTGAAGAATTTGCTTACGGTAAAGTCTACTCTTTAGGGGGAAAGCTAAATTTCAAGTTCAAGATATGCTATTCAATAAACTCAATGCAAAATAGATCATAATACGAGCGTTGAATAGAAGATTTGAAAGTACATACTACGAATCGATATGCTATGACTGAGCATCTGCAATGACCACCAATACATGCATGATACCCGTGATCTCCACAAGCCCGGCACTGGCAAACGAAGTAGAGATCGGTCTACCCGAGCATTACTTCGTTTGTCTTGTATTCACAGCAGCCGTGATTCCCGAGAACTATGGGGTATTCACACCTTATGTGACCGCTAATTTATTAGTAGTACAGAAAGAAAGACACGACACAACATATTTTTTAAAAAAATGTATCTTACCTAGTAAAAAAAAATTTGTATTATTTTCAGGTGCTTTTACATTTTTCTTTGGGGGTGCCAGGGCCCCTCTGGGTATGCCACTGTTAATGGTGCTATTTTGGAATTTCTTTAACACATTGCAATCTGCTCGCTTTTCCCTGCATTTAACTTGGCAAATCTCATGATCCTTAAGCGTTATTTCTTCGAGTGGGGAGGTTAGAGAGATAACATCAAAAAAGCCTGAATAGCAATAACTCAAAAGGACCAGCATATGCACTAAAGTAGCATTTACATTTTACCAAAGTCAATCGATGACAATCATAAAATGAAAACTCTTGTGCTTTTCAACTAGAAAATAGGTACTTTTTAAGGACTGGAGAGTAAACGAAAAAATTTAAGGACATTAAATGAAAAAAAGGATGTTTTAAAAACTTTTTAAAGGCCCCTAAAAATAGAAATGAAACATAAGTTCTTACGGACTTTAAAGGACGTACGAACCGTGAATGTTCTAGTTTCTAACGATATTCGAGGAAAGGGCAGAACTTTCATCTACTTGGACAGATATTTATTCTTAATATCTCTGAACAGTAAGAGGTTAAAACTTTGTTATTGTATCTCTTATTATTACTAGCTATTATTACAACCGTTATTATTAATTACGAAATAATTCTCATCTTTCTCTCTCTCTCATTTTTGATAACAAGTGTACAAAACTTTCCAGGTTTCCAGTACCAGAATCTGTGGGCTCAAATCCCGCTTTTGACATGCATTATAGGCGTTTGGAAGGGCCTATTAACTGTAGTAAAAATGACCGTAGCGTTCTTAATCAACCCTTCCTTTCGCTGTAGATTACCAGCTCGTTAAAGCAGTGAGGTTTCTGAGATATAAACAGTAATTTTGGTTGTAATCATCCGACAGAGCTTGAGGAAAGTTATTTTTAATAATTACATTCAAGGAAGAAAACTCGTTTTAAACAATTTTTATGTTTAAAACAAGAACGTTTTTAATTGAGGAAACTATGAATATTGTAATACATTTGTTATGGAGTCAGATCAGTCCTAATAATATAGTTGTGAAGGTATTAAACAAAATGTCTCAATTTGAAACTCCAAGGGATAGCAGAGTTAAAGTAATTAACTTCGACACAAAAGGGAAAAAGGAGACTGTTAATTTAGAAAGAGAAATACCTAATGCACATAAGGAAATTTTATAGTTTTAAATTTATAACTGTTCCTGGGGATCCCTATATTTACCACAAATATTTGGGTTATTGAAAACAACAGAAAAAGTAAGAGTTATGCTTTTGTGGTCTATTTAATCTTACGTATCATATGGTAAAACGAAGATACGGGGAAATAACGACGAAGGGCGTTGTGATAAAATACAACGCTCAAAATGTTCTAGTGCTGAGGTACTATGTTACCATTATGTTGCTTGAAATCTGAGAAATAATATGTCTAAGATGGATTCCTTTAGGCATTCGGAAAGTTCAAAATTACAAGAGATATTAATAATGACTAGAATAAGTATCATTGATAAGGATGGTAAAAAGGGTGTACGTAAAGAAGAAAATGCGAGCGACATAACATTGCAAGAGTTAGAGAAAATTCCACTGCTATTTGTAAGATGGAAACTATGGCTCACAGAACGGTCGTTCAGCAATGATGGAATGGAAAACCAAGAAGGGAAATTACGTTCCAAGTTGAGGTTAGTGTCTACTAAAGAAATCTACTAATATAGGGTAACTCTTCTAAGTGCAAAATTACGTTGAATTGGAGAAAATTTTCAAAGATTCTCGTTATTTCTGACTCTCTGTAAGTACTATGAACCTTTTCTATACTTCAAATGATATCGCTCGTTGGTTTTCGAGCACTACAGTAATCTTTTATGACGTAGAACTAGGTAGGTTTTTAACTAGATTTAAAAAGCCATCCTGTTTCACATATCATACAAGTCCCTAACTACAAAATCCTTAATCTCGTTGACAAATTTTGATTGTTTTTGTATCAGAGAAGCCATCTTTTGAAACACAGGGTTAAACCAGACTAGGACCAACAGGTCTGAAGTCAGTATCTTCGAACGGCAGCAAATAATACATACGTATCGAGTCGAACCTCTAAACTCTGATGCTAAAAATTAACGTCCAAGCTATTAGGTCGCCGTCTATTTAACCATCTATATATATAAAACGCGTTGGTATGCGGCACAAAAATCGACAATATTTCTACACTCAGAATGGCAACGGCTGCAATTACCGGATGTAAACATTAGCGGCCGTCCGCAATTTAAGACCGCGCGGGTGCAGCGGCGACATTTGTTACAACCACTGATGGTTTGACAAAATATGTCCAGACCTATCAAATCCAGTGCTTAGTCATGGGCAGTTGTATGTAGGTTTATTTAGAGACCGCTCTATTGATTCTGTCACTGTAGTATCTCCTACTTCTGAAATACTCAACTGTGTATATCAAGAAGTTTTATGAATATCATAGTTGTAATCCACACTATATTTTAGTACTTGCTGAATTTTTACTCCATTTTATAAGTGAAGAAATTTTCCCAACAATTTATTATTTGATATGATTAAGTGGAGATATCTAAATTGTGAATAATAGTGCATATAGAGAGTGATGCAATCCACACTATATTTTAGTACTGGCTGAATTTTTACTTCATTTTTTAAGTGAAAAAACAATTTTCCCCAACATTTCTTACTTGATGTAATGATAAAGTGTAGATATATTAATTTTGAAAAATTGTACATACAGAGAGGGATGTCATTTTTAAATCATTGGTGCTGGGTTTCTCAGTCTTATCTTTAACTCTATTCTGAAGTAATGGAAATTCACGTGTTTTAGAATCAGCCTTATAGTGAATTTAGCAATGATTATAATTTTTTTGGCTGAGCTCCCACTACCCCTTAACAACGTATATTTATGTTGACAGGTAATGGTAACGTTCCTTACATATGTTACTTTCAGTTGAGTTGTTTTGCAAATGAAAATATAAAACTAAAAGCGACCATGCTGGTCGCGCAGCGGCTAGTTTATAATTAAAATGTGACGTATTCATTTTTACCCCCAAGTATTAAATTTTCGAAGAAGTACAGAGGTACAAGAGTAAATATCATAGAAGGTACATATCACATGTTTAGGTTTCAGTAGGGTAACTAACTACAAGTACTCTCCACAAGCAATAATGCTTGATGTAAATAAATGTGCTGCTGTGACTTGAACATGAAAATGTAATTCAGATGAATGATTGGATTATGATTTCATGCAAGTTTTTTGCTCGAAATATTTCTAACGACGGGAGTTAATTTTTAAATTGTCGTCACAAGTAAAAATTGTATTTCCAAATATTAAGTTAGTATAAGTCAGCATTAATGAATTTTTTTTACAAAACCACTGGAATGCGTAACTAAGTTTCTTGGCCATATTTGAAAACGGAAGAAAAATTCCTGACTTTCTTTAAGGCATTTAATTTAAAATTTTTCGCATGAGCATCTTTAAAAAAAGGTTACGATAACGCTTCCAGGGAATAAGTTAATTTTTAATTGCCGTATTGACTTTTTTACTCAAAGTGTTAAAAACGGATAACTGAATATATAGGTTTTTTAATATCCGATAAGACGTTGTCTTTATTCAAAAAGTGTATACAGGACATTTTTCTATTTTTGCTAATAATTTTGGACGTATAGCGAAATCTGGAAATTTATTTATTTATTTATTTTTTTTTTTTGAAATTTTATTCCGTTACTGGTTTTCCTAAAAGGAACTAAATCAGATTACCCATGCATTTTGATGCTGCTAAGCAAGAACTACTTTTATTCTGTGACTATTGTTTTAACATTTTGAGTGTTGTGTGTGAGTAAATACGGAGATTTCCAGATGGGCCCACTGCATGCATCCCCTCCAAGAGTGTTACTTGAGAGGAAAAAGAAGGTGGAGACATAATAAATGAGACTACAAGCATATAATTTTTTCTTTCTACTTTATTACAACAGACAGCATAAGAAAAAGTATTTCGAATAGTATCACAGATATCGCAATGCTCTAAAATGACGAATGTGCATATGCACGCACAATATTCCGAAACTAGCACCACTTCTCCATCTCTTGGGCAGGATTCCAGTAGATCACAGCTACGTGGCATAGCTCGGTACACTTTTTATATTTACAACAGCAGAACTAGATGGGTATTCGCAAGAAAAGAAAAAAAACAAACACAATTTCTTAATTCATCTCTGAATTAGAAGTTCCTGACGTATGAGAATTTAAATTCGCAAGAATACTCAATAGCTAAACAAGAGTAGATTTGGAATTTTTGAGAGGAACAGAAACAGTCACATAATCGTAAAAACGATATATCTTTAAAAATTTGCAAACTAAAATCTTCCTTAATAATTATTCGGTAAAATACGATTCTTACATAGTTTTAATTATGCATAATTGCATACATGATTAATAAAAAAATATAATTTATGTTACTAACTTTGAAAAATTCATTGTTTTCTTGGTTCAAATTACAAACAAAATATAAAGTAACTTCCCTCCACACGAAAAGGGATAAATAAAGTGCAGTTTTAACGAACCTTAATTCGGAATATTAAAATAATTGACAAAAACTAGCTGAATCTATTAGTAATGCGTGAAGGTAATAATAGTAACCTTATTATAAGAGTACCCATTTTAATTTAACCGAGGTTAGTTAAGTCGTTATTTTAATAACTTGAGCCCAATAGAAAGCCAAACAATAACAAAATCTTTCACCAAAATATTCGATAAAAAATGATTGATGATCTTAGGGAAAACCTTGCTCACCAGGATTGGTAAAATTATCGAAAATCAATATAGACATATATGTGTTTGTAGCTAACGTAAACTGCGTAAAACTGAAAGACCTGTTTTAAACCCCAAATTACCTTATTAGAATGAAGTACGCAAAATTTTTGGCATAATATTCAAAATTTTAAACTAAATCATTCTGTCTAATTAAGTTTCAGTTTATTCTTATATATGTTATTTACAGTCAATTAACTTTAATTCTTTATTGCGATACCCATCAATAAATATATTTATGTATATTTTTTAATACCGAGCCCGAGTTGAAATTTTGAATTTTTGCGACTGACATTTGAAAGGAATTTCTGAAAACGCGCAGAATAATATATTTACAAAATTCTTTCAACATTTACAGTCTTCAAGTACATGCCAACATCACCGATTATGTGTGCATTTATGCATTATTATATATAAATAAATATATATATATAATTATGACAAACACATCACGCTGTTGTCCAGTCCAGGCACAATGTTGGACTACAGGATGAAATTAGGACTGCGAATGGGTTTACTACAATATTTTCCATCGCTTTCTCGTACAGAACTTTCTCACAATGCAAAGAAATGTCTCTGAAATGTTATAGCATATGAAAATAGTGAGTAAAAAAAGGACGTTTGAGAAATACACTGTATGGAAGCATATATGGTTGGCTGGAAAACAAATAAAGCAATTTGTACAATAGGAGTTCATGACATAGTTCCAAACTATTCAGTTTCAAGAGCACTGCTCATTCACCTGAACTGTAAGAAACAAAAAAAAGCATAATTTGATGAATGAAGACTTGTAAGATGCGACGATCTTGGCTCACACACTGACGTAAAGTTCATAGACTGTATACATGACTTAATAGCACAAACGGTGCACGAAGCGACCGTAGCTTCTAGGATAGTATGATTTCATACGAGTTTATGAGAAATGAGTTACAAAATGCAAATTAAGTTCAGTACATAAACCTAACGGTTTGTTTAAAGCTCTGAAATTTCAATCTTGCTGTATAAGAAGAAAATGAATTCCTTCCATCATTTTTCCCTGTCAAAAGTAAAATTAAAATCACATGACTGCAAATTACAATTAGTCAGGAAAAATTCTCGTTTTAACTAACACAAATAAGAATGCAAAATAATGTCTAAACTGAGAATGCATAGGAACCAAATATAAACTGCTCCGAAACTTTGAATGTATCTGTAACTTGCAAAACACATAGAAAAGAGCAGTCACACCAATTTGATGCTGTTAGTATTAGGAAGTCTTTGGTGAGTTATCTGTACTTTTGGATTTAAAGTATGTTGGCCTTGTCCATTTGGCATAGAATATTTCAACTTTTCCCAGAACCTTTTATCTCCCCATCGGATAACAGGTGCACTGCGAAAACACACCTTCGCATCAGGATCGATGACTTTGAAGGACATTTTATCCATGACGACTACTATTAACTTGTGCTTTCGATTGCATTGAGATTCCCGGTGAGCACTCTTCAGCTCAAACCGACACCATTCACTTTTTAAGAACTGCTCAGATAAGACAATTATAGTCCTATGGCTGCACTCGATGGCTTCGGTTATAGCTTCTGCAACATAACCAGACATAGGCAGGTCCCGGTATCTCAAGCATAATCGATATCCTGGAGAACCACATTCAAGCTCAGGTGCTAAAAACTGGGAAACAAAGTGTTCATCTTTCTTACTGTAAGATACAAACGCATCAAACAGCTTTTCTGTCTCAGATGGAAAATTGCTTCTTTCAAAAAGACGAATACCGTACTTTGTGTACAGCCAAACTTTCAAGTCTTTTCGATACACACAAATTACAATCGTTGAGAGGATCAGTATAAGGAGCAAAATAGGTATAAGGATTATCAGAGGCATATAGTCTGTTTGAAAGACAGCCTGAAAATACGTTATAGCGCTGTAGTTGGAACAAGACGAGACGTTAAATTCGACAAGGTAGGGTCCCGCTGATTGGTTGTAACGGCACTGAATCGATCCCATATCCTTCACTATGGAAGACGCATCGCGAAGCCATTCGTAGTACGTTTCTAGGTACTGGCAGTTGCAATTCCAAGGATTATGACCTAACTGGACACTGGTGAGACTCGGATTCCAGTTTAAATTCCACACCTGGAACTCCATAATAAAGTTATTATCCAAATATAAAATAGAGAGGGACTTCAAATTCTGAAAAGTAGTATTGGCGACGAAACTAATTTTATTATTAGAGAGATAGAGTTCTTCTAAATGCACTAAACTTTCAAACTCAAATCCATGTAGAGTCGTAATTAGATTATTTTCTAAATGCAATATTCGAAGAGTGAGAAGACCATTAAAAGTCCTGTTATTGATTACGTGGATATTACTGTCATTGAGAAATATTATACGCATGTTTTTGCGGCCAATAAAAGTATGGCTAGTTAAATGACTAATGTCATTTCCATCGAGGTATAAATCAGTTACGTCCATTGGAATTTTCATAGGCATGGAAGAAAAACCTTGTGAACTGCAATCAACAATATTTGTATTCCATGTTTGGTCTGAATAACAAGTACAGTTCTCAGGACAAACCATTTCACAATCGCAAGCATCAAACTCGCAACAATGGCATAAAGCAAAACAGTGACTTCTGTATTTGCATAAGAAGTCGGATGTTTGGGATTTTGACAAGGGAAGGTATGAGCTATGACGCGCGAATGACATTTTGCACATGACACGATCCATATCGATAATGTGTGGATATTGGTTACTTCCATCCAACTTGTTCATGTGTTGAAGCCACTCCATGTTACAATCACAGAAAAATGGGTTACCGGAAATTGCAAATTCCGGTAATGGTCTTTTCAGAGCATTTGGGTTTAAACGAAATGTATTAATATCCAATGTTTCAATTTTATTATTTGCCATATCAACATAGGTAAGATTTGCTTTTGCCATAAAAGTAAAAGGATGTATATTGCTTATTTTATTATTACTTAAGTTTAGTTGTTCAATACGATTAGGAAATGAGACTTGGTTGATTTCTGATATCAGGTTAAAAGACACGTCTAATTCTCTTAGTTGAAGAGTTGCTTCCAATTCGTAATAATTTCCCAAAGCTTCTATATCGTTGCTATGAATATCCAAACGCTCGAGTTCTGCTGGTATGACGGCGTAATCGAACCAATATATTTTGTTACGGGATACATTCAGAGTCACGAGACTCCGCAGGTTCATAAAAAGTCCATTGATATTCATTAACAAATTGTCACTTAAATCAATCCTGCTTAATGTATCAACGTCATCAAATATACCATGTTCCAAACTTTGAATCTGATTTTTGGATAGATCTATGGTCTTCAGAGCAGGCATTTGTTTAAAAGTTCCTCTAGTTAAGTTTCCAATCTGGTTCAATGATAAAGTGATGTGACGTAACTGCTTTAATTCTTGGAAAGAGGCATTGTTTAATTCATGCATACTATTGTTGTTTAAATTTAATGATTTCAGGAACTGAAGAGAATTTAGTGCATTAGGAACGTAACTTAAATTATTTCCCTCGAGAGTTAGGTCTTGCACACTACTGCAATTTTTAAAAGCATCTGAATGAATGCTGTAAATGCTATTATAAGACAATTCAAGATTACTTATGACATACAAGCCATTCAGGGTAAAAATATCTATATATTTGAGACGATTCTGACTAAGATCTAAAGTATGCAGGTTGTATAAGGATGAAAATGAATTATCAGAAATGATATCAATATCGTTATGAGAAAGAAATAACATCTGCAGTGAATATTGAGACTGAAACAAGGTATTATTAATGTAACGCAACTTATTAGATCTGAGATCTAGTATGACTAAACGAATAAGATCCACAAAAGTGTCAGATCCAAGAGAATCACTGGAGATTTTGTTTGAACTCAAATTTAGAATCACAAGTTGCTGAAGTCCACTAAATAAGCCCGATGGAAGATCAGCTATTGAATTATTCTGCAAGTGCAGTTCTCTAATATCAGGAGAATCTTGGAATAACTGAGCTGGAATTTTCGTCACATTATTGTAGGATAAATCAATGACTTGCAATTTCGCAAAATTAGCAAACATCGTTGAGTCCAGATTTGAGATCTTGTTATGTGATAATCTTATAACACGCAAACTCCGAAAATTTCGCAAATCTTCTTTTGTTACTACAGCTATTCTATTGACGGATGCATCTAATTCAGCAAGATCATTAGCACATTTGTTGCCAGTACTATTACTAAATGAAATAATTGATTTCAAGTCATTGTGCGTCAAATTAAGAGTTTTTAGTGAATTTAGATAACAGATTGTCTGATCTGAGATTATTTCTAATTTATTGAAGCCTAAATCAAGCGTCTCTAGTTGACTGAGGCCTAGAAAACTATCAGGATGGACTGTCAACGAGTATTCTCCCCATTCAGGGTTCATTGTACGAATTGAAAGATTTCGTAGCTCACTTAATCCTACAAATGCATTTTTTGGAACTTCTCTGAATTTGCAGTAACTCAAATGTAAAGCTTTGAGGGAACGCAGGTGAGAAAAAGCGTTAGAAGCTAGACTACTTTCAAAAAACATAGAATCACACGTGACTGTCAAAACTGATGTATGTTCACTCTGTATAAGACTGAAGTTAGTAGCTAACGCGCCGGATGCGATGACAGTTTGCAAGTGGCAAGATACAGAAACATCATTTCCACTAATTGCTGTCCATTTACAATCGTATGGTGCAGAGTACTGAATAGATGATGCCAGGATACATTGTAAAAGTGCAAAAAGAGCATACACCAAAGCGCAAACCTTGCACATATGAGGAATTATTATTCTAACCATGCTGAGAAGAGTTCGTATCAGTGTCGAACTAAATTCAGTCTGATAGGAAGCAAAAGTTGTTAGTTTTAGTCAACGACATCTGTGGTTATATAAGTCTTCTAATCCAATGGAAAGGAAATTTTTTCTCAAGTGCAGCCAGATTTTGCAATGACATCTCATCAGATCCAATCTTAAGTTTCCACTTCAGTAGTTCTATTTCTTGATGAAAGGCTTCTCTAGAGAGCAGAAATCCGATTTTGTTCAACTCCCCAGATAAATGAAATCAGTTCACGGGGCTCGACTAAGTCGCTCTTCTACTTTCCTTTCTTTGATTTTAGGAACTAGAATTTCTCTTCGCATTTCCTTTCTTCCACATCCTTATTTTTTCTAGGATCTCTTTCAGAAAACCTGCAAGGGAGAAAGTAAGATGTTACAATTTGAAAGCTATAAAAGTAGAGACATCTTTTATAACACTAATATGGTTATCGGTTTCCTTTTATAGAGAACAAATGATTTTCAAAAATATTGCAATTCTAAAGAGTAACGTATATTCCGGTTAAAACTTTAAAAAAAAAATTAAATATAAGACACATTTCTTGAGTCTAATTATCTCAATATTTATCGCTAAGTATTTTTTTGCTTTTGATTTATTTAGTATTATTTATTATTTGCTTCGCTAAACCGGCATGCTCTTTACACAGACTCTTCAGTGAATTTTTATTCTGGTACACGAATCGGTAACCGTGGGCACTCGACATGTTACGGAGGAATCTTGCTTGTGCCGAGAATTCACCAATATCAAAAGAGTATAACGGTAAAGTGGCATTTGTTGACATTAAATGTACACACCATACATCACATTATAGTGTGGAATTTTACTTGTTAATAGTGGCCGGATATCAGTTTATTGTGCATTAAAACCGTGAAATGGGGATACTATGGAAACCAATTATTATTTTACACCAGGATGGTTTTAGCTCTTACTTATAAGATTTAAGCAATTTGGAGTTTCTCCGGGGATATGTAATTGGAAAAATATTAATTCAAGGCCGTAACATATAGGATATTAAGTGTTATCTGTTCTTTTTTTAAGTAGAACCATTTCAAATCGGGGTTCTCTTTTAGCTTAAAATTTATTTTACAACTTCCTCCACAGCCATATGTATTTAATTATACAGGGTGGTCATAAAAAAAATTATATGGACCTCTAGCGGCTGTTCTGTTCAACCGATCGAGATGACATTTCAGATATACAGTGGACGCTCGTTAATTCGAACTCGGTTAATTCGAACTTTCGGTTAATTCGAACTAATCCAAAGGTTCCAAAAAACTTGTTTTGGAGTTAATGTTAAAAATATCTCATTAATTCGAACTAAATTTTTATCACTTCGGTTAATTCGAACTAAAAATTTGACAAAAAAATTTTTTTTCCTCGTTTAATGGAGAAAATACACACTGTATTTATTATTTTGTGTGTCAAAATTTCTTTTCTGTGTAAAGAGGCACATGCCTGCATTCCTAGACTATTGCATGTCCGCTAAACATTAGTAGCTATTGTCCTTCTTATTAGTGCTAAACGGAAAAAGCAATTTTCCTTTATTTGGATCGATTTTCTTAGAATTTCAGAAAAACTTGTCTTTACTACAGATTCTAGGGAGCTGCGTCAGTTATAACTGCAGTGCAGACAAGTTAATGTGGTCTAGTTTTTCTTCCTCATTGTGTGGTGTGAACGTGTAAAAATTCAGGATGTCTACACGTGGAAAGTACAAAACCCTAACTTTGGAGACAAAGGTAGAAATTTTAAAGAAAGTAGAGAATGGCGAATGTAAAACAAAGTTAGCAGCTGACTATGGAATTAAAAAAAAAATTGCCTTGTCAACTAATTTGAAAACCAAGGAGTCAATTTTAGATTCATGGGAAAAATCAAAATTTGCTAGAGGAAGGAAACGCATGGGAAATGCACCCCAAGAAGTTCTAGAAAAAGCTCTACTGCTATGGTTCCAGGATGTTAGATCTCGAAATTTTCCGATAAATGGACCCCTAGTGCTGACGAAGGCTGATGAATTGGCAAGTCGAATGGGTATTTAAGATTTTAAATGCAGTGATGGATGGCTTTCTCGATTTAAGTCCAGGCAAAATATTTCTTATCAAACTGTATGTGGCCAAAGCTCTGATGTAAACGAAGACGTATGCACTAATTTCGGTAGGAAACTGCCAGGGCTTTTCTATACTTACCTGCCGAAAGATATTTTTAATGCGGCCATAATGGACAAAGCCATAATGGACTCTATTAAAACTCTGAAAGCATTTATTCAGATGGAACCTTCCTCTGAAAATGAATTGAAATGTTTACTTCAAATCGAGAAGCTGGCTGAACAATGTAGGCATCATAAACAGAACCAAACATCCATTTTACAGTTTTACCCCAAAGTGTAATTCATATTTTTATTAAAAGTTTACTTTATACTGCATATCTTCTGCTTCATTTCATGATTAAGGTAAGTCTGTATTGCTTTTTAATATGTTTAACTTTAGATAACATAGTATAATATATTTTCTGGGGTTATACATACTTCAGTGATACACATTTAAAGTTATATATTTTCTCTTAACATCGGATAATTCGAACTTTTTTCTGAGAACCTTTGAGTTCGAATTAACGAGCGTTCACTGTAGTTATTTAGAGGTATGACCTCGGGATTCTGAGAACAGCAACCAAGACCGCTGGAACGGTACGGGTATCACAAAAAACGGACGCGTTATGCACGCACAAAAAACAGCTCTGCGAACGGCCTGTGATAGATGTGGAAAATATGTAATCCAAATAAAAGTTTTCTTTTGTCCGTCCTGTATTGTTATCAGTGATTGGTGTCTTGCCTCTGTCATATTCAAATTTCCTCTGTGCGCGCCCCGATCGTGTTTTTGTTGGCCGTTCGCAGAGCTGTTTTTAGTGCGGGCATAACGCGTCTGTTTTTTGTGATACCCGTACCGTTCTAACGCTCTTTAGGGTTTTCGCATGCACTGAGCATTTTGAAATGGGAAAAAGTGAGTGTTGCAATTTCAAAATTTCGAGTTTCTGTATCTATAACCGTGAGCGCCACTTTGTTGCCGTTCACAGAATCCCGAGCTCATACCTCTGAATACCTAATCTGAAATCTCAGCTCGATCGGTTGAACAGAACAGCCACTAGAGGTCCATATATCAGCAAAGTTTTTTTATGACCACCCTGTACGTTCAAATTCAAAACATAAAGGAAAGTCTTATTCAGAAAAACACACAAAAATTAAATTTATTGCATTTCTTAATCAAATTTGCCGAAGTTATCATTAAACGTAGGATTAGGTATAGAAGATGAAATCATCAATTCAAATACACTGTAACACTGGACAATTCGACAAAGGAATTTTAAAAAAAACTTTCTACAACACACAGTATAACTCCACAGTATATGTCTGTGTTTCATAAAATTAATGATCATAGCATTCTATATACATTGCACCACATTTTGTACGAGTACTATATTGCGTCCGACTCTCTGACTCTGCATTTGCGCGTGTTATACAACTTACGAATTCTCTACTAATAAACTTATCAAAATTCTAAATTTATAATACACGTTTTACTTTGTTTGTGTGAAATAAGGGCAAGAGTAAAGTTTAGGGAGCAAAAAGATAGCCTAGGGATCTAAATATCTTTGGGGAGAGGGAAAATTGTCCTACCCCCGCAAATGCGGATGATCGACTATGCTACACCTTTCAATGTTAAATGTCGCATCAGTCATTCAACTTCCATCATAGGAATATAATATCCGATTAAAAAGTTGAATGATAGCATGCAAGGACTATGGCAAGAAAAGTGCTTATTTCAATGCTTTGGAAAAATTCATAAAAAGGAGGAACAGAAGAAAAACTAAAGGCGTATCAATAAATATTAATGCGTAAATTATAATTATTGACGTTCATATTTCTGTCTTAAGAGATAATTTTACAAAAAAATGCCCGTTGATTAAAAAAGCCCTTAATTTCCATATATTTCATTGAATTAGATGATATGCTAATACAATAAGTCAACATTATATCGGATATCTCATTATTTAAGAGCTCATGAATTCCATTTTCATATTTTTTTTTCTTCTTACAATATCTGTCTAACTGAATTATTTTCTTCTTTCTTCCAACCTTAGAGACAATTCCCCCTCCCAACCCTTCATTTTTTTTCCTTTTTTCCTTCCCCCAAAAAAATTCCAAAGGCTGTCAGAACTTACTTCATTTAAATGAAGTGCAGTTTAAAATCATCTTTTAAGGCACTCAAGTTATGATACCCTAGGAAATGTTTTTTGTAATTAAATCATACCAAGTGTAGCGCTTTAAAAGATAGTACATATTTTTCATCTTAAGCGTAATTTACGCAATTTTTCTGACATCATGTATTTATGAAAAATATAACAAAATTTTACTTTTTTTTCAAAAATTATATTAAATGGTATTCATCGTTTTTAAACAAACCAACTCCATTTCACGCAATTAATAATTCACTTCATGTAAAATAAGGAAAAGCACTTTTAGACATGGAAGTATAATTTTTTTTTTCAAGTTGTGTTTCGGTTAAAAGGGTTAAGATAAGAACGTACCAAAGCACAACAAAACACTTTGATACAAACTTAAAATGCAAAACAGTTTATTAATATGGTTCTAAAGGGAGCGACAAAGATAAAATTTTAAAAATAACTTTCGCAATTTTTTTAAAACAATTAAATTCCAGTGTGTGGCAAGAAAAACATCCTTTTAAAGCTGAACACGAAGACAATTATGGAGTGCGTTTTCTGATACTTACAGCTGTTATGTATATCCTTTTTTTCACGTTTCATTTAGTCGCAAATGTAAATTTCTTTACAAGAATGACTTTTATTTCTCTGTGGTCAACAAATAATAATTACAATTCTTTGTATACAAATTTTTTCTTTTTTTTTTTTTGGTTTGTGTAGACATGTAAATTTCATACACTTGCAATAGTATATACATGTTTTTGAATCACATGTTTACGGGGGAAAATGATACGGAATAAACGAATTGCTTTAGTTCCATTAATGTTGCAAATCATGAACAAAAATTAAAATCTTTTATCATGGCACTTAAGGGGACAGTGGACTTTCAAACCTAACTTTTTTTGTTTTGAATGGATTTTCTTGAAATTTGAATATGTGATAAGTGGTTAAAATTTAAAGACAAAATATTAATAATTTATGAATTATTAATTATATAAAAAATTGGCTTAATTAAAAATGTTCCATGCGCATTTCTTTTTCATATAATATGGTAATTTTTATTTACAGGATATCTTATAGAACTAACAATGAAACTTATTGCTTATTTTAAGCATTCATTAAAAATATAAAGAGAAAAAAATAATAATAGTGAAAACACCCTTTTTATTACGCAAAATACCTATAAATTATCTTTTCAAGAACAAAATTTAGAAATTCTGAGCTACGAAGCAAAATTTTTTTCATTAAGATTTATTGGATATACAGTTAAGTATATAAAACTTAAATTTCAAAGCAATACGATAATTAGAAATGCACCTATAGCAGTTTGAATATTCGTATGACATGAAAATTTTTATTTTGAGAAAAACACATTTAAAGTTATTACTATTAGTAACCACATAATATCAAATTAAATACAAACGCCTATAACTGAGAAAGTAGTCACAGAAATTAAAAATTCTTTTTGCAACACATTCCTACTCGTCCGTAGTTTCACAATTCAATAAAATAAAAAAAAAATCGAATTTTTGGACAAATTTCACAATTTTGAAAGTCCAGTGTCCCCTTAACACAATTACATATGACACATGTCAACAACATAATCAGTCATACAATAAATTTTACATGCTTTCGGCTTAATCTGTTTCGAAACAGGTCTTTGATAATAGAATAAATATGTGTTTGTTTCGTAGTATTGAAGAGCAAGACAATTGAAAAGCCCAAATTGCGTACAGATTAACTCCTTCAAACATGTCTATGCTCTTAACTAATATGATAAAAACATTTACAGTGACCCTAATTTTCAAGATAGTATACAAACGGTCGTTACAGTGTTGATCATCAATTAAGAGATATCACAGCTTTGAAAAGCTTTGGAACATCAGTGATTGTAAGATGCCAGTCTCTGCCAAACTTAAACCTTTCAATATTAATACGAATTTAGTTATATAAAACACCTGATTAGACCCCTTTATATTCAAACCAAAAGTCTCCAAGAAGTTAGATTTACTAGAGAATAAATATCGAGACGTAATTTCTAACATCAGGGTAAAAAATAAATATTGGCAGTAACACTGATACAGCTTAAATATAATTAATAGCCCTTGAAAACAGAAATGCAAGACGGTACAAAAACTTTTGACTTCTATCCATTTTACACATACCGTAATTTCTCCCTTTTTTCTCTCTTTTAGACAATATAAATAACTACCTGCCTCTAACGGCTGTATCGAATGAGCTATCGCTCTATAGACGGCAATGCAGTGGCAACTACCTTTTCAGAGTAAAGATTTTTTTTTTTTTTTTTTTTTTTTATCAGCTAAAAGAAGAGATTAACGATCATTTAGGATGTAATGGAGTGAAAGGAAAAGAAAGTGACTGGCCGTTAATTGATCATCAGGAACCCTTCGATCTTTGCAAAGCGTAATTTGGTTTCAGAGACTTATTGATAGAAAGAGGACGAATCCTTATGGTTGGCTACTTTTAGATAAATTTTTATAATACAGTTGAAATTCAACGAGATCTCACCACTCCTTTTAAATCCAAATCCTCACCCAAACGCTTACTCGACAAGGCTCACAATAAATCTTTTACTTAACGCTTTTTCGACGGATTGTCTGTGTTTAATCAGCGATGGAAAAATTTCCTACTGCTCTGACTCTCTTTCTTTTAGAGGCTACTAGCTGAAATAACCATCAACGCACACGATCATAATTACAATAAAAACTGCTTTGTTCGTCCGAGGGTGAATGATATAACACATTATACTAGTTCCAATATATTACGCGAGAGTTTGCAACGATGGAACGTGAACAAATGAGTTTATATACTAAAATATTTAGATACTAAAAATCGAGAAATAACTCACAAGCTTTGGAAAGAGAATACGTTAAGACGGAAATGGTACTCACTCGAAACCAGCACATAAAAGATATTTTGGTATTTCGTCATTATGCATGTAGCTGCAGTGAACGTATGAGAATTTCTTATCGATCGGATATTGAAACAAACAAAAAAAAAGGGTTTCATTTTAAACGAGTTATTTTATGCATAAACTAGTATTATGCATAAAACAATAAATAATTTTTAAAAAACTCATAAATATCAGGACTCCTGGTTCGATTGTAGGGGGGGGGGGAGAGATAGGATTTGTGGATTACCCTTAAGATTTGTGTTACAGGTGTTCTGGGGTCGATACAACGAAAACAACGGCGAGCTTGAGAATCAGAACTAAACTCTAATTCAACATTCGGGTTGCTAATATAAAGATCTGGATCTTGAATTAAGTATTAATACATATGGACTAACTATACAACATCATACTTATGAATAACTAACTACACATAATCAGACATATTTTTGATCAGCGAGGGTTGTAGCACCAGGAATGAACTACTTTGTAGAAAGCAGTTTCTTGAAGCGGGCGAGTACAATAAACTTAAAATGACTCCATCTTCCCTAATCGGGACCACACACCTTAACGCATGTCATCTTCAACGAAGCGCCGGCCCCGTCACACATTTCAGTCGCGCGCTCAAAGAAGTAATTGCAACGTGGGAGAGATTTTTGGAGAATCAAACTGCGGAGGAAAGATTTATGGGTAAGTTCTCGCAACCTCGGAAACTTCTCCACGAACACTGGCAGAACATAAGATACCTTAATGCTTTTGTTCCCAATAAGCTTAAATAAGAGATAAAAGTGGAGGAATGATTATCATAGGTGATAAGTTTCTGCTTGCTTCTCAATTATGTTGTCCAACTATCAATATCCCATATAAATGTAAAATTTCATTAATAAATTTGCAGTCTTTTTCCACTATTTTATGTCGTAAATATTTATTTTAACACAATCACAAACATTTTTCTTTCCTATATAAATATAACATATACATATGATATACATTGAATCCCTATACTAAAATCATCCTTTTAGTTTTAAAAATCTGTCTTTGAATCTCAAAAATCAAAATGTAATTATTCAGTTGCAGATCTAAACTTTATTTTCTTTCCTATATAACATTATTGCTTTGTTTTTATAATAAAAACTAATTTTTTATCCTATCATAAAGCTAAAAGAAAATAATTTGATATTATCTTGAACATTCATCTTTAAGGACAGTTAATACGTGTGTCCTGTGAATTAAAAAAATAATATAATATAGGAAAATATATGGTTGCGTAAAATCCCTTCCCCTCCTCTCTTTATCTTTTGTTTGCTTGCTTGTTCATTTTAATTATGCCAAATTACGATGCGCTTTCAAAGAAACTTTACATAGGTGATAAGGTCTCTTAATTATGCTTTTATATCAATAGCTCATTTGTTATTGATAATTACTATCGGCAACCCTCTTGCAAGTAAATACACATATCCTCCTCTCTTACTCTTACATAACATGCAGTTGAAATCATCAATTCACAAGAAATACATAAAAAGTATTCCGATGGTAAAATACCGTAATACTGCCCCCCCCCCCAAAAAAAAAAAAAAAAAAAAAAAAAAAAAAAAAAAAAAAAATTGGATAGGGTTTTTGTGCTAATTTTTCTATTCTAAATATAGACAAATGCGATTGATTTTGGATCATCGTATAGATTAATATAAATGCATAGGTAATTATAATACGTTTTAAAAAAAATGGTGGGGCTAATGCTTTCGCCTAATATTAGTCTTTCATCTTTATGAAAGCCCCTGAGCTCTCGAAAATAAAGTTAGACCTTGGTCTTACAAAGTTTCTATTCTAATCTCACATGTTGATTTAGTTTTTATTTTTTCATCTTCAAAGAAAAGGGCGACATCTGTCCGTGACTGCTGACGACTAATTACTAAAGCCGTCATTGCAAAAGATTGACCGGAATTTTTTTTTTCACTTTGACCCCCTCCCCCCTCCCCCGAAAGCCGTATAGCTTGAAATGCTCTGTTTTTTAATGTGGGAAAGTCAATCTTTTGACAGTGTAATAAAGTATGAAGCTTCCACTGAAGCCATTGGACAGAGAAGTAACGAAAGTTGCTTTCTTATATAGGATTAATCTTCTTAGAGTAAATTTTAAAGTAGATACGAAGAATATGATAGGGAAAAAGAATAGGGAAGCAAACAGTCTTTCGAAGTTAAAATGCTCTAAAGATATAAAAAACAATCAGCTATTAATAAATTACAGGCAGAGAAGTACAGGCTAAACACATCCAAATTTATATTTGTATGTCAGAAGAAGTAATTAGTACTATTGGGGGAGGGGAGGCTCCGCAATTTCAATGTATGAATGAAATGCAATTGATTCTAAAAATTTAGTCGCAAAATAGTTTAAAGTAAAGAATTCGAGAAACATGGAATATATTTGTTACTCAATTGTAGCAAATAAGGTAAACGCTGAAATAATTTGTCTAACAGCTACCTTCCACGAACTATATTCAGAGGACATTCATGAATCGGTACGTAAGATAAAAAGTGGTTGGTTGCATAATCATTCCAAGTTGGGGAAACGTTTATGTAATTATTTGTAGAAGGACAGCCAAATATTTATTGGAAACTACAGACGTAATCCTCCAGTTTACAACCATCCGAAATAGTTTAAAATAATGCCCCTCCCCGTTGTTTTCTTTGCAATTAAGTACAGGAATCCATTACATTTCTTTCACAGTTGACACTATATTTGTAGCTCAAGAAGCAGATTTTATAACCGCACTTTTTCAAACATCAAGGATTAATTACTCAGAGAAAAGTGACTGAATAATGTAGCATTTTTTTTCCCTTCACTCGACATGAAGTTTCATTTTGGCACCTCTGAGACATTTCGTGCCTTGTTCTTCTGGCATCTTCCAACTTTCACATGGTTTTTGGACCGCAGCCAGGACCACCCAATAAGCTATCCAGGATTGTTTGTTGGTTATGTTTGCAAGATGTTTAACCTGCACTCACACACACACACACACACAAACTCCAATTAGTCATTTTCTACAAAGGTATCAGCGATATCAAATCTGATAACTGAAATCGTAAGGTCTATTGAGTTAAGTTAACCATATTCAAAGAAAATTGTCAATGACACTTAAGATTAATAAATAACAACCCATGAATTACTTTATCAATAAACAATTCACTATCCCCCTTGGAGACCCACCCCTCCCCCTTAATTTTTTTTTCTTCCCTTTCTGATATAGCTTGTTTTTGATGTCACAATCTGACATTAATTTAAAAACTAAATCTAAAGAAACTAGACTAAAAAAATTTATAAACATATCAGTTCAAGTAAACTAAAAAGGAGAGGAAATAAGACACGGGCAAATCTCTACTAACCGGATTTACCTTTGATAATGAATCTCCAGTGCAGAAATCTACTCAAAATATGTATAAATACTGTTTAACAAAGTACCGGGGTTGAGCGAATGACTGGTACAAAAGGAAACGGGAGAACAATTAGAGGAAAAACAATAATCTTACGGGGTTAATTAATGTGTATTGGGAATTATTTGAATTTATTCATTAGATTTTTTGAATGCTTCCCATTCTAGGCTCTATTACAATCTGGAATTTTTTTTTTTTTTTTTTTTTTTTTTGGGGGGGGGGGGATTTCTTTCATTAGAATAGGGTTGGTAAATATGAATTCCGGATATCCCACTATGACATTTTAAAAATTTATAAATCTCAGTAAGTTATCTCAGTAAGTTAATTAAAAATATCAGTAAGTTAATATTTTTTTTTCAAATATCAGATACAGTATTTGTTCCTCAAATACACTGACATTTAATGTTCAGAAATTATAAGAGATAACAAAAAATTAGGGGAGGTAGGATAAGGATATTAATGTGTGAATTATTAGGTACTTGCACATTAGTTTTCAAAGTAATGTAGGTATTTGTACGCAATTTATAAAGGTAGCAAGCCGAATTCAGTAGCTATTACTATTGAAAGTAGGACTTGATTCTAGTTACTCTTTATACGGCTAATCTAATTTTACTTCCACAAGATAGTATACAAGGGATTTGAATCTGATATCTAGCTCATGACAAACGTTTCGATTAAAATCATGCAGTTCATAATTAAGAATTAGCTCCCGAAATTTGCTAAATGCGTTTAAGAGTTAATTTCTATGCAACATCAACCCTCCCCTGACATGCATGCAAAAAACAAAAAGTAAAGTGTTTATTAAAATTTGTGTTCTCGCTATGCCGTTTTAGCCCCCCCCCCCGCTGTGCTCCTTAATTTTTTTTTTTTAGAGTTTTTAAATAATATTGTTTCCTTACAGTCTTCCGTTAATATCCCGATGACTTAACACTGAATCTTTAAAGGGATTTTGTTCTACCATCCAGCATTCAGGTTTTCGAGAAATGTTGGAAAAATTACATCTGTAAAAGAATTCTGTACAAGATTCCGCAAGTGGTTGTTTTGTGTGTGTGGGGGGGGGGGGGAGTGTGTGCGTGCGTGTGTGTCAGTGAGAGGAAAAAAAAGAGAGAGAGAGTGTGCGTGCTGATTTCGTTCGAAATATTGCTGAATCATCAACCATTTACGATGGTAAGTATATCGCATCAAGCCCAACCAAAAGGGGCGAAGAGGGGGGAAAAGATTCCATTGTACAGAACTCGCGAGCTTTAGACCAAGAGGAGAATGTCCGCGTAAGAGTATTTTCCCTCGACCCGTCGTCGGCTCTCAAGAATTTTAGATATGCTGTGTTTCATTGTAATATATTCCAAGTTATTTCCTTGGAAGCGAAGAAATGTTACAAATAACACATTTTTCAAGATCAAAAGATTTTTTAAATTTGTATTTTATCCCTTTTTCAAATATTATGTTTCATTTGTTACGAATCCTAACAGTTTGAATGTGCAAAGGAAGATATTTAAACACACATTCATACATATATGGTACGTGTGCGTGAAATATATATATATATATATATATATATATATATATATATATATATATATACAGTCAAACCTCCATATATCGAACTTCCCTATATCGAAATTTTCTATATATCGAACTCTTAGCAAATCTCCATGTTCATTACATAGAAAAACTGTTTCCATATATCGAAAAAATCTCTATATATCGAAATTTTTTTTCAAGACATATTGGAAGATTTCATTCTAGTTTAGAATAAAATCTCCCAATTTTTGGCGTTTGAAACAATACGTCGTGAACTTCAATACGCGGAAAATGTCCCTGATGAAGTTTTTAGTGGACTGAATAAATGCGAACATTTCTTTGATGAATTTTCTGCAAAACTGACTTTTCAGCAAGATATTCGTAGTTTTTTTTTAAAAGAATGTAACTGTGATCATTGTAACCACTGTCTGGATTATTGTTTTTTAAAAGGTATGTAGTACTCAATAAATCTTTCATATTAATTAATTTTTTTGTTATTAACTTTCATTTAATGTGATTCGCATATAAATTGGAAATGGAGGTTCGTATACGAAACTTCATTATGAGTTTTAGGAGAATTATGATAAAACTAAGATCATTTTTTTAGTTATTAACTTTCATTTAATGTGATTCGCATATAAATTGGAAATGGAGTTTCGTATGCGAAAATTAGCTTTAATTTTAATGTTTTAGGAGAATTATGATAAAACTAAGATCAATTCTATATATCGAAATTTCTATATATCGAATTTTTTTCCGGCACTTTGCTTCTTCGATATATGGAGGTTCGACTGTATATATATATATATATATATATTAAACGAATGTTTTAAAAAAACTCAAAATTAAGTATGCCACCAATTCAAAAATTTTCCTTACTAATGCCGTACGATTCCCCTGCAGTGTTAATTATAGAGTTTCAAGAACCTTTACTTAGCGGTGAACGGATGGACAAGATACGGTTGTTTTAGTTTATATTTTCTCCAGATATCAGAGGAACGCCCTCGCATGAGAATCACGTTCAAATTTTGCAATGCTATCAACCTATTTTGCATCACTTGACTACAATTAAAAGTTCATTGATGTTATTTTTAAAAATTTCTAGCGTGAAATTTCGGATATCGCTCACTGCTCATAAACCATGAAAAATTTCCTCCTATTTTTATCACGGATTGTTAAGTAATATCTCATGCGAACAATCAAGTTTTGCCTGTCCATGTATCTTTAAACATCTTTTTTTTTTGGTATTGTACGAATTAACATTTCAAAGATTGCCTTCATGTATTAACCCTTACGTCGGCTCATCTGTCTTTTTTACTGTTCCCAAGCTCATCGGTCTCACAGACCGCTACGCTATAAAATTAGGATATTTTCCAATTTTTATAAGCTTTTCGCAGTTATAAGTCATTAATGCAAAATTACTGCGACCTCTCATTCTTGAAAAGGGTAAATAAAAAATAGATTATTCAACAAAAAATTTCAGAATCCGATTCCTCAATCTGTGATAGTGCGAGAGAGACAAAAGTCTGGTTCGTTGTAAAACAGGAGGAATTCTTCCAGCCATGCTAGCTACAACAATAAAACAAAGATCTTAGAAATAGAATGCATGCAGACTGACAGATAATTAATACGGTTTAAGGCTTATCGGTCATACAGAGCGGCAAAAATTTAAATCATTTCAAGGCTCATCGGTCCAAAAGACCGACTATGTTTTACAAATATTAAATTTACCGACAAAATACGAGCGGGCGAAAATCTCCGATGTGTTGTACTTGAGAATCAGGACCCGACTGAAGAACTCACAAACCCTCAACAGTTTGATCACCTCCATCACCACCGCACCCTTCAGAACAGATGTAACAGCGGTCCCCTAGACCGATGAGCCAACGTAAGGGTTTTAACGAACATCATGTCAAACCCTTTTCCTCCCTTTAGAGAAGGATAACATTTACACTAATCACATTTGATAAAGCTTACGTCCCTAGAGATATTACAATGCTCTCCTTGAAGCCAAAATGAAAATTTAGGTACCCTTTCTGGTAAATACCTTCAATTAAATATAGAGTGAGCACTGGAAATAAATAAGAACCAAAAGGGTGTTTTTTTTTCAAATTATTTAATTGAAATATAAAAACTAGTCGTGGCCTCTTAATGCGATAAATCATCCAAACCATAATCTTTGCATTAAAACAGAACTGCAGAGACGTGAAACAAAAGTAATCCAGCTGTCAGAAACAAATTACTTTAAAGTTATGCAACACTAATAAGCCTTTTATAAAGTGGATTCACGACTAAACGAGAACAACTCCATCGTTGCGTGTTGCTCAGTTATGACGCAGGTTACGAGTATGCTCATATTTAAGGAAGCAGATCCTAATGATGTAATTTTCAAAGAATGTCTAGGTAATTTTCGGATGTTTGCGGCACGGAAACCACATTCGGAGCTTTATGAAGACATCACAGGTTTGACATTGCATATGCCAATCGAGCGGTTTTTCGTTACAACGCGCTACGACTATTCCCCCAAACCGCAGCATAATCAAATCACCCACCTCGTAGCGTAATATTCCGGGTTTTTTTTTCTTTTTCTTTTCAAGAGCATATTCGTTTCAACTATAGGAAATTCGTTTGACTTTTTATTTTCTCAATGTTAGACCAAAATAGTTTAATCGATACTACCAAGACTGCGATCTCTCTCTCTCTCTCTCTCTCTCTTATATATATATATATGCTTTCAACATTAAATTAAAATTTACTTTATATTTAACAACTAATATCTATGTTTGCAGTGTAAAGAATGTCAAGTCCAAGATCATAGTTTTGAGAAAGACGGGATTGAGAAAAAAAAACGGCTTTTGCAAAGTCAGTTTTTAAGTTTAATTTTAAATTTTTTTAAAGTATATTTTTCCAATTTTATTTTTGTTGAGTAAGGAGAGTTAAGTCCTTGATTGGGACATAACCCCCTTAACACTAACATATTTGTGTTTTGTCTCGCATATCCCAAATTTTCCCTGATGAATAAAAATATTCAGAAGTAGAATTGGACTTAGCTTTCTGTACATTGCAATAGCCCTTGATTTTTCAAACATGCCTGGTATGATAACTCATTTTAGCCCATTTTGGACTTAACACCCTTTGCACAGCTTTGCACAGATATATGCATGTCCCATGTGAAATTTAAACGTTTCATCGTTTCTGCAAGAATGAAAACGTTGTTGTTGTTGCTAAGTCTCCTGGACTAGAAAATGCTAGATCAGGGCCGTGCAAACATTATTTTGTTCTAAATTGTCAGCAAAACTGATAAGCTGAAAACAAGTTATGAACAAAAACAAATCCACTTCGAAATGCCTTAACAACTCATCTCGACA
Source organism: Dolomedes plantarius (assembly GCA_907164885.2). Taxonomy (NCBI): domain Eukaryota; kingdom Metazoa; phylum Arthropoda; class Arachnida; order Araneae; family Dolomedidae; genus Dolomedes; species Dolomedes plantarius. The sequence continues at coordinate 160,268,835 of OU015494.1, forward strand.
AAAAGTTTTCAACTGAATCTAAGACAAAATAACTCGAAAACTATTTTATATATTATAGCAAAAAAATTTGAAAACCATATAAACACAGTCGAATGAAAGAGTACAAACATAATACACCCACCACTCTTGAACGACATCTAGAGACTAAGAAAATTCCCTGCGCGGAAAAATTATAGGACATTTGTGATCTTCGAAAAAATGAAGCAGATAATTAACATTTTAAACATAAAAAAATATGTAACTCAGCTTTTGTTGTCCCGGTTTTTCAAACATAACGACCCAAGAAAGCCACATTTTTAAAAATTACATATCAGTACCCAGCACAACTCTGAGTATCCACTTTTCATGGTCTACGATCTTCCGTGGTGCATCGATCTTTGCTATCTGTTCTAGAATCTTCAGTGTTAAAAATAGAAATTTTGTTACTGTGATATCCTAACGTGCTGCTGCTATTTTCCTTGCTGGACTTATGTTCTTCAATGTGACGCACTTAAAAAACTTGCTTAGGACACAAGAGACTTAAAGTTAATATAATTGGACAAGATTAGGTGTTACATAGAATCTTTAAACTATCTATTAATCTTCAGATTAATAGATAGATTTTTCAACTCTTGAAAATCTATCTATTAATCTGTTGGACAGATTTTCAAGTTCTATCCATACATTTTTGTAATGACATACGTAGTTTACATGTTCCATTTTTGTAATGACATAGTCTTAACAATTCCTTATCCAGTTTTTAATAGGCAATACCCCTTGTTCATCAAGAGACTAGGGGGTTATACTAGGCATAAGCTGACCAGGACACACAGCTTAAAATCGAATCCGAACGGCTACAAACATCCTATCTTATCAATAGATTCGATCCCCCTGATTTTGGTTAAAAAAGACAGCGCCTTAGCCAAGGAAATGAAAAACAAAAATCGATGCATCAATACATTTTGATTGAGAAGATTGAAAAAGTCTACAAAACTCAGGAATATTTCCTTTTATAAAGATTTTTTTCCCCTTAGAAAAAAAATTGAAACTCTTAGACTTCTAAAAAAGAAATAAAAAACACAGGACAAACAACTCAAGACGGAGCTATTAAATTTTCAAGAACCTCAATATGGAACCGCAAAATTATTAACCGCTTAAAATTTTGTGAAAATAGGAATCAAAATAAAAATAAATAAAAACAACTTTACCGGAAAAGATAATAAGTACTCATTTTTTTTCCCTAAGACTTCGAGTCACTCCGTTATAAACTGTTGCAAGTAATTACTTTATCAGTGAAGAGAACAGATTAAAAAAAAGCTATTAAGCGGCTAAAGGCCAATTCGGTAGTTCGAAATATGTACAAGCAGCTGGGCTGGTCATTTATTTAAAAAAAAAGAAAAGAAAAGAAAAAACCTCCAATGTTTGGGAGAAGTTTTGTTAATGGAGGGGAAAATGTTAAAATGATAACCTTTTTCATAGAGGTGAGCTCTTAACTAATGGCCTCCGTTTTTTCCCTTAAAAAAAAAAAAAAGCAAATTTTTAGAATGATTTCTTACATGAGAGATGGAATTTCCAATAGAGATGGACTCTCACTATTAACTAGAGAGCTCTGGATTTTGAAGCATTTGCTTGAAATCTCACTAGGAAGGAAACTGCAAATAAAAATCACTTTATTAACACGGATTTTATTCGAAGATTCGCGTAGGCATATGCATACGTGCCATTCTCATTCAAAGACAGAATATGAAAGAAATACATAATTCCTTGTACATCACTCTCAGTTTAATTCCTGCTGGCAATGAGAGAGACCTACGTCATGCTTGAATTATATGCAAACAAATACATTAAAAATAATGTATGTATGTATGAGTGTGTGTAGTAAAATTTCGGTTAAAAGAACCACAGACTTGAATTTAGCGTAAGAATCAGTTTATTTCCTCCATCAAACACGATAAATGGTTATTTGATAGGTAGATCTCCCTAAAACATTTTATAAGTACGACCAATCTACATTATTCAGTAAAGGCACTTTATCAGTCAAGCCTGCAAGGTGAAATTTTAGTGGAGAAAAATCTAAACTTTTAAAACTTCATATACCTACAGTGGCTTTCAGCCCGCTAGTCATTCTACCTCAAACCAGGTACTCTGAAGTGTCCTCTGAAGTTCTGGACTATCGGCCTTATCAACTCTGCTTCAGTATTTTGGAAATCTGCTGTTTTCCCTCCTTCCCCCCAAGCCCAATCGAATTCCCAGAGGGTTTGGTTATTTGAAAATGAAGTGTAATAAATGGCCGGCTTGGAGTCCTCTGCAAGAATGTACCATGCTAAATCGCATAGTACATTTCTTGGACGATGAAGAGAGAAATTAAATACAAACCGTCTTCGCTTTAAAGTCAGACAACAGTTTTTCAGGTGGAAGGCGAGTCACCCCAGTAAGATTATCCTGAAGTTAACTGAAAGCATGCCTCGATGCATTACCTCTGTCATACAAATGAACCGAGTAATTTCTAACCTTTTCAAGAGCCATTTCACTAAACAAATTATGATGAATTAATGCTTTTGATTTTGTTATGAAGACTTTAGTTACGAAGAAAATACTATCAGTTAGGAGGATTGAAACCTGGGCTTTCCTACCAGCTAGACAGTACTAGGCAGTGCTAGTTCGTTGCAACTTTGACGCCTAACTGCTCAGAATCTTCCACTTCAAACATACTCTAACAAGCTGGCTGGAAGTACTATGGTCGTCTTTCTTTAGCTATAATAGAGCTAACCTGACTGTGATCTACTGCTTTAAGCCGATTCCTAACGGCTACAATCAGATATGCCTACTGCGGGGTTCGAACTTGCAGACTTCACAAAGTAGCACCCTAGCTTTCCGACTCAATTAAGGCCTGTACTTCAATTCTACACTACGGATCTACCTACAAGCAGGCACGCGAAGTACAAATAAATATTCTTTTCACTGAAGACAGGTGTCTTTTACATGATGAATTAAAATATATCAATATTAGGTAACGCTTTATTTTCTTGATTTTCAGTATATGATACTGCAGAATCAATTCGAAGAAGAAAATAAAATTTATCCTTTTTTAAAAGTTTCTGAGACATCCGAGTTCGATTACTGAAAAACCTATGGGACATTTAAAACTAAAAGCAACAAGGCCAACGGTTGCTGGCAAGGTTCCCAAAAATGCAGGAAGCATTCGCGAGGACTCAGTGCCTTCCAGTTAATCTCGTGACAGAGTTCATGCTCAATTCGATACAGATGTAAAAGAGACAGTGTTGTGCTCTCAAGCAGACAGGCTCATTAACATCACACGAAGGTAAAAGCCATAGATTCATTTCATTATTATTTCCTTACTTTCTTGTCACATGTACAATTAACATATTGAAATTAGAAACTTAGAACACCAAAGTCGAGTTCGAGTTTCTAAAACTTTAGAGGTGAAGATTAAGAAAAAAATGTGGATTTTTGAAAATTCGACGCGGATAAATTGTGAACTCTATTCTACAACCCTCGAAGAAAATTAGGCTAAGAGCACATTACTTGCTTCCGACTAATTATAAACATACTGCATTCAGTTGGCGGACGGATTTAATACTTTTCTCGTAAAATCTTTGGGAAGGATTTAATGCGCTAAACAAGTCTCAGTATTGTAACAATCTTTTAGCAGTAAGTAGATTTAAAATGTGTCCAAAGCAAAGTGGATACAAAACTAAAGGATAAAATTATGAGTTGTAGTAGTTACAAGGTGTGTATTTTCCTATCATGATAACTCTCAACATGAAAAGATAATTTTCTAGATGACATGAGGTAAACACACTGTAGCGAAATGAGCAAAAGAGGGCGCAATGAGCGCCTCTGAAGTGTTTGAATTGTGCGTAAATATTCTAATTAGTGAGAGAGACTGTTTTGTAATGATATTATCTGAACCACCATCTGAAGATTGGAAAAAACCTAATAATGTTCGTCAATGTAAATAGTTAATAAATGTGTTTGTTTTGTGTAAAATGTGTCTAGTACATTGAGATGTGCATACACACATAAGAAAAGATAATATATTTCAAAGAGCATAAATAATTGGAGAGCGCTTCTTAAACATAATAAAGTAAAACCAAGATGGATAAAAAATTTGCTTCTTAGTTCTTACCATTCAGAAGATAATGCCTCGGGAAAAAAAAAAAAGTCATGTCTTCGTTACTGAGTGAAGTAGCTGATGAAACGGTACAGCTCCCAGTTAAAAGAGGTCAGAAATAAACGATGGAAGATGCAAGTGGTTGGTTGGTTACATAGTTGAGAGCACTACGGCCATCTTTTGCTGCTCGAAGGCTAATTTGACCGGTACCAACAGTTTAAAGCCGATTCTTAACGGTTTGAAACATCCATGCCAAGAGCGGGACTTGGAATCCGGACCCAGGTATAGAAAATAAGATTTCAAAATAACACCCCAATGCATGAAAAAAAACCTAACTGAGCAGAAGGACGAATATCTTCAATCAAATTCCTCAAATTTGGCGATCTACATTTGAAGTATTTGACAGAGGTTAAAATGGGCAGTATAGTGTCGTAAGTGACTCAGGAAATCCAGCCTTTTCAGGGGATCGAGAAAGCTCTCCATTATTGTAATGAAAGTTTATATTGTTATGAAAAGTATTATCTGTAACACAGGTGGTAAGTTAAATCAACAAATCTTGTAATGCAGTATACTTTTAAATTATCATTAAACATTTTTTGCGACTCCGATCTGTTCTTTTAAGAAGACTGAATGAGTTGAGTTTGTTGGGAGCGCTACGGTCAACTTTTTCAACATAAGAGCTAATTAGAACGGAACCTACAATTTAACAAGACTGAAAATTAAGCTTCTTAGATTATTGTCTAGGAACTATTTATTTTTGAAACACTTTGACTAACACAGCAGTAATGTTTCTGCATATCAATAAACCAAAGTATCATTAAAACTATACGACAACTATCTTCACGGCTATGAATTAAAAAAAAAATTATTTAATTTATTTTTTTAAATTACGGCAAGGAAGAACCGGTTAAAGAGATTACTACTGCATTCCCCTGTAACCAGAATAGAAAAAAATATCTAAAACCTAGTTAATTTTAGTGTGCAAGAAATATTTTTAAATTCTAAAAAATACTTAACAAGAAATATTTAACTGAAATTTTTCAAACGAAATATTTCCTGAAATTAAAATTATATGTGCATATTAGTAAGAAATAACGAAAATTAAAAACAACAACAACAACAACAACAGCGGAATTTATTTATATAACATCGTATTTATTATACAGAAGGTCGTTCGCACTGTATGGAAACGATTTTGTAATTTAATTTTGGCATTTGCATTTTGGGATAAAAATTTGGCAACTTCAGAATAATCACCTGCTACTGTTTTGTTTTCATTGGAATGTAAAATAAAAGATTTATTTTGAAAATGGCTCCTAAAACTGATAAATGACTCGAAGGTTACGTAACTGCGGTTTCCGAGGAGAAATATTCGTATCAACAAATTATAAAGCGGTATAAAAATCGCGGTTATGGCATTTCAAAAAAAGGTATTTATAATATATTAAATTTGAAAGGGGAAAAAAAGTAACTGAAAGTAAAAATGAAAACATGACCGCGAAACCTCATCCTAAGACTGTTCGAACGCAGGTAAATATAAAGAAAATGAAGTCTCTGATCCTAAAAGAAAATCCGCCGACTCAAAGATCCATTGAATCGAAAATAGAAATGTCTTCTGACACTAAGTAAAATCATTCATAAAGATTTCAAGTTAAAAAAAGATGTTTAAACCTAAAGTTCATCTGCTTTTTCTAAAGCATATTGCTGAGAGAAAAACAAATTGTAGAAAATTGTATGAAAAACACCTTGCTGCTGAAAATGGAAATCTTTGGTAACAATCGATGAGGCATGGGTGTATTGAAGTAACTGTAATAAAAAACAATCAATTTTCTATTGCTCAATTGACGGGAATGACGGTACGAAATGGCTTCGTCAGTATACAGAAAAGTTCCCAAAGGGATTCATGATAGTTGCAGGATTTTGTTGCAATGGCAAATTAAAAATAAAAAAAGTCTCAAGTAAAGCCAAAATTAATTCACTCTACTATCAGCAGAATATTTTAGAACCAATTTTTGAAGAAAAAATTCCAGCCTTATACGGAAAGGACATTGATGAAGTTGAGCTTCATATGGACAAAGTCTCACGTCTAAATCAACTGCCGCTTATTTAGCAAAGAACAGAAACAGGAATAAAGTGTATCCCATTTAATGAAACACCTGTAAAATCACCTGACGCTTCTCCAATGGACTTTTGCGCTTTCGGTTTATCAAAACGAACCTTAGGAAAACAGCATCCAAGAACACTGAATGGACTTTTGAAAATGGTCCAAGAAGAATGGGGTAAAATTGACATGACAGTACTAAGAAAAAGTTTACTTTCATTAAAAATTCGAGCTATAGCTATTGTCAACAACCATGGCTATGAGATAGAAGAAAATCGCCGCCTAAAATACGGCATTTATACATAAAACTTGACTATCAAAATCGTTTCTATAAAGTGCGAATGACCTTCTGTAGAGACCAATTTTAAAAGATCTTTCTTTAAATGTTGTACATTTTTCTATTGCAAAGAGAAAAATCGTGTAGAATTTTCCATCTTAGCAGCTTTTAACATTAATATCTAACAGTGGGACATCAAATCCTTTATATTAAATTAAGGGATAATAGAGGAGGCGTGGCAGGCACGGAGGTAACGGAAATGCTAAGTATAAATCCGATGCATCATCCAAACTTTTACTTTATAATTGAAAAACCGCAATTTCCCCTTGAACTTCCCGCACATACATAAAAGGAAGAATTGTTTATAAATTATTGCTAATGCAGTTGCAATTATCAGGAAGCCGACACTCATGAGAGAAATTTTATTAAATTTTCTTTAATTCTTTATAAAATTCCCTGACCATTGTTAAATAAACATCTTCTTTTGAGCTTTTGTGTTTTACTGAGTGCGCATTTCAGGTAATCTGACCTTCTGAATGAATTTTAAATTTCCCAGTTTTTACCAGCATTTTGAAATTTCCTGCTTTTCCAGGATTTGTTCCATGCGTAGAAACTTGTGTTTATGGCGAAGTTTGCTTGTTTATTTATCCATCCGTGATTTACTCTTCGAGATTGCTTTTATTTATATAACATAAGTAGAAAATCAGTAGATATAAATTTCTACGTTGACGTCAAATACGTATGAGTTTTGAAATACTAATACCACTACGATTTTTCCATCTTTTTACCTATTACAATATAGAAAATAAAATGGAATTTTTATTTCAACAACGCACTTTACAAAGAAAAGATAGGAAACGATACATTTCTTTAATAGTAAAAAAATTCCTAGTTCATTGCTCTTAATATGCACATAGAAGAAAATAAAAAATAGTTTTCCGGGTTGATAGGTATCATACATACCAAGAAAATATAACAATAAAAACTTCTTTCATTTAATTAAGTCAGTAAGAAGAAACAAAATGATAAAAATAAGAGTTACTCCTACTTACGAACGCCTTAATTTTCTTCTTCAGCAAAAATTCAAATCAACTAATGACAGATTTGCTTCTTAAGGTGTTCCCTGCCCTTTTAAATTTTAATTCCCATGCTTTAAAATATTGGAGAGCCCGAGGTCTAGTGGTTAAAAGACCGGCATTTGCCAAATACATAATAAATCTTTAGCAAAAACAGAGTTTTAATATAGTATTATATTTGCACAGAAAGTGTGGAGATATATGCATCGTGTTCAATCAATCAATTCTCGGAATCTAATAGCCGATGGGAAAGTTTCTCTTTGTCATTCTCTTTGACAGAATAAAGATCTATCATAGTAAATATTGGAGGAATAGTTTTCTCACGTATTTATCGAATCAACCAATAAAAAGGGAAATCAAACACACTGAATTTATAGACTAACTTTTAATCGTAGATGAACACGTAGAATCGCAAATGAGATACTCAATATATTAGATTCGATCCTTGAGAAAAACGTTTTGTTAAAATATATCATAAGGTTTGTTGAAATAGTGTCTTTTCTCGACGTATGATTTTACGGCTGATAACAGTTTTCTCTCTGTAACTGAAAACGCACGGGGAAAAAAAACTTAAATTATTCGTTTTGGCAGTTCATTATGCAAAATTGTATTTGATTTCTTTCAGTTCTAGAACTCTCTGTATCACATGTTCACTCTTTCCTACATCCCTCATTAGATTTTTGAGATCTTAAACTAATGAACTCTGGGAAATTTCAACATTATACATTCTAATCATGCACTTTAAAATGATACACAATCAATTCGCTTGAATCTCTCCTTCGTACTCTCACGCTTGATGTCCATTAGAATCTAAGGCTGCCAGCAGCTAAGAAGTCACCCCCTTCTATGACACGGCCTAGATGGGAAGGTGAATTTTGAAGTGCCATAGCACTGCAATGAAAGTCGTACCCAGTAGACACAGACTCACACCATCACGGATACCCCTTTGAAACTCCCAGTTGGTACAATACTGCCAAGCAATAAACGTTCCCACAGTAGAATCCTTAGGCACTGTTATCGGAGCGGAGCCTCAGCAATAAAAAATGTTACCAATCATAGAGTTCATCGCTATGACTACGTGATATGTTAAACCAATCACTGGTCATGTAAATAATCTCGGAGCCAACAGAGTAATGCTACGCTCCGGAAACAATGTGAACAAGGCCTTATACAGGTATGGAGCGTGATTCGCAACTCCGTATCACTCTCTACAAATCTTCTGCCCCCCCCCCCATCGACTAGTTAAGCTGTAAACATGGCCAGCTCATGGCATAAACTTGAAAGATGTAAGGCTCGTGTACACCTGGCCTCGTATGCTGACTTACATCACTACAAATCTGTGCAGGTAAAAACTGAAGTAGGGTCCCTCAGAAGGCCAAACTGCAGCAGTCAAGTTTCGACTGTTCTATTATTTCTCAGTAAAAGGATTTTCCCATGATCAGCAAATTCATGTGGTCTCCGAGGTCGTGGTTTTAATCCGGAGGCTCCACCAGCCTTAAGTCTTTTAATGACATCAGGCACTGGTGATTTTCTAAGCAGCAGGAAGAGAAAAGGCACGTGTTACTATATAGTAATTTCTCACCATAACCCTAGTAGGAAATCCATATGTTTATCACTGCATATCATAGTAGCCTCCAGTAAAGTTTAAGGGTTACCAGCGTATTCTGCCTATATGTGATACTTAAAATACCTTTAATTTGCAAGCTAAATACTTTGGCAACGTAATGTATCCGTTGTTTTAATTAAACCATATTTACTAAAAACCTTAAACATGTATTTACAATTAGGTGATTTTTAAGATATGTCTCTGCATAAGATCTGCAAAGCAAAGATAAAATTTTAATGAAATGCTAGGTAACTGAACTTCAAACTGACGTATTGAAATAATTATGTGTGGGGTGACATCGCTAGACTTTAAGGATCTGATGTACAAAATTACTTTATAAAGCAGAAGAAAATGAGAAGTTACCGATACATAAATAGAAACAGATTTTTTTAATATTATTGTTCATAAACTTTCTCAATGCAGTAGCTACCATATCTAAATGGAAATCCTTTGCGGGAAAAAAAAAAGACCTGATAGCCTTTTTACGAGCTTCAAACCTATTACTACATTACAAGTACTAAGTAAAGAAGCTTGATAACGCAATCAAAACACAAAAAGCTCTGCCAACCCGTTGTTTTTCCTTAAGCAATTCGAAGAGAAAATGCTTGCTCTCATGCTTTTAGATTGCTTTTTTACAACTTTCCAGGTCGCAGTAAACGCTGTACAGAGCTCCGAATTAGAAAAGAAAAAAAATTGACTCGGCCAAGAAGGGGGCTTGCTACACGACATTCTTGAATCTAAGTTAAATGTGCGAATTGCGTGCAATGCAGAGCTTTAATGGAACGTGATTTCCTTGCCGCGCAAAATTTCAAGGGGGTTGTAATAAAAAGTTTTATTTTGTTGGTGTGGCGCACCTAGATAAGAAAGAGGTTAATGTGGAGGAGTTCATTTAACCTTCGTTCCCGCGAAGGGAGGTCACCCGCATCGAAATACAGAGTTACGCATTTTGCCAGAATTCGTTCAAGCTACATTACCGGTGCTTAAGATACCGTAAATTCTACAACCATCTACACAAGCTCTTTTTCTTTTGACGTCAAAAAATTATTTTATTTTATTTTTTTTTTTTTTTTGTAATACAGAATATTCCTAGAATTTATGCCACACGCTCATGCTATCTGCACTGAAAAATTGAACATAATAGCTCGCAATATTTTACTTAGAATAACGAAACTGGAAAGATTCCGAAGCGATTTATGTCTTAAAAACACTTATCATTCACATACGGTGAACTGTTTGGAAAGAGTAAGATTTTTCAACAACGCGACAGAAATCTAAGTAGATTAGATACAGCATAAAATCAAAATGTTCCCCCAGAAGCAATACGAATGAAAAATAAAATACATGATCGCTCTATCGTCGATAAATAATGGGCTCTGAATTCAATTGCCAGGAATCCAATTATCTCATTTAGTTTCTAGCGAGCTTCAGCAAGGTATTTGTTACCGCTAATTACAGCTGGAAAAAAAAAAAATGTTTTATCTGAGTAAGTTAATGCATCGTTACTTTCGTGCTCTAGGCAATGTTAAAGTTACAGTAAACAGATAAATCAGATTTCAATATAAGCTCACAATGAATGTTTGTCATGAATATGGAAAATTTTATTTTTAATATTTTGAATATAACATTTCCGAAAAAGCTTTGCAAATTATTAACGACTGAAAAGTTCTAAAAGCCTCATTATAAATATATATATATATATATATATATATATATATATATATATATATATATATATATATGTATGTGTATGTGTGTGTGTGTCAGAGAAGAACATTTATATTTGCTCAAAATGCTACTTGATTTAAATGATAATAAGATTAAATATATTATATATTATATGATATATTAATATATTTTCCATAGGCAGTGTCTCGAGAGTTTCCATTACTTACATAGGATAAAAGCCTTTGGTATATGAAACTTTTAAAATTTTCAAGAAACTGCTTAGCTTCAAAATTCAAAACCATTCATGTACGAAAAGTGCGAGATCGAAAATTGTTTATAACTATCATTTGCAAGAATATTGACCCCCCCCCCCCCGAGATTTTCCTTTGAGTGAATGACACTTAAGATGATTTAATTGTAAACTTTTGCAAGTACATAGCACGTTGGCTGTATGGAAATAACCCTGAGGTTGACATTAGAAATCTGGGGAAGAGAAAACAATGTTTATTTATGCAAAAGTTTGCGACAGATGTGGGCTACTTTTGTAATGTGACGCAGTTTTGTAATCCATGTGTAATGTGACGCATTTGTCGAAACGTGAGACGAATTTCTTTATCCTCTCATCAAAGGAATTTGCTGTCTGGGTGCTGAGCCAATTCTCGTTTCCATTCATAAAGTTTTTTTTTCTTTTTTTTTTTCCCAGCGGGTATTTCACCACGCACGAAATTTGCGGCAACTAAGTATTTATTATTGGTCGATTTCATAAAACGCTGTTTGAGATCCCAGAGAAAATTCCTACAACAGCGTACGATGAAAAACATAAAATCTTGCAAACTATCAGCCTTCTGATATTTTACTTGAGTGTGTGACAGTTCTGAAAACATTCACACTTGGGTATGAAAATATCCCAAAAACATGTTAATTTTATTTTTCCTCATTAACCGACACAAAACTGACCTTTTTCTATATCCACCGTGTATTATTTTTTTGTTGTTGTTTTCGGATATCCTTCGATAGTCACATCATAGAATTCTCTTTGTACGCGCATATGTCAACGGACCAGGTTTTTGTGCCTTTCGGCAGATCAAACAGTAATCAAACATTTTACTCCAAAACGCAAAAGTATTTTGTTCCGCATTTCCGTGTTTCTGTGCAATGAATAATAAACTACAAATGCATTGGACAAAGCAGGGTTCAGCTGATAACTGAGACAATTCTGATTCACTATTCCACTTTGGCTTCTGTTGTTATTGGATAAAGTAGTGACTCTTTCTTTTATCAACGACAAATCTGGTTTTTCAAATACGTTATTCATTGATTCAATCGGTATTGCGGCATATTATTTAAGAGCTATAGTTGAAATCATAGTAACTTTTTTTCTTCAAATTTGTTATAAAGCACTGGAAATATATTCCCATATTTAGATTTTTATATAGTAGTAGTAACATAGTCCCTCTTTCTTCCAACATCCAAACTGGATCTTCAAATTGCAAACAAGGGGCTCGGACCCGCTGGGTTTGTAACGGGGTTCTAATGCTGGGTATTAATTAAAGCACTTCCTGTTCAGAGGGAAAATCAATGGTCTGGTATTTAATATTTTTTTTCGTCTAAAAGGAATGAAAAAACTAATAAAGAATTCCTTATTGAATTAATTTGTATAAATATAACTACTTGTGGAACCAGCTACGGTTCTTTTCTACTACCGAAACCAATGCTTACATTACTTTTAGTACTGTGAAAAACGTTGCTTTCAATATTTCACGAATAGTTACATCAAATTCTTACGATATAATATCTATGAATACTCCGCATATTACTCATAATTATTAACACATCGTTTGTTTTTAAATTAAAATCTGAAACTCCTCAAAAAAAAAATGTTAAACATATTTTCTTTTGAACACAAAGCAAAATTCAATCTAAATATAACTCGTCGCATAATTAACTGAATTCAATATTCTTTCATAGTATTCTTTGGAAATAGTAAGTTCACAGTAAATTCAATAAATAAATAGTTATGTAATTTAGAATACTAATAACCTTAACATACACCTACATTCATTAGAGACATAAATTTAAAAAAAACAGACGAGTACTTTATTTAATAAGAAACTATGAGCTGTGTATAAACTCTAACTGTAAACTTTAAAGGGAAAAAGCTAGAAGTCGTTCTCTTCCTCAGCCTCTGAAATAAATTAAATAAAAGTAGTTTTCCTATCAACTATGCTTGTATAAAATGCCATCTGACATAACAATGCTTAAAAACTTGCTGTAAAGTCAAACTTTTTATAAAAAGTTATCGTCCAAAACCACACACACTAGGCACACGAGAGCTAGCTGACCTCAAAATGTCTATCATGAAGCAAAAATATAACCATTTTCTATAGAAAAATTCCTGTGCAGTTTTCAGCTTAAAAAGTGACAGCCAAACAAGCCGCTTGGGATAGCTGAACTTTTTCAACAATCCAGATTCTTAAAGGGCGGTTAGGTGGGATCAAATGTTTCACAATCTAGAATTCGAGTTTCCAGTTCATTGTCAAAAGTCTGTTATAAGGGCTCTGCATTGTAATTAATGCATTCTATCACTTCGTTTTTATTTTACTAGGTTCAAAGGTTGACAATGAGGATTTTTTTTTTTTGAGTTACTGGAAAAAAAAAACTTGCTTTTAAATGTGAACAAATCGTATTTTAGGGTTGAATACAAGCACATGTACACTTTAAAAATACTTATAAACAGTGCTCGATTTTTAGAAATAGAAGTGCCGGAACTGTAACCTTCCGGGGTATGTAGGGGGTATTGCAAATTATATATATATATATATATATATATATATATATATATATATATATATATATATATATATACACACACACATCTATATATGTGTGTGTATATATATATATATATATATATATATATATATATATATATATATATATATATATAATAGGCCAGACCCATTCACTCACAACAGAGTAATTATGGGATTTAAAAAAATGTTTTTAACTATCGCAATTTTTTCTCCTACAGAGAGGTACCGGAACGCCGTTCCAGCACGTTCCGCCTCAAATCTAGCCCTTCTTATAAATATTATTTGAATAATAATATATAAAATTATTATTTGAATATAATGTCCAAGCGTGGGTTAACAGATTTTAAATGATTGTGGTAGTCTAGACATATAAAAACGTCTCCAATGTCTCTGAAAAGAAACGTCAGTCCAACATTTTGCAACATCAGGTGTGTGTTTAACGTACTACACGAAGAAATTTCTAAGTAAAATATTTGGAGATCCATTTATAGTGGCAGTAAAGCATAAAAAACCAATTAAAAATTTAGCTTTTGGATAAAATGCGATACCTTTGCTTCAAAGCTAATCGTAATTACAGAAAAATATATTTATCGTGAAAACCTCGACACAGGATATTATTGAGTTTCATTAAAAACAAATTATCAGCGTTTAAATGTGAAACTAACAGTAATGTTGAAAAAAGTCAATAGTCATATACGTACGAATAACTTCATTACGCTCATTAACTCCTTTCATGAAAAATTTAATTCAGCTTGTTTTTATGTGGATAGGAATTAATTTAAAAATACGATAAAAACAGCTCGCATTTTCTCATACATAGTTACTATGACAACCCAGATTCATATTTGATCTTAAAAGAAGTAACTACTCGTAGACATTAAAGGGGCAGGAAATTTATGCTCACCAAACAATTACAGCTCTACTACGAAAAGCACCTTGAGTTCGCGAAGAACTTGATGGGCAGTTCTACGTAGGCGCGAAATAAATTGCTCGGAAATGCACGAGGTTATTGGTCAGTCTGAGGAGCAAGATCGCGATTTCATTACTACACCACATGGAATTCCTTCGAAAGCAGGACAAGAGCAGAAATAAATGAAATTCATAAAAGGCATCGGATTTGGGAATTAAAAAAAAATAATAATACTTTATTTAAAGAAAAATCTACGAGGGAGCATTTTATACTTTGATAGGATGAGTGCCTCTACAGTAGAAAAATGTGTAAGTTCATTGATGAAAAAAATTTATATTTTCTGCCGCTTATCTTCTGAATGAAACAGAGAATATTTCAGGTGAAAGTGTCTACAGGTACTCAAGATAAACATCGAAAGATAAGATTAAGCCAATTGGCGATTCATAATGCTACAAACAAAATATCCATTGCTATAAAATATCACGTTTATTTAAATACATCAGAATAGAAAGTGCTGAGGCCGGCTGCTCGCAACTGAGTTACATGCTTATAGGGCAAACGAAAGAAGCGATCATTCAGTCAGACTAAGCCCGTCTGCACACGGAGCAACTCAAAAGAAACTGATTACCGACTCAAATCACCAGTCCGACGGGTTTGTAACCAGTTGCGCCGTGTGCGTGGCTCCATTCAATTACATAGGTTGCGACTCATTACGGACTGGTTAGTGATTTGAGTCGGTAATCAGTTTCTTTTGAGTTGCTCCGTGTGCAGACGGCCTAAAGTCGACTAAAGTCAGTTACAGACTAAAGTCTGTAATTAAAGTCGACAGTTTTACAAAAAAGACAGTGATTGGCCGTTAAAATGTTGAACGTAGAATAGAGATACTGGATAAATGAGGGTGTGGTGGTATTATGGTCAAAAGTAAGTTATCCAAATAACTCTCCCTTATAAACTCTAATCAAAATTTTGTAAGTGTAGATCGCTGCGTACTAACCCTATTGGATTCACTCGACTCAATGTTAAATTACGGAGAAAATTTGTCAAAGGATTGCTGACTTGGATTTAAAGATTTTATCAAAATAATTGTACTTCGTAATAGAGAAAGAAATTTTACACCTTGGGGCATTTTTCGTTTAAAAAAAATGCAAATCATTTTTAAATTTAAATTATTCGGGGGGGGGGGGGAT
Organism: Dolomedes plantarius; assembly: GCA_907164885.2. NCBI lineage: Eukaryota > Metazoa > Arthropoda > Arachnida > Araneae > Dolomedidae > Dolomedes > Dolomedes plantarius. The sequence continues at coordinate 160,284,584 of OU015494.1, forward strand.
ATAGTATAGTGTGATTTAAACGCTCCTAAATTCCTTTGGACAAAATTTATATTTGCAGAAAAGTTCAAGCTATCTGAAAATACGATTTTTATTTCATTATCAGCATTTATGTAGCTGAGCGAATCCAATAGGGTTAGTACACAGAAGCCTTGACCATAAGCATTCTAGTAAAATATTAATACACCGTTATCCAAATATGGAAAGGCTCTCACATAGTGTATATATATATATATATATATATATATATATATATATATATATATATATATATATATATATATATACACACCTTGTTTATTTAAAAGACTAATATTTTTATCATAAAGTGGTTTAAATGCGTGTTGTCATGTTCGTCCTTATCGTTATGTTAAACTTTCAGAATCTTCATAACCCCTTAAACAGATATAAGTCCATTTAGTTGCAAATGATTAATAAAGTTTCACTGTGTTAAGAAAAAACTATCAAAAACTTATTTCGTATCTTTGAAAAAATACATAAAATTTATGTCATCAATTTTTATTTCCAAATTACAATATACCTAAGAAAAGTCACCATAAAATGGTGTTCAGAAACATTCTACAACTTATTAAAGATTTTTCCAACATTCTTATTCTACACTTACAGGATAATAGTCACTTCTATGTACAATATGATGTAAAATAGAAAAGCATATCCTGTCAATATAATATGCATACCATTATAGAGAACTGTGAGCAAATATCATCGCAGTTCTCTGTATGATGTGTGCGAATTTTCTATCGGTTTCTCAATGAATTCCTAATAATAAAACCATCTTGACTAAACAATGAAGGAGATTAAAAGCGTAATATTATGTTTGCTAATCTTAAAAACACTTTTGTTATGAATTTAATGAGATACTTTAAGAAAAAAACAAGAAACCTCGTTCAAATATTATGGAATGGGCTTACACACTTAAATTATGCCTACACGTATACACAACAACTCTGTTGCATTACTTGGAATATTTCCTTTTTTAAATGTGCAAAATAATAAAACAAATCATACTTTACTTTAGAACATTTCATTTCCAAACACAGGGCACACAAAAAATTAGCTATGTCCTTGAAATGCCACCCAATATAAGTGAGACATAAAATTCTACTGTTAAGAAACAGGTTATAAAAAAGTACATTTTAAGCTATAAATTTTGGATAAAGATGCTCACGCTTTGAAAAGGATACTGAGCCCCCGTGATGAGCCAAAATAGCTGAAATGCATTTTACATTAGATTGCCTGGCAGTTATCTTTTAATGGACATAAATCTTATTTATTGAATCAAAACCCAAAAATCTTAATTACCTTCCAGCCATCGAATTCCTCATAAAATGTAAGAAACTCCCGGTTATTAAATTTTATTTGGAAAAACCTTAACTCGAAATCGGAGGCGGGGAGAAAACGGAAGAGTGTCATATCGAATGCAAGTGTAACAGGTCCTGTCCTCGGGCAAGACATGAATTTTAATATTCAGAACCAGACTTTACTTTTTCCTTCCACACTTCGGGCAAAGTTTTCAACCATTTGTCAACCTTCAAATTTTAGCTAGGTTGGAAGGAAAGTGTCAAAGCATACGCTCGCTCTATTAATTTCTCTTCATTTAAGTGACATTCCTAGTCAAGCGCATATCCCTCTTAGATTTCATTAAACTTCATTGTGTATAGTAAATATTATACTACACGTGCACTTAAGCTTGCAATAAAAAAAAAACTTTTCAATATTTCAAATGTCTAACATTAATGTGCTACTTTTTTTTCCGAGATGGTAGCTTTTGGCTGAGACTTCCGTTATACAATCTTGATCCGCTACTTAACGAGTTGATACGGTGGACGGAGGTAAAACAAAAACCTAATCGTTTGCCACCCTAATATTACACATGCGCTAACCTTTGATACTCTTTTAAAACATTGGTTAACAATATTGGGTTAATAGTGCAATAAATATATTTGTAAACCAAAATTTCACTGCAATAAATATATAGTGCAATAAATATATTTGTAAACCAAAAGTTGATTGATTGAGAGCGCCACAGGCAACTTTTGCTACACAACGGCCTGGACCTATAGTTTAAATGCAATTCCGAACGGCTACAAACATGCATGCAAAAACTGGGACTCGAACCCAAAAGGCGCTCTGGACTGTATGTCAGCGTTCACAAGAAGACAGTTTCTGGCTACAATTGGAATATACTTCATTACTTATTTATTATTTTAGAAAAGTCTAAAAATCAGAATTCCAAGGTGGCTAATTTTCCAAAAAATCTGAAACTCAGTTAACCAAATCAATATACACGTTAGGCATGTTTCTCACTTCTCACAGACGAGAGTCCAAAATTTAAAACCCTTTGAGCATAATACTTCTACCTCATGAAATAGATACGACTGTTTAAAGGATGGCATTTGTTAACAGTGAAAACTGATAAAAAGAAACTGCGCTTAATTAATGTAAATTAATGACAATTTTTGTTTTTAGTAGGTTTATAAAATATGTCAGCGAAGCAAATAGCAATTAACACCATTTTATGATTTTTTTTTGCGTGACATTTCTTGGGTATATTGTAATTTGGAAATAAAAATTGGTGACAAATTTTATGAATTTTTTTTTCGAAGATACGAAATATGTTTTTGATAGTTTTTTTTTCTTAACACAGTGAAACTGTATTAATCATTAGCAACTAAACAGACCTATATCTGTTTTAGAGCTTATGAAGGTACAGAAACACCCCACGTAACCAGAAACGTAAAATAAATCATCATGGCTTTTGGAGGATAAAAGAAACAAATTTTAAATTCAATAGCGCTACATTACCATTTAGGTAGCATGTAAGGTTGAAAGGCCTGAACGATTGTAAAATAATTTTAACCTAATACCTAAATAATTAGGTCTCATTCCTTCTGATCGGAATTAAAAAGCAAATCATGAATAATGCAACAAAAAAATTATAAAAGACTCAATTTCTGTTTACAACTATCGAAATATATTTACAATAAATATATTATAATTATGTTCAAATTTGTAACTAAACCTCCTTCTTAGAAGGGCATCAGAACCCTAAATAACTAACAGTAATTACCACTTTTAAACATTACCCAAAGTAGTTAATTATTCGATTTCATAGTTCAGCCTCTGGCTTCTGAGAAGCGTTTTTAATAAGGTCGTCACGGTTAACGACGGCATCAGAAAATATGCTGTAACTACCACATCCCTCTGATTTGAATTTGTCGCCGTGTAGACTTGATGCTTACATTGTATTGCGCAAGGAAAACTAGTTTCTTTTGCATGCTTTATGTAAAAGCTGAAAGAAGCGTAACGAAAGAATGTGCGAAAAATTGAGACAGAAAAGCCCCATATGATAAAACAAGTGAAAAATACTAAAAACTTAATGCAATACATCACAAGGTATGATTGGGAAATGTTAAATCCTTTGTCACTGTACAATAACTCAAGACAATGAAAGAAAAATAGAAATCAAAACTATAAAATTTAACTAAGTATTAACAAAACGTGCAAGTGAAGCCAAATCACAGCAATGAATTATGTTCTCCCAGAAAGAAATTCTCTCGCGGAAGAGAGCTGCATGTTTCTATGGATTTATTCCTAATGAATACAAATCGGTCTCAGAATTTCATCATTAAAAAAAAATTTACTACAAAACTATTACCTTAAAAGATAAATTAAACCCACAATAGAGAGCTTTTGTTTTACTTAAAATGAAACTGAATTATTATGAATATCAATTTAAATTTGATTTTTTAAAAAATTTATTTAGCGTTTCTTAGATTGTGAAACATAATATGATAATATTCACTACTCTACAACAACTCCATCATTTAAAATTTGAGCTCTATCAAATGACGAACGAGTCTTAAATTTGGATCCGATGTTGCAACAGTTCCTATGGGTAAAACGTGATACATGGTTAGGCCCTAAAAATTCGAATTTCACACTGTTGCCATTTCACGCCAGAATGGTGTTTGGTTGTGCCTCATTCTATTAGAATGCATATTTGATTTTGGATTTCTTTTTAATCCTACGGCCACAGTTGGCCGATCGGCCATGCTATGAGTAATTTTAGTAAACCTGCATCGCTGCCCCTTTTATAATTTATATTATGTTACCAAATTCCATTTTTACCACTATTTTTGTTTCGTTAATAGTCTTACAAAAAGATGCACAGATAATAAAATTATATAACATGAGCACATGAAAAATAAATATGGAAAGTTTGCTCTCTCCGGCATCTCGGATACATGCTATAAAATTGTGATACGTGAACAGGGAAATAAATATATTTTTTAAACTAAAATTTCACTAGAAGACTGGTTGAGAGCTCCACCCCCAACTTTTTCTACATTGAGGCTAATTAGACCGGGACCTATAGCTGATTCTGAATAGTTATCAAACATCCATACCAAAATAGATGAAAATAAGACTACTCCCAACAGCAGAACATTCTTCTCGGATTGAGAATGAATATGGAAAGTTTGCTCTCTCCGGCATCTCGGATACATGCTATAAAATTGTGATACGTGAACAGGGAAATAAATATATTTTTTAAACTAAATATAAATGGTTATAAATATTTAGTTTAAAAAATATATTTATTTTTTAAACTAAAAAATAAATATATTTTTATATTATTTAAAAAACATAATATAAATGGTTATACTTCTAGTCCTATAGAAAAGGTTATTTAAGTTAGCGAACACTTGTGTTACATTTGCTCTCCTGGTTCCATAATCCTAAAGAGTGATCTTCCTTCCACAGCTGGTTCGAGTCTCAGCCACAGAAACATCGGATTTGATAGAGACCTCTCCTCGACGACAACGGTATTTCAATGTCTGTCTAGCCCAAGGGAAACACTCAGGTACAAAGAAAACTATCAACTCAGTGGCCTCTTGAATAATATTTGTAGAAGAGTAACAAGACAGGTGCATTTCTTAAAACAAATTCTCAAGACAACAATCAGTTGCGGCAACATACCTAGATGTGCCTAAATATATGAGGAAAATGTCCAACGTCGACTGTGGCAGAGAGTTTAAATAAACAAACAGGCGATCAATCGACTAAGAGTTAGAAATTTTTGGTTTTCCAGAAAAAAGAATCAAATGAAACCAAAAGAATTCTGACAAATTCACACCAGTAGACACTTTGGATCACATAAATTAGTGAAAATTCCCGATCGGTGTGTGCTGGCTTAGATACACATTTTTTTTTTTTTTTTGGGGGGGGGGGGGGGTGGAAAAATACAGTCATATCCTTGGGTCATCTCACACTTAAGTTAACTTAAATTTAAATAAAATTTTTACGAGAGCAAAAGAATAAAAAAAAAATTTAAACAAATTTTGGCAAATCTATGTATCAAGCAAGATGATGTAACATCATTCTGAAACAGTTTTGAATAATTAAATTAATTTGATTCTATTGTGAAACTTCCTTACTAGATCCATGTTAATTGCTTGTCGTTTGGGAGGTACAAAATAGAAAAGAAAATAGTTTTGTAGTTATTTTGGAGTCAGAAAAACTAGCTAAGTTTGGTAAAGATAACTCCAAACTTAGCTTCACGAAAAACAGTTGTAAGTCTCGACGCTTCCGGCATAGCAAAGTAACACCACTCTGAACAACGAAAATACGGTGCAAGAAAGTTGATCATCATTTTATTGAAATTAATTGATGAACGAAAGGGTTCAATAAAAACCTGTCACGAACACGTCTTTTTACCAGTTTCATTAAGAGCTTGGAAATAATATTTTTGGTTCTAAACTATTCGTCTCTAGCCTTTCTTCATTCTTTAGGGATCCTGATTTTCCGCACTGCTTTATTCACCAAAAGAAAAAAATTCATTCGTTTATTTCCTAATTAGTGAAACCTTTGCTAATGGGTCTACCCACAGAGACCACCGTTCATTCATTACGATCAACGGATTACACTCCGAAGGATAAATTGAACATAAAGCCAATCGTTAGAAAACTTCTTAAAGATGGGTTCTCGTTTTCTAATGAACTTCATTCAAAAACTAATTGAAAAGGAACAAAATATTTTAAGTGATTTTCTTTACTTCTTATTTAAGCTAATGAATTCGCTATGATCTAATTTACTATGTGGTTCCTACCTATTCCGTCATTTCCATAGATTAACTCATAAATGCCGCAAACGGCACTTACTACATATATTAATATATAGTTGTATGAATATAAAGAAAACAAAACTGAGTTGATGGCAGCAGTATTCATCGGAAAAACTGCTTCATATATTATTTTGCCAATAGTATCGATAAAACGCATAGATCAAAACGCACGACTATAAAGGTTGAAAAAATATTCAACAAAAATAATACATCCAGTACAAGCAGAGCTTTAAAATACTTGATGGCTAACATTTTACTTTATCACAGAAACTATATTTTTCATAAGCAAACATTTATGTCATGTATCAGGAATAATTAAATAAAAGGTGTTACATCCGGGAGAGATGTCCATGCTTCAAACGGACTTAAGAAAAAGTGTCAGATAGTATGGAATCCTCCTCGTCACTACCTAAACTTCTAACAATCGTTGGAAATATAGGCCAGCTTAACTGCACCCTGATTAACACAATGCAATTTGAACCTACAGTATAAGGGCAGTCTGCCTCCCGAGAATGATAACCTGTACCATGGGCTTTCTAATGACAGGAGTTACCTCGTATTTACGTAAACTTCAACCGTCGGGACACGAACAGGTAACGAGTCACAGGATTTTTTACCGGAAAGCAGTCTAAGTGCTAAGTAACCTAGGACACACCAAGTCAACACCAAGTTTCCTTCAACATCACCAGACCCTAAAGAAAACTAATTAAACATTTCACCTAATATGATATCCCATCTTTCTCATGTTAACCCAGTATGGGCTCGTTCGGTTGGTTGGTAGAGAACATTATATCATTTGATATCTGAAGGTTAAACGAATAGGGACCTTCAGAAACTACCTCAAACCGATTCCGGACGGCTTGAAATAACCCAGCCAACCGCGGTACTTAATCGCAGTGATACAGAGTGACTGCACCATAGCATTGCAGCTATCCTCCGTCCCAGTAAGAACAGGGAATCTACGTCACATACTGAAGGAGCGGGACTATTACTTACTAGCGGGCTATTACTTACTGCTCGGGCTTCACCCAGCTACGCTCAAGCCATCAAAGGAAGACGATGAATGAATCAAGTGAATGAATGACTCAATCGTTGTTTACAACCCAAGGGGAGAATTTGCCGTTCTTCGCGTTTGAAGAACCACGTAGGAAATTTGTGTTAAGTATCGTTCTTTAAAATTCAATTAAAAATCGAAATTTTTAGATAGAGACTTGAAATGAGGTTTATATGAATGAGAAAGCTTTCATCTTCCAGATGATGTAAATATTTTCTTTGTAAGATCAAAACTCGAAGAGCATCGACCGTAGATCCTCAAAAGTGCGTAAATTTCTCGAAAAAGTGGGTTTAATATTTTGATGAAAATATTAGTCTGTTTTAAATTATTTTTAAACAAATGAGGTCTTGTTTGAAGGAGAACTGTCTGTAGTCTTAAAATGCAAAAAGATCAAAATTCTACGATCATTTTTTGCCGAGATATCGTAATCTGAATTAAAAAAACATAAAATATTCCACAAAACATAAAATAGAAATTTTTCTAGAATAAAATTTAAAATTCGTGCTTCGAGGTGCATTTTCCCATAGTCTGCACTACCCATGTGCCAAATTTCATGGCTGTAAGTTTCATAGGCCCGCACACACGCACACATTGAGGCGGTACACCCGGAGAGTGTGACCGACAGACAGAACCGGACCTTGCTTTATTAATATAGATATTTCGAGACGAATGAAGAAAATTGCTACGCTGAAGAACTTGAAGATGACAAGCACGAAACTTTTCTCAAGGTTTCAAAGGATTGGATGGGTTGTACGACCAACAAGGGAGTAAGATTACTTAGTTTTTTTTTTTTTCTCGTAATCTCTAGGGGGTCAATTTAAGACCTAGGATCCCCAGTAAGAATCGCCCTCCAATCTCAACACCGGTAAAATAAAAAGAAAACTATCTTTAAACACATGTTTAAAGGCTCCCAGCTTTTCGTGTCGAGTAGTTCTTTTAAGATATCTGTATTTGAATGTAAGCAGCAATCATTTTTGGTAAAAATTAGTCCCCCACATACCTTCCAAAAATTTAACGTTACAATAGAAAATTTTTCTTCTTTAAAATAATGTTTTTTTCCCATGATGTACCATTTACAATTTGAAACAGTATAATATGGTCTTAACGCCAACAAATTTAAGTTTAGAAGTTACTGCAATTTTCAGCAATCCTAAACATATGGCTTGGATTATGCTAATGTGGCTTTTAGATCACGTTCAAAATCAACTCTGTTTATTTTCCCAATCCCCAAACTTTTATCCCATTGAAAATTTATCATACAAGATAGAGACATATAAAGAAATTCAATTTAAGAAACCAAGGCTTAGAAAAAAACATTAGAGAAGGGGTGAAATGGAATTACACCGAAAATCTTGTTTTCTCAACGCACCAAATACTACTGGCAGTTACAGGATAAAAACGGCAATACTGACATTTCATTCAAAAATTATTTATTCAAAACTGTTTTTACGTTTTCATAAAATTTCGTTTTCACGATCTTTACGCTTCCTTTATGACACTGCATTAAAGTTTACCATTAATTTAACTATAAAATATTATATTGTTTTACACTTTCCGTTAATTTTTCTTCTTTCTTAAAAAACGTAATTTTGTTAACAATATATCCTATATCAGTTTCTTTCCCAAGATTTTTGTATGGTATATGTACTACGATTTTATTACCCGGCAGCATATTTTTGAATAATCCGATGTTAACTGAAAAACTAGATAAAGAAAAAAACCGGAAGTCGTCGTCTTTTTCCATTTTGCCCTCTAACAGATGTTAACCTATAAGTGTGCGAACGTTCTGAGTTTAGGCTAAAACAATACTCTTTTATAGAAATGTTCAGTTGTTGACACACAGAAAAGAATGGATAGGGAGAGGCGTTAAAAAGGAAAGAAATTCTAATGCATCCAGCCGTAACCCATCAGGCGACATAGGACAGTATCCACCAGTTTCGAGCACAGATATTTTTGCTCGTGCATTTTGTGACGCAAATGACGCGAAGGCGACGAATTTTACGACGTTGCAGCTGCCGGCAAATATCACAAGAACACTGCCTCCGAATGAATCCGGTCTTAAAAGCTTTAGGCAAGACTGAACTATGGAACGTGTTAAGTGCTAAGAGTTGGTCCCGCTCGGTTTTTACGCAAGATTGATTCTTGACATATTAAACTTATGTAAGAAAAGAATAGGAGAAAGCTTTCGTAGAAAAGTGAGATTATGGATTGCGAAAGCTGAATATGATGAAAGGAGGGATTTCACCTTTTTTACTTGTGCACGATGTGCTATGTTCCATGTTTCTGACAAAAAGTGTTTCTTAAAACTTCACAGCACAATCTACATTACCGATAGAAAGCAAAACCATTCAGTAAACCGGAATAAAATATTTTCAACGGAATATAACCCCATTTCATGATTTATTTTTTTAAGAAATAAAGAAAAGCTGTTCACTCTTTTAACCCGGAGAAGATACAAATATTCTATGATTTATGGTTTTACAAATCGTAAAAAATAGAAATCTTGATTTTTATTTTAAAATGGCCTTCTCAGGCGCTAATACTTTTGATGTAATATTTTGGTGTAAATGGACGCTAATATTTTTCATGTATATTTTAATATAAAATAAGATCAAGGGGTCAAAATATTTAATGTGTATACCTAAACATTTTAAAAAGTCTAGTATTAATCAGAATGCTTGAAAAAAAATATTAAAAGTATTCAAAATTTTAAACTATGTTCGTTGGGTGTAATTAAAAAATGCAAATGAGATAGTTGTCAAACATTAGCATATTCACAATCTGCTTACAAGGATGGTGTATTAACCATGAGAAATCAAAAGAAAATTTTCGTTAAAATGTTGAAATTGCTTTGTAAACTACATGTTGTTTTCCAGATGTAATACAGAATAAATATTAGTAGAAGAGTTTGGGAGAACATAGGTATCTCATGACTAGATTAAAATTTCCTAAACAAGCTGAAGTTCTGTTGCTAAACCGAAATGGTACTAGTTCTAGCAAGTCGTCCGTCCACAATGCATGGTGATTGTTTAATTATAGTTCGCGAAGGCCCGACTAAGGTATGCAGGCTTTTGTGCTGGTACCATATAGGAGCAATGCGGGTCACCTATTGGTTGTTCCAAATATAAAGTAGTCAATAGAAATCATGATTTGTATCCTCAGATAAATCCTTACCACATTTGAAAAAAAAAATCCTTTTGAACAAATTGAAATATATTATCACTTTAATTATTCAACGCTTCTTTACTACTTAACTACACAGTAGTCAACAGACAACATTTAAATTTACCCGAAAATCTATCACTGATATCAATATGACTTTTATTTTTGATAAAGTTTATTTAATATATTTGTTTACTAATTTAAAGAGAAGGTGGAATTTTTAATATCACAATTTCAAAACACAGAAATGTCCTATTTCTTTTTTTTTTCTTTGAGTGAATTTTGTAGACATAAATGTAACAATAATTTCAGAGTTTATTTAAAAAAAATCCTAAAAAAATATTTATTTTACGACTATATGTTAGCTATTTAATCAATATAGATGGTATTGCACTTAACTATGTATTTATGCTACTAAGTTCCCTCAAAGCAATTAAAAGATTTTTTTAAAAGTTTAACCAATTCGTAAAATTGCAAAATTGTTTAATTATCCGTGGTATGTAAATATTCCATTAAAAATATAAATTAACCTGTGTACTAGCTTGATCGATCGCAAAAATACTGGACAAAAATCATGAAGCATGTTGCGATCGAAAAATCCTCGATTAAGCGCTCCATCGTGATAGGTTAAACACTTTCCCACTGGAATTTCTTATGTCGGAGAAATTAAGTAAAAAATGCTGAGGTGAGAATGAAAATTGAAACGGTCTGATAGTTTTAAATGATTCACTTAAAAACTTTTCAATTATTTAGTTAACTATAAATAATTATATTGCAAAAGAGAGAAAAATTATTTACCTGGAATTCACACTAAGTAGCAAAGACAGTAACCACAACCATCGTATCCCTGGGGAAAAAAAGAAAAGACATCAGGTTTTACTAATTCAAGAATGAACTTTTCAAAAAGTTAGACATAAATGTAACATAAATGTAAGATAAATGTAACATAAATGTAATTAGCATTTATGTTACATTAATTTTTTAATTAGCATTTATGTTACATTAATTTTTTTTTATAAAATGTAACATAAATGTAACATAAATGTAATTAGCATATTCACAATCTGCTTACAATGATGGTGTATTAACCATGAGAAATCAAAAGAAAATTTTCGTTAAAAAGTTGAAATTGCTTTGTAAAGTTACATGTTATGTTGTTATAAAATTAAAGTTACATGTTACATTTATGCTGTTATAAAATACAAAAAAATACAAAAGTGTTTACAATAAAAATATTTAAAACTGCAACACAAATTCGGAATAACAAAAGTTCCCTACCTAAACAGGAGACATCGCAGCACCAACGCAAAACGAATAACGCTATCAATCAAGAACAAGTGAAATGCACAGTTCTCGTTATTTAATCAGTAAATTACCGCCAAATGTTTTATCTATTCTGATAGATGATCATGAAGTATCTGAATGTCGATACTCGATTTTATTTTCATTTACTGAAGTCCTTCTTTTATTAAGAACTTATTGCTTAAAGACTGATGACTCGGCAATATGCTGCCAGTGGCAAGTTGCAAGTCACTCAGGTTAGTCACTGAGAAATGTGACGGGATTCAGTTATTAATTCTGTGTTTTCAGTGTAAAGAGGGTCAAGACCAAAATCGTAGTTTTGAGAAAAACGGGATTGAAAGAAAAAAACGGCTTTTGTAATGTCCGTTTTTAAGTTTAATTTTTTTAAGTAAATTCCTCTAATTTTATTTTTGTTGAGTAAAGAGTGTTAAGTACTTGATTGGGACATAATCCCTTTAACACTGACATGTTTGTGTTTTGTTTCACATATCCCAAATTTTCCCTGATGAATAAAAATATTTAGGAGTGGAATTGGACTTAGCTTTCTGTGCCCTGCAGTAGCCCTTGATTTTTCAAACATGCCTGGTTTGCTAACTCATTTTAGCCCATTTTGAACTTAACACCCTTTGCACAGCAAACACAATTAAATAATCAGAAAAAGAGCATTTTTGCATTCATACAAGATACGCCTTATGAAGAATGCTGACATAAATCCACAACAAGACATTTTACAAGACCATTACACATTTTTTTGTATACAGACATTTCCATGAGCCCTTAATACCTATTCTCATCCTCTGTCGGCGGAGAAAATAAAAATCAAGTTAAACATATCAGTACATGAGAAGCTATTGACATTGCGTAATGCATTTTTTTTAAATACTTTCTCTTACCATCACCTACGAGACACGTCTGATATTTCTAGCTATTTTAATACTAAAGGATGGTGTACAGAAGAATGTTTTCACCCTCTACAGCTGAAAGGAAAAAGTCTTAAAAATTGAAGAAATTTATATATTTGTTATTGTTAAGTAATAATTCAGCCTATCAACAGTAGTGCAAGTTAAGACTGTTAAAATCATAATATTTTTTCAATTTTCATTTGTGGAGGGATATATTAGCTAGGCATTAATATCTTCCTGAATAAATATGGAACACATTCCTTTAAAGCAGGGGTTTTCAACAAGGGGGGGGGGATTTCAGGGATTCATGGGAGGGGGGTTGTGATTGGCTCCACTATTCAGGAAGGTGGGATGCTCTGTAGATTATGTAGTCATGTAAAAGTATCTTCAGTCTTGTAAAACTCAGTCAGTCTTGTAAAGTCAGTCAGTCAGTCTTGAAAAAGTGTAGTTTGTTTCTAATTTAATCTGCGATATTCAATAAAGTTTATTGGATGTCACAGATTAAAATAAATTTTTGAGCATGCAGCATTATTTTTAATATGTTAATTTTATTTTCAGTCAGTTGCCATCAGCTTTAGTTTGTTAAGTAATTAGTTCTGAATATATATTAAAAAAATTGAATTCAGGGTTTGAAAACTATCAATATTTTCCATTGCTATTGAAATTTTAGAATTCTACAATAAAAATAATCAAAATAAATGCATAAGTACTAATATAGAAAAAAATAAAATATTTTCAATATTATATGCATATTATTCGGAATGCACCTTTCGAGTTAGACAGTCCTGGAAGATAGGGGGGGGGGGGATATTCTGAACTATGGTGAAAGAGAGGGGAATGGAGCAAAAAAGTTTGAGAACCTTTGCTTTAAGGGGTCATTCACGCACATACCAATATACTTTCTTTACACAGTCGTATTCTAAAATTCCATTACGACTGTTCCTCATTTAACCTCGCTGATATTCAATCCCAATGTTAAGTTATGGGTAAAGTTTTCTTAGCAATTTTCCAATGACAGAGTGGCAAATACAATTTTTTTAATTTTGTTTTTTCTCCATTTCAAAATAGGTCTTTAAATGCAATGAGCATTTGTATCAAAAATTTTATTTTTAATTAATTTTCTCTAGAAACAGAAGCGATAGATATCAATTTAATAACCAGTAAAAAATTGATTTAGAAAAAAAAAATGTTTAAATATGCACTCTTTATTTAAACGTCTACTCTCATATTCAAAAAACCAAAATTTGAAATTTTGTCCTTGCTAACCTGTGATTAGAAAAATAATAAGATAAAATTTCTCCATAGCGTAAGCATTGCAACTGAAGATATGCGAGATCAACAAATGCATAGCCTATAAACAGCCTATATAAGTTAAAATTCTAAAGATTTTTAAAATGTAGTCTGATTATCGTGTAGGATCAATAAAAGTCTTTTCTCGACGATACAACTCCTTAAGAAACAACTTATTATGATTCAGTTTCATAAAGCAACTAAACCTATCGAAACAGGACTATTTGTGACTTAACCAATATATAATTACAAAAAAATAATTAATATCCCTTCTGTAGATTTATACAGGATGAGGAACAACACAATAAAAAATCAGATGAAACATTTTGGGTTCCTCTCTCACAATGTAGAGAGGTTGAAAACATCTAACACTAATCCCTTAGCAAAATAGGAAAGTGGATTGAGCATTTTCCCCATCCGCTGCATTATTTAGAATCATTTTAATATGTATAACAATCGTTATGTGTTTATAAAATTTACAAATGATCCCGGTAAGACCGAAAGAGGAAAAAAAAACTCTCCGAAGCTGGACGCATCATTAAACACTTGCATGAAGCAGAGAGGAATAAAAGTAACTCGCTTTTGTCAAACATTCATGCTTGAGCAACTTTTCCGCTCGAGAGAAATCAGGAATTTTACATCCTGGCGGATGAAGCAGTTTCTCTTTGTGTGCGCAAATAAACTCTGTTATACTTTCATAATCAAAATGAAGTAATAATAAAAAAAAATTTACTCTGTTTATAGTAAAAACATAAAGAATATTCTCTCCCTTGTTAAAAGCAGCGATAAGAGTCAAGTTCTCTTTAGCGTATTTACTACTTTATACACCCATCGCGAATTAAAGAAAAAAACAGTCATCACTGCTTTACTAATACACACGACTGCTGAATTCCGGTCTAGCATTCTAATCACTGAAGTGTAAACATTTTCACTCTCACGCATACGAAGAGCGTAACAGTTCTTAGAACTGAAAGATCCTCATACATGCTTTGAGTATATTAAACAAGCCGTATCAAAATATATGTTGCCTTGAGCAAAGAAATTTGTTTTAATGACTTCCTTAAAAAAAGCCTTAAAAACCATTTTAATTTATAATCACACATGTTAAACCAGTTATTATCATAATTAATTATCAAAGAAATTAAGAAATTGAAAAATTGTATCATCTTTTCAAATATTGCGATTGTTTTCTTAATTTTCTTTAAAGCTTTGTAAAACGTAATTTGAATGCACCATTGTTGCCTTTAGATACTTAATTATAAACCAGCAAAATCAGTTATCTCTGCTGAAGCACGAAAACTTTTAACTTCCTTTTTTATTCTATTAAAATAAAAATGAAAATTTTTCAGTAAGGTAGGTAAACAAAATTGCTCATCAGCCATTTCTTAAGTAACTGAGTGCACGATTTTTTACTTTTGTATTAACCAAGAAAATATTTCCTAGGAAAACATTTATCCCATAAAAAGTTTTATGAATATCCACTAGACATTCTAATGGTTTTAATGGGCGAAATGAAAATGCCCCTTCGCTTACGCTCTAGAGACGCGCAGGCAAAAAAACTTTTTTGTAGCCTTATAAATACCTTAGAGCCATTAGAGTTTCGCACGGGGAAATGATTTACATAATATGCTAACCTACTCAAGTTAATCTGTTCTGCTTTTTAATTAAAACTTGCCGCAAACAAGTGATCAAAATAGACTTCCATACATAATTAATTACCAAAAAAAAACCATAATTTAAATTTAAGAGCAGAAATATTATATTTCCATTCAAATCCCCTCACATGAGACTAAATTTTTCTGATATTACACAGGTCTCAAATGTGGAATTATGTGACATGCGTCTCTCCGGTCAATGGGGAAATGCAAACAAATAAGAAAATGTATCCCTCGTACAATAATGAGTAGACGGAAGTGATGAAGCCTGGAATTTAATAAACCACATCGCTAAATAAAATCCATGGCAGGTAGAAAATGCAGTAAAGAAGGATAATTTATCCCCCCACCACAGAGATGGATGATGACATTTTAAAACACAGTCATATGAAGCCCAGATACTTTATCACTCATCAGTCCAATTTATTCACAAATGGAAAAGGCATTTCAAGAATTGTTTACCCTTTGAACTGAAAACAAAGAGGTTATTGCAAAACTAATTAATGGGAGGAAAAAACACGGACCCATACTTTAAAATCATCGATTCTGAATATTTGTTTAAGAATCAGCATTTTGAAATCTGCGTAAGGTTACAATGAATTAATTATTATTATTATTATTATTATTAAAAAAGGAGAAATTTTCGCCGTGAATGGTAAATGAAGTTCGATGTTTGAGAGCATGTTTAAGAAAGCGAAAAAAAAAAATCATGTTGTACAGAGAGAGTAGTGCATGTAGTCATATATTCAAGCGTTAATCGAGACTACCACAACACAAAGTAACTTGAAAAACCTTACAAATGTTTTTAATTTTCTTATGAATTGCTCAAGGAGAAATATTAAGGACTAAGAAAATCAAAACTTTCTTGAATTATAAATTAATAACAAAAGCAAATATTAATATTAATGTGTTTAGACTGTTTTAATGGCTATAGAACTTAGTAAAGCTTGGTGTATTGCGTTATTTTCTTACTATAGAGAGTTTGGGTTGGTTCTTAGCATCCTATACTGAGAGTAATAGTTATAAGAATTAGTAACTGGTTTGAGTGAACTAGGTTTCTCCTAAAATTTAGGTACAAATACGATATAAGGTATCGTGCTTTTCGTATGCTGCGAACAGCGTGTGTGCGTTCAATGGGTTTAACTACTATATTTTTCATTTTATGACTGAAATTTATAAAGTTTTCATTTTTAAAAAAAACTTCAAAAAGCCTGAAAAAAAGGGCAACAATTAATGTCGATTATAAAAACAAAAACAATATGCGAAATTGGTTCATTTATATTATAATTAACTTATTTCTTCATAATTTTCGGATTTGTTAGTGCACCTTTTAAACATTTAAAATTATACAAAGCTTTCTCTTCATCGGGGAACTATAACTGTTATTAAATCATGCCATTAAAATGTCTATTCTATTATGGTTATTATTAAATCCGTCGGACATAAGTCCTAAGCCATTATGTGGTAAGTCAAAACAATCTAGTCCCTTTATCAGTCTCATTAAATCCATCACCAGAAGGTCAAAAATATATATCCCTTTAGGTAAGAGCATAAATGGATAAGAGCGTAGATAACATTTTCTTCTCTTTATTTTTTTTTTTATCGTACTCTCAACCAAAATCGACTTGTAAACGCGCGGGGGGGGGGGGGGCGGGGGGACGGAAAAAAAGTAAACGGTGAAGGAAAAGAAAAATATCCAAGGTACCTAATAAGTCAATCCGCTTTATCTGGAAGAGGTGAAAAAAACACTCTCGGACAAATTAAAAAATCCAGATTGGATTTTTTTTCTGAGCATCCCACTAATTAAAAATATATTTGTTTTGGTTTCCCGGGAGCACCGGCAGTTGTGAAAAGGCCTCGTTACGGACATTGGAGTCAAATTAATGTTTACGCTTGTACCGAGGACTTAATATGTCATAGTTTTGACAGAAATAGTTTACTGGGTTTATTTTTCTCTTTTGTCTTCCTTTCGTTGAACACAATCTATACTTTCATACCGATTTTATTCTCTTATCACGTACATACAGCTTTAGAAAATAAGATGGATGTTTTTGAATTTCATGAAATATAAGGAACTTCAAAGCAAAAGTTATGGACTATATATTCAACAGATTTTTGAGAGTAATATATCCTAGTTTCCTTCAAACAATCTGTATACATATATGCATACACACATAAACCTGACGTCGACAGGCAGAGTGATTAATATTATGCGCGATTTATATGAATATATATGGATTTAATTTTTTTGCCCGTTGCTTCTCTGATATGGATTATATGTTTTTGATGGTACTTTGAAGTCAAAGTTCAGATCATTGTTACTTTAAAATATTTGGTACTAAATTAGATCTTAGTATATATTATTCATTCATGTATAAAACCGACATACAAAAGACAATTTCGTTAAGATTATTCATTTTCTCTCCACTCTTTCCTGTCACAAAGCTCTGATATTTTAATATAGAAATATTCTGAGTTTTAAAAAAATGCTATGTTGTGATTTATATATTAACTCAGTCCATTATGTAAGACAAATGTCCGTAGGTGGTGCGTGTAGCACCTAATACTTCCGTAATCACGCCAAAATGAGTCAAAAGTAATATAGTTTTTTTTTTTTTTTTTGTGGAAATCGTGTCAGTCTTAACTGTGATATTAAGGTATTTTTAAGCTGCTTCATCCGGGGGCATAACTAGGCATTTACGGGCCCCGGGGCAAGGATGCAAATT
This sequence comes from Dolomedes plantarius, assembly GCA_907164885.2. Taxonomy (NCBI): domain Eukaryota; kingdom Metazoa; phylum Arthropoda; class Arachnida; order Araneae; family Dolomedidae; genus Dolomedes; species Dolomedes plantarius. The sequence continues at coordinate 160,302,817 of OU015494.1, forward strand.
GCCCCGGGACCCTAAATACCTGAAATATTACGACTCAATTTTTTACCCCCTTGTCTTGGGGGCCCCGGGACATTGCCCTGGTTGCCCCAGCCTAGTTACGCCCCTGGCTTCATCACATTAGAGAGTAGGTAGGTAGATAGAGATATAAATGAGTTATCCTCTATACATATTCGAGTTATCTCGTTCACTTATAAAGATTAATTTGCAGGAGGAAAAAAAATTAGTTTACGAGAGACAATTTTATTTAGCCGATGTAAGGTAGCCCTATTCTACATTGTTATCCAAAAAAAATTAAATAATGACTATAGTATTAAAAAAGAAAACTGGGAAAAATCACCTTAAAAAGTTACGTTTGAAGAGAGGAACTCATTCTTATTAACAAATTATATTAAAAACTATAAATCATAAATCTATCGGCGTAAATTTGGTACAAACAAACCCTTTTTTCTCCCCTACCAAGCGCGGTAGCCCATTTCTACTTCAATGAACACCGTCATAAATTGTTTGTAGTTTTGGAGAATTTCTGCTTTCCCTGTTTGAAAATGTTTTCTTCTTTCGAGCAGGACTTTAATGTTACAAACAAAGAGCTTATATCGCCACCCGCTGACGACCAGTAAGACGTATTCACCGCATGGGGTGGACACAAGAGAGTAGCAGTGCACTGAAGCATGTCCTTTTCTTCTTTATTTTGGCCACCCAAGCACTGAATGAACAGAGACACTCAACGATTGCGCCCTTAGACGAAGAATTTAGTGACTTGGTGCTGGTCAATAGTAAAAATACTGATATGGCTTAGCACAGTATTGGTTTATTTTAGAAAGCAGATGGTCGGAACTTCCGGACGCCATTGTACCAGAGGGGAAAACTGATAAACTTGATAAGCGCGCCTGCACACATGTATGCGTGTGTAGGCATAAAGCATGTTAGTATGAAATACGAACACCCTTGGCTACTGCACACTCGGACATCCTGTGTAGCATGGTCATCCAACCATCAAACACGGTTGAGTAATAATTCCACCAGAAAGTTTTATGCTAACTTTGTAGGTCCGAAAACAAACCGCAGTGGTTGCAACCGTATCCCAATATATTCAACTCATGCATCAATCATATCATGTGAAATCATATCAATCAAATCATCACAAAATGCAAAAGAATACGCTCAATTTTCTGTAGTTTTAAGCCAGTGGTGGGCAAACTGAGGGTCACGAAGAAAATTGATGAGGTCGCGGATAATTAGAAGTAAATTTATATCATACTGAATTATTTATATCATACTACTAAGTTTTTAAGTAGGAAGTTTAGTCACGTGCTATTTGCCAAAAACAAGTATAGAAGGTAAGCAAGGCTTTTTTATTTGTTATTATGCAAAATAAATATATACCGAAAATCTACATTTCATTGATTCTTAAAATGCTTTGTCGAAATTTGCTTTTTTTCCCCGTAGCGTTTTGAATAATTTTGATACTATCTAAAAATTTTCATTGGAGTCGAGGGATTATTTATTAAGAAAATAGGACATAGTCGAAAAACGTATGAGCACAACCGGTTTAAGTCATTAGGTCCTGATTTTGACGTTTGAAGATTCCTGGTGGTAGACTTTGACAGAGCTATGAAAGTACCGGAGTCCCGTATAGCCTGTAAATGGCAATCAATTTACTCAAGAAAAGAGTAACAAGTCTGAACAAAGGAAAGAAATCGCTAATGGTTAAGTCAATAGCACTTTGTAAAAACCTTGTTTTTTGTTATTCAGGTTTCAGGGTGAATTTAGATGTCGCTCTACAATCGATAAGGAATGTCTTTCAAAAAATTTAATAACGAAAAACACATATTTTCAATGATAAAAATAATCATTCCATTAGAATTCAACAGTCATCCATAGTTTGCCCACAGTAAGGATAAAATAGTCTATATTAAAAAAGACGCAAAATAAAGGCATATATACATATATATAAGCATGTCTGTATGTGTGTGTAAGCAACGAATATGTTTTTAAAATAAAATGAGAGTCAAGACTGTTAAATACAAAATTATAGTAAAATTATTAGATATACAGTTCAAACACACGTGCATCATAACGTGAGTCTTTTTAAAATAGGGATCTTCAACCTTTCGAGATCAAAGACCACATCAACAAATTCTTACGCTTACGCGAACCGCATTTATAAATTCGTAAGTTACAAGAGCCGCACGTCAATCTAATAATTGCCAGAAGCATGTTCAGTAGCAATGTACTTATTTATGCTGGGAAAGTTTAGGAAAATATACAGTTTTTGTATAAAAATTTTATTACTAATAAATTTTATTGAGTAAGATGTATTCACATTGCAGGTCGGAATGCATGCCGTTGCAGTATTTTTGTAAAGTTTGACATATTTTTTATTTGACTAAACCTGCAGACACTAGTATAATCCACGCTAAAAATGTTCCTTGCGAATATATGTGTGTTTTTCTGAAAGCAACATTTTATTAGTATTATTATTTAATGTTCATCGTAAAAACTCTATTATTTTAAGAATCTGTTCTAGTTACGAATATCGTTAACGTATTTCCATCGCAAAGAGGGATATTTAACGCTTACAACAATGTATAATTTAGAGATAGGTTACATTTAATCTTATTACAGGAAAAGGGTTAAAAAAGAACCTTGGTGTACACTCATTACGAACACCCCACACATAGGAGTGACAATAATTCAAGTATCTAATGAGAACAGGGGAAAATATATCCCTCAAATTTTTCCCTCTGCTTGATAAACAGACTTTTTAGAACTTTTAATTTTAAGAATGATTTTAAACCTTTCCAAGAAGCAAGAAAAGAAAAATTGAAAAACGGTCTTAGTCCATTTAAACTTATAAGTCTGTGGAGAAAACTCTATAATGAACACCTCTCAATAGCAGATGGCATTGACTGGGTGCTTTAAGAAGTTTTACTGTACATGTCGTTATACAAAATTCACTAAAGAATGTGAAACCTTCTTGCATAATTATTCATTCAATTCTCTAATTAGGATAAAATTGCATGCTTTGGAGGAAATTGGCTTAAAACCAAATACGTTGTTAGTCCTCTAAAATTCTTATAATTTTTTAGCAAGTTAATGAGCGTACCTCTTCCAATACATGACTAATCACTTAAGGCCAGTATGAGCGATGTTCTTATTTGCAAAAAGGGTGGTGACTGGCGAAAGGACAAATTGCGTTACAAATGACGGATGAATCACTGAGTCAATGCATATTTACGTGTCCCTGTTGAAGCACAGCCCAACAAAATACTTTTTTCTAGTCACTTCTATCCTTTTATCCTTTACCTGAATACATGGTAGAAAATTAAACGAAGAATTTATTGATTTAAATTTGATGTGCTGTACGCAAACTTTGCCCCATTAATACACTCAATAGTGTGAAGTGGAAAACAGGTTATTTTGCAATTATAACTACTAGCGAAAGTTTTTTAGGGAATCTCAACTCGCTATGGTTAATTTTCCTTTCCACAATAAATAAATGATTTAACAAACGGCTGAGAGGCGGTAAATTTACGATAACATTTGTCTGCTCTAATCTAATAGTCTAGCAATGAAGTGCCAAATCTCTGCAGATAGCTTCTGTCAAAATTTACGGCTTCGATAGACACAACAGATTACGAAAGGGAAATCCTCCTCTGAACCAAGGGCTAAACCAAAATATTTTTGTCATATCTTATCATTTCATCTCTGTGGAAGATACTGGCTGACAGATCTGGTTGGTACAGCGCATCATGAATGGGAGAGAATTTTATTGTAGGGGCCGGGTGACTAATAGGCCTATAAGGGACCCTCAGATGGGACTCACCCCAACATGGGGGCAAATGAAACCCCAGACAACAATAACAAACAACTGTTTGGGCCCCAGCAAAAAGGGAAACGGGAGCTCTCTTTTGTGATTCAAATATAGTACAAGATCATACTGGAGAAAAAAAATTGTTTACAAAACCACAACCATTTAGCCCTGAATATGATAACATTACCACTATTCATATTTTGGCATAAACTGTTTCCTCCTACCGACAGACTGGAGAGGATACTTTATCTTTATCTGGAAGGGAAATTTTCAATAATTTCCGTTAAAGATTATATCTAGGAGCTTATTTCTTTTTATGTTAATACCATATTAATATTCATTAATTATATTTACATGTTACAAGAAGTAAATATATTTAAGCAATACAAAGTATATTACTTAGATTATATACTAGATCAAGAAACCTTATTTTCAACTATGCAAAAGCGATGCAAATGCTAATACTTTATGCGATTTGAGTGCGAATTTCTCCCATAAAAACTCTCGTTATATTACTCGCTATATGTTAAAAATTTCAGCGAGCCTTTAATTCCGTCATTGTCAATAAGAGTAAAAAACCCATGGCAGTTATTTTTTGTGAGGACTAAGTCCCCTCTTCTGAACTTCGCAGCAAAATTTTTCATAAAAAATATATAACTTCAAAAAAAAAAAAAAAATCTGTTTTGAAAAAATTAATAGAACCAGACAATTTTAAATGAACTTCTTTTCAATTCGTAACTATTATCGTTTAAGATCGGAAGCTATTATTAGAAATGGCCAATATCATTGCTGCATTAACATGGTATATTAGTCCTTCATTCCTTGCTAGTTTTTCTACCATATCCAGTTTCCCTACAGAAAATTTCTATACTGTTTACAAACCATAATATGTGCAAAACAAGGAAAGTTCATCATACCCAGCCACCATAGACCTGGATTTTGTTCTCATAATGAACTCCTTGCCATGATATGAAATGACACTTCTAAAAAATAAATAAAAATAAATAAAAATAAATTCCATCTCTTTTTTTAATTATTTTTTAACGTAACTGACAATTAGTTAATCCAACTCACAAGAGAAAGATTTTAGAGGCTTCCAATATTTGATGTTCAAGCTTCAGGTACCAAGAAGAACATTTGCATGAAATATAACGTCCCCCCCAAAAATAAAATAATAATAATGGATAAATATTACAAAACTTTGCAACTCCAGCATATCTAACAGTCATGAACCACGGTTTTGCCCTCATTATGGACTCCTGGTTCACAGTCATGTTTTTGCACCGGACTAACTCTCTCTCTCGAACAATTACAGCCAATCACTTGCAAGCATTACTCTAGATTTTCTTTCAGCCACATTCTACACAAACTTTTATTTTTAATCATTTGAAAAAACGTTCACCAATAAAATAACTACTAATTATTATTTCAATAGTGCCCTAAAAATATATGTCAACAGTTAAGTCACAACCTTGATCGACTAGGATTGCTGTAACAAATTACAACTGGGAAGATGAAATAATTCAAGTAGGAGAATTTTAATAGCATATAATTTTCGTATCATGTAGTTACTAATTCATAAAAAGTACGATAGCAATCATTTATTTGAATTCACCACCAGTAACAATGACTAACACAGGCGTATTCAAGGATATTCTTTATTTTAAATACGTCGACTGAAACAGACGCTAAATGAATTTAAAAAGAAAAAAAATAATGTACAGCATTACGAAAAGGCTTAGTTTTGATTCCAACTGCTTGCAAGAGAAAAAAGAATCCAGTAAAGGTGAAAAACGTCTTGGTTGACTGGGACAGCATCCCATTTTGAATTTCATCATCATAAAGAGTAATAGCCTATTTACTTCTATTGACGCCTTTCGAGAAAACACAATAGCCATTTGAATACAAACAAGCTGATATGGACTCGAATCGAAAATTGTAGCCTTCAACCTCGTATTTGGGGAGTAGATCAAAACAGGAAGGGCGGGTATGTGTCGCTGGTTCGAACAACTTTCTTAGGACAGTAACATTCACTTCAAGGAGATAAAACTGGGTTATATTTTGGGGCGAGAACTTGATCGCTGTTAAAAGATGGTGGTAACAATGGATTCCCTTCATTTTCAGTTAGTGCCAGTTGGCATGACTGACCGGCGGTCCAACATTTTTAAAAAGAGGCTGCAGGCACATCGAATTCGAAAAGTGAGAAAAAATTTTACTTATTCAGGTGATCAATTTGTTACCTTCAACATATAAATGAATCCAGAGGAAATAAATAAAGGTGCAAGTTTAAAAAACATAAGAGATATATAACGCCAGATATGCTTAAAACAGTGACACAAATAAAAAGTTATTTATGGATTTTCCCGCCATTATAAATGCCTGAATGAAACGAAAAAAAATATATAGATTATGCTATAACTCTCTAAAAATTTTTATAAGTTTGAATGCTCATTCATTTATTCAATATCACTTCTATAACTTTTTCTGTAAAATGTCATTAAATTTAATGTTTTGCAAATGCAGGATCAGAGGTCTGAAAACTGTACATCTTTAGTATTCAACAAAATTACTTACACTTTTAACTTATTTCTTCGAAAACAAATAACAATAAACATTGAAAACTTATAAAAATTGTCCGAAAATTTCTTATGGTTTTTAGCTTTAAAGCAAGACTTTCTATTTAATATCAATTTTTTTAAATAAATTTAATGGAAGTATATTTTTTATATCATTCCATTCAAACACTTTCTTTACCCGGAGGCAGGCTTAGAATTAAATATACTATCAACCCCCTTCTCTCTCGCACACATACACTCTCTTACATGCTTTCTTGCTTATTCGAAACCCTTGTTCGAACGATACTCAATTTCCGTTGCAGCAATTCAACTCATAGAAAATTATTTTGCTGACAGCACAAACAAGAGTTTCACTTCCCACAAGTCTAAAGACCAGGATGGAAAATGGAAATTTTTCAAAGCGAGTTTCGTACATGATGATAAAGAATTTAAAGAGCAAAATATCGACTTTATATGATGCGAGAAAAGGGGTAAAGTAAAAATATGTGGGACAGAGGATAAAACCGGATGCAGCTATAAAATTACGCTGACGTTTTACAAATGGGCTCAGATAAGTTCAGGTTTGAAAAACAGACTTGAAAGGCAGTTGTTCAAGATGCTTGTACTATAAAGACATCTTAGGAAATATAATACGCACATACAAATACACACGCCTTTACAAGACAGGCGAGAAAAAAATAGGTTCTTAAAAATGTAAGATTTAGTGGTGTGTATGCATTTATTTATTCTTAAATTGAAATTCTACATGTGGTGGATACCAATATCACCCTTTTGATATTAACACCTTATCTATTGATATTTATTAAATCGGAGAGAGTTTTCTTTATTCATTACTGTGGAAGTATTGGTATAAAATTCCATTTTATTGAATAATTTGGTGGCTAGGCACTGGGTTTTATCTACAGTTTTATTAATTTCTTCTTAACTATATTCTTTTTTTACCTTCTGTAATAATAACAAGATACAGAAGGTGTGATTGTAAAATATATGAAACTAAACAAATGAACGCAAAATATTGAGAAACTGAGTGTATGGGGCAGATTTCCACGGTCTGTAAGTTTTGGAGAATAGTCAAGATTTTTTTCCCTCGCAGTCAACCCCCCATGACTTAACGGATGGATTCTTTTGGAATGATACAGGAGAACTACGGTCAACTTTTGGTATACAAGGACAATAACTCAAACGAGAGCTACAGTTTAAACCCGATTTCGAACGCTTTTGAACAACCATGCCTACCAAGGCACTTGCACCCGAAAACACTGACACCAAAGGCCACCACATTAACCATTTGCCCTTCATCCTCCTTCACGGACGGACTTTCGTTAGCACTGATTAATACGCCCTATTTATGTAAAGAGGGAGAAATCTGGTTGGCTCTGCCAGGATTTAGAAAACAATACATTTGTGTAATTTTTGCACACGTTCCATTTAATCACACACACACACACACACATATTATATATAGACACAGCACTTGACACCTAAATTATCCCCAGAAAGACATCTCCTGACCGGCGAATTTTCAATAACTATAATCACCTTAATACTTCCCAAGCGGTGATTTTTTACCTTAAAATTTCTCCAAAGGGACCCACAATGTAAGCATTCAGTGATATACAAAAAGACATCAAATAAGGAGAAATAACAAGAGTTTTCATAGTTCAGTTAGAAAACAATACATTTGTGTAATTTTTGCACACGTTCCATTTAATCACACACACACACATATATTATATATAGACACAGCACTTGACACCTAAATTATCCCCAGCAAGACATCTCCTGACTGGCGAATTTTCAATGACTATAATCTCCTTAATACTTCCTAAGCGGTGATTTTTTACCTTAAAATTTCTCCAAAGGGACCCACAATGTAAGCATTCAGTGATATACAAAAAGACATCAAATAAGTAGAAATAACAAGAGTTTTCATAGTTCAGTTAGAAAACAATACATTTGTGTAATTTTTGCACACGTTCCATTTAATCACACACACACATATATTATATATAATCACACACACACACACACATATATTATATATAATCACACACACACACATATATTATATATAATCACACACACATAATTTTTTTATGCTCAGTGTGCTGCTTTGTTTATGTTGTGTTTGCTCCAGTAAACTATATGCAGTTGAATTCTTTATCGGCTAAACACCACACAAATATTGGATAAAAATATATCCCGCAATAAATGCTGACTTAAATTGCTCCCGTTCAAAAAGCTCTATTATTTCGAATATAGTACTACCTCAGAAGATGCTGCACGCGGTCTACAGTTAAGTTACAGTTAAGTATGCTTGTGATAAATTGACTCCTTTCGCGACCAAGAAATGTATCAGATTAAAGTTGGGAAATGGAAGCTGAAGAATTTGTATCAAGAAAAAAATATAATTTGGAAATTTGAAAGGCTACATCCTGACAGAAAAATGAGTTTTGTAACGATCATGTACCAAGTTCGTAATTCGAACCCGGATCTCCTAACCTAAAAGTAAATATTCATCCAACCAAATTATGCCTGCGATATCAGCAACTTATTTGGAAGATAGCATTTTTCATATAATTCACTTTTCTGAAGTAAACACCTAAAAAAAAACTATACAAATTATTATTTATTTAATTTATTATTTCGTTAATTCTACGAAACTTTTACCAATTTTTACATGTTACTAATTAACAATCCATCCCCGTTCTTTATAACGATTGGACACTACAGTAAAACGTCATAAAACAAACACTATTTCCCTAACCTCGAGAAACTGAACGAAATAAAGAACTTCCCATTACAAATTTAATTCCTTCCTAGATATGATTTAGAAAAATGGAATGGGTAATAAAAATCAGTTCAGGAACGTGAACATAAATACGTTGGGTGTTTCTGTACGTATGAGATATCCAAGCCTTTTGAAGAGGCTCTTGGAAAAGGTTCCCATTATTCGTAAGATGAAATAAAGAAATTGAATAATTACTGCAAGGAGATAGTTTTGTAACAGCTTCTAGTTAAAACTCAGTATTTCACCCATCAACAAGAGCAGCTTTTAATGAATGAGAAATTTCATCTAGAGCAAAAGAGTAATTTATTAATTTCCTAATTTTTCTGTAACTAGAAGAATTAACTGGTAAACAAAGGGCTAGTGATAAGCTCTTAATAAATGCATTTAACAAATGTTCTGTAGTCATTAATGGAATGTATTTATAATCCCCTGTCCAAAATCATCTTATTAAACGCGAACAGAAATTGAAACAATACGAATTGCTATTTCCCAAGCGATGCTGGTAAATTGTACCAGCGATTCAACATATTTTTACCATGTTTTTATTAACTCGCTTTCTTGTTTGTTTGTTTGTGTGTTTGCCCAGTACAAATTTTGCAATTGATTTTTAACTAACTTCCTGACTAGCTAGACATTTGAAACTTTTAGAATAGCTCAGAACATGATGACAATACATTCTTTAAATACTTGCCGAAAAAATCCGCAAGGTGGCGCTTCGATCGAATTCAATGCTTGCACTTTTGCGTAACGGCGTTTGACGATTTTGAAAACAGAATACATGTGAATTTAGTTTGTTTACGAAAATATTGTGCGAAAAATTTTTAAAAAATTATAAAAATTAAAGTTTATAAAGTCTGTGGATAGTGGAAACGATTAAAAGTTATTAAAATTAAATAAAAGAAAGTGAAAAAGAATAATTTAGTAAAGGTTTGTGCAATTAAGAGAGAATTGTCAAGTTTATATGATTCAACAGAAAATTTAAGAACGTGGTATATAAAAATTTCTTTTTATCTTGTAATTATTCCGCCTTAGTATCAAAGTTTACCTGGTATTCTTTCTTATTAGACATTATATTGAATGATGTACTGACCTCTTCAGCACAAAATCATGTGAACGATTTAAAAAAAAAAAAAAAACGACCAAAATCTCTGATTAGGCCCAAGTGTTTTGGAGTACACGTTCAATTCAATTAATTCCCCATTTGGCATCGTGCAGAAAAATTGCATTAATTTTACTCTGCCCTTTTTAGTATATTAGTTTGTGCAAAATCGGATCCCAAAATGCTCTACAACAAATATAATAAGCAATCTAAAAACAATATATGAATTAAATAGATTTTTCATATCAACTAAATGACGAAGAAATTTACTGTAAATAAATAAATAAATAAATTTAGGCAATTTAGTAAAAAATACCTAACCACTCGTGAAATCTCAATAATTTGGAAAGCTGAAGTTTTTTTTTAAGATGATCCTTTCGGAAAAAATAATCAATTGGAAAAAATCTTAATTAATTTCCTCCAACGCAATGACAGCATAAAGACCAAGTGAATCTTTGAGCTCCTATTCATATGCATGGGCGATCCCCCCCCCCCCTACTTTTTTAATCATTATCCTTCAATCCCCTTTCAGACGGCGTTTTCTCTGAATGATCATATACGATTTTCAATTTAATTTCTCTATATAATCGAGTGGAAATTTCACTCTTCCTCGCAGTCTTGTTACGCGTAAAGGCAACGAGGTACGATAAACGAAATAGGCAGAGTCTTGTCTGCTTTTCTATTCATAGCTGGGAGATCATAATAAACGAAGAATATAGCAACACAACACGTGTATTTGTAACTTTTCGCTTAATTTATTCTGGTGATGATAGAAAAAAAGGTCTTAAAGCATTTGACTTTATTTCAAGTATAATCTTTCTATTGTGATCGATACACGAAATGGTAATAAATCACTCAATACTAAGATTTTAAAAAGTAATTATAAATTTCCTACAAAATAGGCGAAACTAAATTAAGCATAGTTTTCCTTTATAATGATAAAGGCATCTGCAGCTGTATTACTGAAACCCTGAAGCGGGAAGGGGTGGAATTGCTCAGTTACTAAGCTGGAAAAAGTATTTTTTCATAGGATCGAAACAGGAGTGATGTCAAGAGATTCAGGTTGATTTTACTTGAAGTCTAGGAGATTTACTAAATCATTTTCAATCGTTTCCTTTTCTTTTTTCCCCTGCCAAACTGGATCCCTTTAAATCTTCCGTCGTCGAAATCTAGTAAAAAATTAATAAATAAATAAAAACAAACTTTTCCTTTACCTTACCTTAAAACTTAACCTTTTCTTTGATATATTACACATTCAGTGTTATTTATTTCACTTTATTATATTCACCAAATCTGAATCAAATGCGCTGGTCTTCTGCGTTCAACAGTTGCTCATTGCCTTTGTGATTTGTACAAAACACAAATGCACTGAGTTTCCTATTTCTTTTCTGTATCCTTTTACATGGTGAATTTCATTGAAAATGTCGGAACATAAAAAAAAAAAAGCGGCTTTGGGTGGTTTGTCTGTCTGAGATAATGGAGCGCGCTTAAACATACCTTTGCCCTCTTTAGCAAACAATAAATTCAATAACTACAAAACGTTCTCTACCGATCAACTAATGAATAGACTAAAATTTAGCTATGCGACCACACTCAACTACATTTGACTTAAAAGAAAACTAAGCGTAATTCATGCGAAGTCCAAGGCAAGCCCATTTTTAATCATTGAAAAAATACTAATTAGTATCCACACTTAAAAAACTGAATGAAATTTAAAAAATTTCATTCAGTCAAATTTAAAAAGAATTCAAATTTAAAAAAGGAAATCCAGTCCAAATTATGACAAAGAGACTTTTTAAAAAATATTAATTAAATTATAGTAAGCTGTTAATGAAAAGCAGATGGCTGATACCAAAGGAAACAAAAATCTTATCTATCATATAAATATTTAACTACAATTTGCTATTTTTCCCCCATTACTTCTTTTTTTCTTTTATTGTTTTATAAACACACATTAAGAACAAAATGTATCTTTTATAAATTTTCTTTCACTATATATTTTAATACATATAGTTTTAAGCATTGTTTGGTCTAATGAAGTTGCGACAAACATCTATTACATTAAAAAGTATGCATGTGGCCAACTCATTAGGGACCCGAGATCGACCTCAATCAGTATCACACCCATTTTCTTAGATCAGAATACGCCTGTATAGATAGATAGATAGATACACAGATAATAGACACTTAATCTCTGGTTGAATTGTAGTAAGTGTAAAACGAAACAGAAGAAAAATTATAAAACTATTGATCTCTGTTCGAGCAACGTGCATCAAGACCTTAGGCTTAGGAGATCTAAGACAAAGGACCATTAGCTAACCCATAAGCTAACATTGTTCAGCATCAAAAAAGTAAAATTAGGCTTCTTTCACACACATAGTCATTAGCCGACGTTATATTCAACAAATAAAAAGGCAAAAAACATAGCACTTGATGAAAGGCTAACCTTCTCTAAAGGATTTAGTGAACATACAATATACACTGTTACTTTTTTACATCAACAAATTCCAATAGATTTTATCCCTACACCACCTAACCTGGCTACATTAGATTTTTTCGTAGTTTGTATTTTTGATAACATACCTAAAAAATTACTCATTCATGTAAAGGCATCTCCTTCTTATGCCACGTGTATCCGGGTTTTTTTTTCATGCTGGAACACTTCTCAGCATGTTTTACATAGCAAAAGCATTATTTTATTTTTTCGAGAACACATATTTTACGATATTATCTGTAATCGAAATTTCACAAAAAGAAACAATTTTCGAAATATTATTTCTTGCTTACATCATCCGATTTTAACTAATTTTAACATGTTATTTTGTATTATTTTTCCCAGTAAGCTTATTCCAGTTATTTTTTTTAATTCCATATGCCCTCTTTGAATAGTTTTCCAGTATTGAAATGGCAACAGATGTGTTCCATTGCTCTTGCTCGGAGAGTTTCTCGAGTTTTACTCCACAAGTGTACAAATCTCATTCATTTTTAAAAATTCTTCTTCACAAACTAAAGCCATAGAAATATTATAAATGGAATTTTGTTTCAGACATAATGCACTTTTGATTTATGTATGCATACAGCAGCTAATGATAATGATACACTAAAGATTAAAATATACCTTTATTGTTTTGCTCATTAACGGTGTTCAGACATATCCAGTATTTCATATCTCCCCATCCTCCCTCTCCCCCTCTCTTTACAAATCCACGCACACGCACACTATATATATATATATATAGATAGATAGACGTAATGTATGTATGTATATATATATATATATACTATATACATACACACACACACACACACACACACACACACACGTTATGTGTGTATGTTTATTTGCATATGCATACACGCGCGTGGGAAAAAACTGAAACCAATAATAGGGAAATTAAACTTCTACTTTTGTAGAAAATACTGACAATTTTAAGTAAATTAAAAATACAAAATTTTATCAGAGCGTAGCACACAACATTACATTAAAACATAACCTAAATTGCAACTAAAAATTGGAACTGATAATCATACAAAATCAGCATTTGTTTTGAGTATCAAATATTATTTAATCCATAGCTTTTAACCTTTTTTTAAATGATTTATGCCTTAAACGATCGTAAAGAGAGTTGAAATTACACCGTCCCACAGAAAAGCAAATATGAGGTTATAAGGTCCCAGGTACACGTTACGGCGCATGATATAATGTAATCCACCACAGTGGGATGGGATCGTTAATTATAAAATCCTTTAAAATCATTTATTACAATTTTCAATTTTACTAAGCCTGCAGAACAAATCCATTGCTCACGTTCCCGTCCATCCGCTAACCCCGTGTTGAAATTTTCTAGCAAAGCAATCCAACATTTGTGCCACAACAATTATGCATAATCTCTCAAAATTCGGGAGCGAGTTGAAACATTTTATGTATAACTAGCTGAAAACCCGCGCTTCGCTACGGAGTACATTCAAAGTAAAAACATCGGTCAATGTATGCAATTAATGCCATCTGTAGCTTCATGATGCCAATATATATATAATAAATACGACGATCAATGTATATACTTGATGTAAAATATATATATATTTATGTATAAAAAAATCGTAAGGGATATTTTTATAGACAAAATAATGTAGAAGAAGATATTCAAATTAAATCTAATATAAAGAATACTAAAGAATATAGTACAGTTAATATAGTACAGTTTCTAGAACATTTCTTTTACTGTATTTTAATATTTTTTTGGATAATGTCCAATCGTCTGCCGCATTAGCAAGAAAAAAAATTATTTTTTGTCTATTTAGTTTTTATGCACGTGACGATAAATTTATTTAAAGTACCAGAAAAAGAAGTCACGTGATCAGCATTTAATAAATTAAATTCTAAAAATTAATCTTTAAAAATTCACCAAAAATCAGGAAATGGAGGTAAAGATTCGAAAAAGATTTCATTTTAAAGGAATTTTTATGATCTTTCTTGTGATATAAATTTTATAACCCTCAAATTATTATTTTAAATGCAAACTTAAAAAAAGTAAAAAAACAGCTTAAAAATTTAATTTAAAAAAATCTAAGAAGAATTTTTGAAAAATCTTTCTTAGTGCACCTCTACACTATTAGAAGAATCGCCATGCAAAATTTCAGCCCTTTAGGTCCAGCGGTTTGGTCTGTGCGTTGTATGTCAGTCAGTCAGTGAATGAATGAATGAATGAATGAATGAATGAGTCAGTTACGGAACTGTTTTATATATATAGATAACAAAATGCTTTCCTTACCGCATTATAATTTCCCAAATGAGAAGTGTGATAGTTCTCACTAGTTGGAATACTACAGATCGTTACTAGATCTAAGTGTGAGGCATACAAAATATCGGTGTGATTATTGCAATTATCTGATAATACTGCATTTACATTTCTAAAAAAATTAAAATCACTGTCACTACTAAATTTAAATCTAAAAAGCGATTGACACGAACTAGATCATATATATATATATATATATATATATATATATATATATATATATATATATATACACACACAGTGAAATTTCTCTATAGAGGCCAGTCATGGTTCGTAAAAAAGGGGCCGTTTTGAGGGGTGGCCGGCAACAGAAGTTTCCTTGTATATACAAACAGACACACTAAAACCACTCTGGCTAATATAAGCACGTAGCATAATTACACTAGAAATTTAGGTGACGCATTGCCTCGCACTGTCTAATTAAAAATAATTAAATAAAAATTGTTAAACAGTTGACCGTTAAAAGGCCGTTAGACAAGGCACCAATGTTCATCGAATAATACATGAGGCTTATTAAACAAGTAAATCACACGCTTTACGTCATTGTTATTATACATAGATTTAAACAGTATAAATGCTCCGTTCTCACGCTTTCTAATTTGTAAAGATGCTCTCTCTGCAACCACTCAAATTCCTTGACTCAATCAATCTCATCAATGTATTCAGGGGAATATTTCATATTTTAAACAAAGATGGAAATGTCAGGAAGTGTTGCTAGGTAAAGCGCCCTTTAATTACTAAATGCTTTCAAATGACGGATGATCTGATATTCAGGAGGATTCGCGATACTAGCAAAGGTAAAATAAATGTATGCTTGTTTTAGCTGACTTGACGTTGAAAGAGCACATAGAGAATTGAACTCTTATTAGTTTGTTTAAATATATATTATTCAAACGTAATCATTAATGGAGATAGCAGTGCCTCGTGCAATAAATGTGCCTTCACTCATCATTTGCTACGGTAATGGGTGCAGAATAATGATATTTTGTATTTCGATAATGATCCTTTGGAACTTATGGATTATATGTAAATTTCCCGGCGAACATACTTAAATCACCCAGTAATTTATTCCTCCAGAAAATAGACGCAACGACTTTGTTGCCCGTAAAATAATTAAATTATATTGTGTTATGACCATACACTCGTACAATAACTTTATGTAATTATCATGGATTGATACTCATATCAAGAATCTCAGCCTAGATTCCAATTCCAAATTCACTAAAACTGCAAATGTCATTGCTCACGCACACGCATACAGATTCCTTTTCCAGAAGAAGAAAAAAAAGAAGAAAAAAAAGCTGAATTTTATCCGGAATTTTATTTGAGCTTGGAATTTTACAGATGGAAAAAAGAGAAAGAAGTAATAGTAGGGCATTGAGCACATTAACTAATACGTACTTTGCTTAAGCTATTTAAACTTCTTAAAATCAAAGAAGAGTTTTAAAAAAAAAATTCTTCAAGGTAGCACCATCCAAATTATTACAACTTTGATTGTTTAAAACAAAGGAAGTACAGTCTTCGGCTAAAACTGAATGTTCCATGAAAATAAGTTGAATTAATGAAAGTGAAAATATCTGCACTATAGGGGAAAAATTCCCTTAAAAATAAAGTCAAAATTTGAGAAATTCGTTTGTCATAAATTATTCTATTATAAGCTAGGAAAATATTTACCAATGAATATTTACCAGTGAATTAGTGTGTCTGCACAGAGACTGGTGACTACATTTTTAATAATGAAACAGTTACTGGTAATTTTAGGCATTATTTTCTGCATTTCCATTTTGTCCAATTGCTTTCTTGCATCAGACAAAACGCTACAAATACTGAGTTAAATAAAAATCATAATTTGCTTTCTTTGCTCCCACAAAAACTCATAATTTAGTTAGAAATTGAATATCTTTTAAAATAATTGGTTTTTCTCAAGGTTAAAAATACCTATCAAGTTTCAAGCAAAATATTAATGGCACTCTAAACAAAAACTCTAAGATAAGTTCTTTCAGTAAGTATGAAATTAAAATCAGGAAATATTGAAGTGTACAGATTCATAAAAAATGGCATGAAATGTTCCGAGAAAAGAGAATATATTTGTAAAACGAAAAAAGAGAAAAATATTTGTAAGATTTTGGACACAAGTATAAGCCTTTAACACCGTAAACATGTCTCCCGTCCCATCCTCCAACATTCTAACCATTTCATATTAATCTACGAAATAATGGATGAATGGGCTATCATGAAAATCTATGGCATGTAATACAATTAATCATTATCTTCGAACCCTATTAAGAAATGGAACTCCCACACGACATGAGTTTGATCACTGACCGATAGATGGCGCTTTTCCCTGAGAGTCCACTCATAAAAACCGTCTCTGCTGCAATCGGTTCCGAAAAGTTTAGGACCCATTCTAACCGTTGGTCCTTTTTCTTTTTGTAGAGATTCCCCAACGTAGAAGAAGAAAATAAAACGATTGATTGTACATGCGGAGATGAAATGATTTAAAGCAGTTAAGAGGGATTTTTTTTTTCTAGACGGTTAAAGAGGGAAATTATTAAGGGGCTGACAGTGATATAGAAACGCGATAATGGATCATCAAAAAATGGGATTGATTTTTTTCCTATCACTGTTTAAATAAAATTTCCCTTTTGTATGGAGACGCTCTCTCTGATGAGTAGAAAAAAAAACGCCTCTGTCGAATCAGAAGATTAACCAACAGTTTTATATCAGTTTCAGATTTATTTTTATTTATTTTATTTTTTTAATGGCACGCATGCACATAATTCCGAATAGTATTACTCATAGTAGTTAATCGTGTCCACGTGGGAAAAAAGAGAAAAAGTGTTGCAAATCTAATCTTTATCATTGTCGTAGAAAATTAAAGTGATTCGGCTGTAACGATATCATGTAAACATTTCCATTTATCTTTTTATCATCATTTATCTTTTATCGCTGGTTTCTCCAAAAGATACTTTCAAATAAAACAACGAAAGTTTAGTGAGCGCAGAGCTATCGGTATCAGCATTCTAATTAGTGGCTTAGCCCTTTTTTTTTTGCATAACATCATCATCTAGCAAAGTAATTTATTTATTTATCAGCTCTTCGCATCTATATCTTTCTTCTTTTTCAAGAAACTTATGAGGGTAGTTTTTCTGAAACATTTTTCGGCATTCACTCGTAATTGACATTGATTTTGGTGATGCAGTTATTATGAGAGTTCAACTTAGAATAAATAACAGCGTTTTAAATTAGCTTCAAGACACTGGAGAACATCAGGTTTTAGTAATATAGCATAAGTTTAACATATTGGGATAGGCAAGTATCATTTATTTCCATTCAAATTTAACTTTATGTAAGGGTCTTATATTATTTCAAAGAAAATATTTTTAGTTCCTTAGGTAAAAATACGTTCCTTTTTTTATGGTAAATTAATTTTTGCCTCTTTTCTAGCATCGATACATCCAGAAAAAAATAAATAATATATATATATATATATATATATATATATATATATATATATATATATATATATATATATATATATATAGAGAGAGAGAGAGAGAGAGATAGATAAATAGATAGATATGTAATCCAGGTTTCTTTTCAGTCTATAGGGATGAAATTCCCACCAATGTCTGTGAAATAGCATTTAAGAGGCTTTCCCAACCACCAATTTTAGATAACTTCTGCAAAAGCATTGAACACAGGTGGTTCATTTCACCAGAAAGCTTAAGATTTTAACTCATAGAATTATTAGTTTTTATTACTGTGCCACTTTAAGTGCTGCGCAGTTAAAGTGGCGATTAAGCGAAAAAAAAATATTATATTAAAAATAGTAAAGTATATATCTTTAGTGTATACCTTTTCACACATTTAGTATTTTCGCTTATAAGTTTTTAGTTTAAAAAAGCTTTTCTGTAAAACCGAAACATTAAAACTAACATTTGGGCGACTTTAAGCACCAAAAATAAAGAAAGAAAGAAAAGAAAACGGGAATGAGTCCCCCCCCCCTCGAGTTAATAAATACCGCATATTGTGCGTCTGGTTGTTTATAGACTCTAATCTGATGATAATTCCCCTATCAGTGGGTTTTTTCATGCAGCAAAATACCGCAGAAAGAGAAGCGTCTTTATGTCAAACATGTTTTAACAAATAAGAAAATATCATAAGTAATAAAGAATCATCCACACACACGCACAATTCAATGAGTCATTCAGTCCAATAACAAATTGTAAAAAATTATCTGGGTAGCTTTCAATTAACTAAATGAATTTTTTTTTTCTTATAGTCGTCGAGATTTTCGCACATGATTTCAAAGTAAACTTTCTTTGGGAATGCAGGAACCAAAAACAAAAAATTGTTATATATATATATAATATGGAATACAATTAACACCGTTTAAAATGCAAATTGTGGTTTTAAAAGAATTATATTCGTCTGTAAAGGTTTTTTTCCCTTTTTTTAGTTGATTTAATAAATTAACTAAACGTCAGTTTACCAAATTGATTACATGAAAAGAAGAATTTCTATCAGAATGCTAACTGAATACACTAACATAAAGCATATTTCTAAGGGAAATTCAATGTATTCACAATATTCTGGTAAACATTTACGACATCTGGTAACAACATGAAAGCGGTGTAAGCTTTGATGTACAAGGCACGGTTAGATATAACGGGTATGCTTCTTTTTCACAAAAGGGGGAGTTTACTGCTCGCCGTCATCTATATATAGGTACGGATAATGAGCATGTAAAAACACAATAGCTTCTGAAATTATCGCGTTTTAAGCATATGTACACGCTGAAAAAATTTCTTTAAATTATACACTTTGAGTAAAAGTGCATATTTATAAGCATTTCTAAAAACTGTAAAAGAGAATATTATTAAAAAGCTTACAAAACCTAGCAGGGTTATTTTTTTATCCATGGTGCCTATGGTTCAGAAATAAATCCATTAAACAACAGACTTCTAAAGACAGAAAGACTGTTACAGGAGAAAAAGAAGATTTGCAAGGATAGAAAATCTTGAGTGTGAGTGAAAGTTATTGCATAAAAACCATTTTATCACTTTATTCAGAAACGCATTACCTTGTTTCCCGAAAAAAAAAAAAACGACAAATTTTGAATCTGGACACCTACTGTTAATGAAAATTGGCATTTATTGCTTCTAAAATTGATAGAAAAATTACTTTTCTTTCCGAGTCAAATGTATAGCACCGCCTGAGGTCCCATATATCAGGATCCGACTTTCCAACCATTGCAATATGCCACCCTGGGGAAGTACAGTGGGAAGGGTTAAAAAGAAGCACACTTCTTTCCTAGTACACGTGAAAAAGAAGAAAAAAATCAAACTTGATCGCAGCTTAAATAGTGAGTTTGCAATACTCTGAACAATGGCAGAAAGTTTGTTTTTACAGATGGAACCTTTAATTGTATTCAAAGGTTCATTTTTAAAATCTACTATCCCTAAGTTTTTAAAAGAGGATTAATTACAAATGTTAACAATTGTTCTTTTATGAATTAAAGGTGGGGATTTGTTCATATTTAAGATCGTTCAATGCAAGCTTTTCAAGTTAATCACTCGAAAACTCATTCTTTCGGTTAAAAATTATGCACAAAAAGAGCAACAAAACTGAAAAGAATGTAATTAACTACGAAGCAATTTTAAGTTAGGGAGGAATTTTTAAATGATACTATAGAAATGTGTTTCATATAGTTATCTTTTAGTTCTGCGCAGTTAAAGTGGAAAAAATAATTAAGCGAAAAAATAATTTAAAATTAAAATTAGTAAAGTATATATAGTCTATACCTTTTCACACATTTGGTATTTTCGCTTATAAATAAGTTTTCAGTTTAAAAGAGCTTTTCTGTAAAACCGAAACATTAAAACTAACAGTTGGAAGATTTTTAGCACCAAAAAATAAATAAATAAAAGATAAACGGGGATGAGCCTTTTTTCCAGCCAGAGTTAATAAATATCGCATATTGTATGCCTGGCTGTTTAGAGACTAGAATCTGATGATAATTCTCCAATCGGGGGGGGGGGGGGTTCTTGTAGCAAAATACCGTAGAAAGAGAAACGTCTTTGAGTTTTCTCAATAGATTTTCCAATATTACCAGTTTCAGTTTTGAGCTCCTATCATTCCGATTACAAAATAAGGATAAATCAAATAGTGAGTTGCAATCCGAATATAAGGTCTAGAATTAAAATCCTCTTGTATTCATTAAATCTATGTAACTAAACATAAACACTATACCATCTTACTTAATAGATTATACATGTACTATATTTTTACTAAACAGTTAGACAATCATTGCATTTCCTATAGCGCGCATTTAATATATGTGGCACTTAATTAGATTTTCGTATATGCAGCTAGATGTAAAATATTTTTCGCGAGATGACCGGACGTCATCTAAATGTCACTGTTGCGCATAGTCAGTTACAATGAGTGGGTTGCAAAGTTACAGTAAACACGAGAAAGACTTGCTCATTCATAAACGCTCTTCGCAAAGAATCTTCTCACCAGTAAACCAAATCTGTTTATTTCGAGATGTTTTCCTTATTAAATCACCGTTTCATTAGATATCCGTTAAAACACGTTTTTTTATTTATTTATTATTATTATTATTATTAGCGTACTGACGGTGAATCTCATCAAATAAGATATATATATATATATTTTATGTAACCCGTAAAAGTCACGGTGCCCATAAACACGGCGACTTTTCTTGGCAACTTTATAATGGCGGCACTTTACTGGCGATCTTATGAGGCCCTATGAGACGAACATCCATGTGTTATCCGAGATTCAAACACGCCCTCCCGCGGAGGGATGCTACCATAGGACGTTCACTGAAGAATGAAATACGACATCGAAGACATTAATAGCTCTTATAAAGAAGTAAAGGCCTGCTAAACAAACCTGTGAATTATGCTAAAGAAACTTAAAAATATTTGCTTTACATTCGCTACTATATGTAACTCGAAAGAAAATAAAATTTTTAACTGTTACAAAGAATGAAAAATTGTTTAATATACTCTTGACAAAGATATCAATAAATTTTATTGATTTCCAGCCAAGTTAATTTCTAGCCAAGATTTGGTTTCATGTTCCAGCAAACCTGTATAAACTAGAATTACTATCTAAGAGATATAACCCAAACAAATATTTCTAAAGGATGAGGCGCAGAAATGAATCCGGCAAAAAAAATAAATAAATAAATAAATAAAACGAAATGACGAAAGAGAATATAAAGCAACTGGTTCCAACAGAGCTCAGCAATAGCCCGCAGAAATAGAGAGAAGGGCATTGTTTATCAACAAGCGTATTTAACGTTCTCATCTTGCATTTCCACAATTTCCTGCGGCTTACGCCACTTCAGCCTGCAGGCTCCCTTCCAGTAGCCCAAGAAATAGACTAGGCGTTGGTCACGTGACCGGGCCCTTAAAATACTCAACACGTCTCACGTCGAATAATAATGAGCATGTTTACGATTTCTGCTGTAACATTTAATGGCTTTATGGAGAGACCACCAGGGACGGTACGGCGCCATTAAATCTTACCTCCTTCGTGCCTCATCATAACTCGCAGAAAATACACGGATTGTTGAATTCAGTTACGCCATCAAGGTACGCATTAACCACACACTCATGCTCAAACACACTGACGCCGACACCTTCTCCAACAATCGCTAATATATCAGCCTTTTCAACTCAGTTCTTTCACCTCACTATATATGATAATACAAAAACGCATCGCCAATAAGCAAGAACTCTATTCTGGTAATAGCTTTAAATTGGCATTAGATTATTATTAACATACATGACCTCTTCCTCACTTTCGATTAGTTTTATTTGCTAGAAATCAAGCACGTAAACATAAACTGAGTTTATTAAAATGAATAGGAAAGGAAGTTTAATTTTATTTTTTGCATAGCAATATTCAAGCGATTTGCTTGTTACCACGCTTTCAACTCTCAAAACCGCGGCTGTATGCACTTTTAGCCATGAATTAAAGGATAAATGGGCCTTTCACCCGAAATGAATAGATTTGATCATAAAAAGTTTCATTTACTAATTTATCATCTCTAGTAGCTATTACATGAACCAATGGAACAAATTCTGAACACAGAACGGAAACGTGCTTTTGATTCATTTGGTCGTGTGGGCACGACTGATGGCAATAAAGGTGTGATTGATAATTTTTGTGATCCTATCTCTTCGCCTGATGCGTAAGAATTAATGGACTCCTGAATGAGCTAAAAAATATGTTCAGCATTAATTAAGACCCGTGCATAGTTTTTCGCTCATTCAATTTTCCTTTTATATGAAATGGGTGAAAGATCAATTACTTGATAGCTAACAATCCGATGCAACGAACAGTACTTACTGGTACCGGTATGGTGCCAGTACATGGCTGATCAAGCATGAATGAAGATCGTACATTACTGGTAAGAAAAAAATGTAGATCTTGTTCATCCGAGAGAAATGTTCTGAAGAAACCATTATCTGGTGGATAACAGATCGAAGCATTCCACTTGTTATAAGCAGAATCTCTAACCAAAGCGCAAAAATTTCAGATTCTACAATCTGTAAGAATGTTCGAATGGGGAAAAAATTGACTCTCTAAATTTCTTCCTTTAAGAAAATGTTTTATTCAAACTATTGATCATATTAGGAATATGCCCGATAAATTAACATCTCTTGCTTCATTGTTGCCCTCAGCAATTAGATACTTTGTTCTTCTACCAAAAAGATGTTATTAGGAACATCGCAATCAGCCTAATAAGAGACCATCCATAAATATGACTGTGTACATAATGCATCTGTATATAGTGCTTCTCATATTTTTGTCTCAAGCTAAACACACACACACCCTTAACGTTCTAAAAATAAATAACAACTTTCGAGACAAAGCGTTCGATTCGATGATTGGTAGCTGTTTTCTAATATATTATATTTTGGAGCCCAATCATATACCAACACTTCTTCAGAAGGCGGAGTCAAAGAACGTTACGCTTCTATGCAGCAAAAATATTTTTATTGGCTTAACTTTTTGAAAGAGCAAAATCCACATCCTTCCGCCTCTGCGAAAAAAGAAAGAGTAGACGCTCATCAAAGTTCAATCTCTTTAACACGGCTTCAGAGTCTCTTGAGAGGTCACAAGTAGGAAAGTCGATATACATGGTGGGATATCAAATTAGTGCGCTTCTAATACACTTAGATCGTTCCTGCTCTCCTCATAAGATACGAAACAACATTGCTAGACGTCGTTCGATGTCGCAACTAGCCAAATATTTTAAAGCTTTGGATACAATGCTATTATTTCGTCTCGGTGGTTTACATTGAATGATGTTTATAGGTCCTCGGCAAACAATGCCGATGTATTTAAAGCAAGGTCTTGCGTGTCTAATAAAACTTCAAACAAGAAAAGGTAACCTGAATTCACTTTTTCATAGAAAATATTTAAAATTTTCTGGAGATAACTTAGAATACAGACAACACTTGTAATAGAGTTCCTAATCACATCCCGAAAAAAAATTTCTTAACCTTTCCACAGCCCCATATATTTTATTCTTACAATAAATAAGCTAAAATTAATTATGCTTACCTATGTTTTTTTACTGTATTGCTAGCGATATGTATATAATTTATATGTCGATTCACCATGGATAAAGTTTGATGTATAACGAATACCTACGAATAAAAGTTTCCTGTTGTTGCTTTGTTCACTAAATTGTGCGTCGAGGCACAAATAACCATTGAATTGGAGATGAAAAAGGGACGAGTATTTCAACCTTACATCAAACAATACGGAGAAGCCTAGGTACTAGAAGTTAACAGAACTGTTGAAACAGACAGAGGAACTTTGATAAACCATCATCAAATGCCCCCCACATGGACTTTTAAGAGTTAATTGTGCGTTTAATTTGGGATGAGTATGAGTTAAAACCTTTACATCAAATTTAAAATCCATCAAAAATGTCGCAGATGATTTTAAGACTTTTTATGTATATAAAGCAGTGGCAAATTCTTCAAGCGTGCAAGGGCTGCTTATTGATTTAAATCTGTCCATATTCATTTAGTTTTAAGTATTTAATGAGAGAGTGTGTAAGAATCCTCTTATCGCAAACGTGAACGCGTCCAATTAAAATTGGTTTGAAACTCAAGGGCAGCTAAGTTTCTTTTGCTACAGCTTTCTCTAAGACCTAAAGGCGATAAGAAAATGATGCGCGGGTAACAGTTTCCCTTGTCTCTCTCTATCTCCGCAACAAGATATGACGTCAGGGTACTCAACTCTTGCTTCTGTATTGGCTCATCTGAAAAGAAAAGGCCAAGGAGAACAGCTCAGGCGCTTCTCTAATTTCTGATGTTGCGTTTAACGTTTTTTACAAATTACAAATATTGACATAAACTATTGTGCAGAAAAAAAATTGACACTTTTCAAGAAACCACCAGGAAAAAAGGGAGGAATTAATACCAATTTTTTTATCAAAGAATTAAATTAATTTCCGAAAGAGATAGAATTCAAAAATGATTAGCAAACGTCTCTCCCCCAAAGACATTGTTTTTCAATTCCATTAAAATACTTTAAGAAACAGTTTCTTCATTCTGCGATTCGTTTAAATTCCCAAAAAGTCCTTGATAATAAATTGAAATCTCCGGAAAGGTCTATTTATGAAGCAATAAAATTTAAAACTGGACTTTATGAAACTACTTTACTGGACTTTATCATATTCGTCATCAGATTTTAAAGGAAAATCCATATCGGATTTATTGCAAATTTGTATATTAATAAACTATGTATTGGTGTGTCCTTGTTCAACTTAAAACCTTGGTATCAAACATCTTGATCACGAACATCATTTTCAGCACTTGAGCACCAAAAGAGGTCAACACAAAGACAAAAGGGGCAGCCACCGTTAGCTTGTGGACTACTAAGAGCGTACTACTCTTCAAAATGAAACGCTACCTACATTTTACGATCATGGGATCAAAGAGTTCAGTAGAGAAGAACCATACGATGGAGGATAATTTGTTTTGTTTTGTTTTCCCCTGAAATAAATTGCTGAAACGTATCGGCGTAATTTACAGAGTAAACAAAAGAGAGAGAAAAATAAAATGCTAACTGTCCCTCATATACTTTATGAAAAATGCTTTATCGCTCATATGGTTTACTCAGTGCAAAATAAGTTTTTTCATTTAAAAAATAGACCCTTGATTTAATTATATTCAAATATTTAACAATGATCGCATTTTCTCCCTATTTCTGTTTTAAATTTATTTTATTTTCACTTTTATATTCTCCAAATACCTGGGATTAATGTTGTGACCATATATGTAGCAAGCGCTATCTGTTCACCTAACCAAATATTTGGCCTCTCATAAATATCAGACCAAAATGGGCCGTTGTCTGTATGTAACTGAGGGGTCTAATGATTCAAAATTTTAATAAATGTCTGTCGCAATTTAAGATGAAGTAGTCCTCCATTTTTGTTTGAATAGACATATAAGATAAGCATGTGAATGTAAGGGAGCATATATCGCTTTTCGCTGGTGAGAAAATATTCGGCAGTATCTCGAATCCCTTTCAGTTATGCCATTTTGTGCAAGTAATGGACATGAGCGCCTAATGCATGCTTGACACTAAAGCAAGATTTTGACATATAATTAACTAGATTTATTACCCGGCCTCGCTCGGGATTAACAATCTTTGACATTTTGTCCTTCTGCAGGATTAAAAGATGCTCTCTTCTTTTTGAGCATTTTAAAGCATTAATTTACAACTAGTCAATAATTTTTGAATGGATTTTTTATTATAGAAAAAGAATCAATAATGTTTGAATGGATTGAGAACACATTTAATATTAAGACACAGCAAATCTGATAATTATTATAGAAAAAGTATATACACATATTTCATGCTCGGAATTCTTTCAGAAAACTAAATCGTCTGCTACGTTTCAATGCCACTTTCAGACTTTCTTAATTAGAATATACACGTATTTCATGATTGTAATTCTTTCTCAAAACTAAATCATCTACTATGATTGAGAACACATTCATTGAAAATGAATAACTTTCCATCTTTATATTTTCATTTTTAAAAAGAAATATTCCGGCGTTGCCACGTATATGAAAATAATATATCGAATTCATTCTTGCATGCGCCAATATATGAATAAATAACGGTTTTTTTTATTCATGTCTATTTATTTTTACGCAAATGTTATAATCTAATTGGCAACAATGAAATGTTACAACGGCCTGAACAAAAAAATCCGTTGATACCGCCCAAACTTGTTCTAACATAATTCCGGAATGGAACGTCGTAGCGGGATGGAAATAGTCACATTCATCCTTATTTTCCAAACACATTAAACTGTGTAAATTTCATCAAGGTAGGGCTCACGGTTCTTGAGTTTTTGTGACTCACACACACGACCCATTTCCCGTTTCTGCTTTATATAAAAGATAATTCTAATGCAAGCGACATAAATATAAACTGATAGGTCTAGAATTAAAATGTTCACTGAACTTAGGAATTATAAGAAAAATAAATTTGTCACTCCCATGTGGAAAATAATTTGCTGATACAAAGTCTTTTAGTTACCTAGAAAGACTTTGTATCAGCAAATTATTTCCGGCGAGTTATAATAGTCTTTAGAACTATTATAACTCGCCGAATAAACTCGATCAAGGGGTAAAAAAAAGTAAATTATAAGTGCTAAGAAAAACTAGTAAACAAAGATTATTTATAATAACGATATAAATTAAAATTTTAAACAAACTAAGTAGAGCTATATTCCTAAAGAGCAATTACGCGCCAAGAAAGCTCACGCTCGAGATTGTTATCGAAAACTATTATTTTTTGGCAGCATCGTACGAGAATCTGACTCAGACGTTCGACAAGAAAGAAGGAGGGAGTAACACCGATGCCATCGATGTTTAATGGAATATTGAAATAGGTCGATTGTTTGAAAAAGACGAGTTATCAAGTTTAATGGTCGTGTATTAGTTATCTCGTTAAAATTCTTTCTCGCCTCGCCCTACCATCTGATCGCTTTCAAGACGGCTATTTAGTGTCTCTTGCTGTGAATATCTCGGCCATCGAAACAAAGCTCTGACAGAAGCTTTTATTAGTTTTACAGCGTTACGTGTAGATTACATGTCATGATCGAGTCAGAAAATAAACTATTATACCACAGCAGTTAATCAGAAATACATTCAGCGTTTTGGTAAAAGAGAATGCTCCGTTTTCAGCAAAATACAATAATCAAGAAAATTTCACTTTTAAGGGCAGCTGATGTTAATACAATATCATTCCAAAATTTAAGTATTTAAAGCATTTCCTCCAACGAAGGACTTCTTGTTTTCGAAGCACTAGACACTGTTTCATCACGGGCAATTTATTCCCTCAAGTTGCTACCATTAACAGCATAAATGCTCAAGTTAACAAAATTCCGTAATGATGCAGGAACAGACCACCAAGTAAATTAAATTACTTTCACTCTCTGAACTAGAGTATTCGACGATATCTCTCGAATACCAAGAAGCATGAAAGGTATTAAAGCTTATGGAAAAGAGAGCCAGAATGATATAAAACCATATTTCTTTTGAAAGAAATAAAATCCTGTCTTTCAATCTAAGTGTTTCTAGGTGTGTTAGTATTTAACCATGTGATACCCACTTGCTAAAGATTCGAAAAGATAACCTTTCATTTATGAGCAATTTTCAGAAACATTAGCCAGATAACGAACGATTATCATATGGAAATGCCCGTCAATCCTCAGACAGAAATTGTGCCATTCTACACAGATTAATGCAATTTTATTCTTATGAAATGGTAACGCTACGATTAGTGAAAAAGGAAACAATATTTTTGACAACCTTCATTCAATTTCACTTGAAGTCCTGTAAAAATAATTAAAAATCGAGATTCATATACCTCCAATTGATATTACCCACAGAATTTGTAT
This sequence comes from Dolomedes plantarius, assembly GCA_907164885.2. Lineage (NCBI taxonomy): Eukaryota > Metazoa > Arthropoda > Arachnida > Araneae > Dolomedidae > Dolomedes > Dolomedes plantarius. The sequence continues at coordinate 160,331,877 of OU015494.1, forward strand.
GAAAAAGTTAAAAATTCTACATAAAACCATTTTTAACATTTATTCTTGTAAGATTAGGATTTTTAAAAATAATCTAAAGCTAAACAAGAAAGATTTTACCGCATATATTCAGTGCTTGTTCGAGATATTGAATAGCATCAACAATAATATCATGATGGCTCACAATAGACGCATATATTTTAAATATATTTTATGTGAATTTAAAATTTGGCTTTAACTTATATGAATTACATACTAACAAGAAATAGCTTTAGCTAAAATGGATGCTGATGTTATAAGCTACGATGCAGGTTAAAAAAAAATAAATAAATAAAATAAACCAAGACATGCTCATTATTATGCAGGAACCTAAAATAAATTGGAACATATTAACTAATTTTAAAGTTAAATTTGAAAAGAATTTAAAACAGTTTTCAAGAGACACTCAGCAATTGTCCTTATTAAGAAATTGAACGATGCAAAGAAGAAATTTCTTTTTTCCAAGTCACAATTTTATCCAAAGATATGAATATTATTACAGCCAAATTCAACACGTCAATGTTTCATAAAACGTTGAAAAAGGTCAGCAAAATGTAACTATCAACTTAAAGTAGATTCAGCATTAAGTAAGTTTCCGAGCACAAATTTAGTCTCAGATGACTTTAGAGGAAATAAATTTACTCGCCAATTATTAAAAAAAAATTTCTGAATTTACAATACAATACAACCATAATTCTTAAAAACTGTTCTGTAGCATAAAAATCTGAAAAACCGATAAAGCACTAAAAGTACAACTTTCCGTACTTAAACTTTACATAAGCCCTTCTTATAAGAACTCACTCTTACTTTGAAATTCATGCAACGGAAGGTATTTATCTATCAAATATTTAATATATCTTGTTTTTAAAACACTGAAGAAGGCTATATACATCAGTTTTTCGGAAAGTTATTTTCATTAATTTTTAAATATATTTGTTTACATTAATAAATAAAAACTCTTTTACACATTTAATTATAATTTTTTTAAAACTAATATTAATGAAAAATAACTTGTCTTTTAAATATACGATATGATTGTGGGGATCCCCATATATCATATTTAGCTTGTGAGAGTGGTATAAAAAATAATGCGCAGTAATAAATCTGCTATACGTTGTATTACTGTACAGCGTATAATACAGAAGTGATACGCTGTTCGTGATAACGAAATTGTGTAAACACCATGAGAAAGTAAATTCTTTGCTTGTAAAAATTTATTCTTTGTAATACACACGAATTCAATAAAAGCACATTCAATAGCCTAAAAAGAATATTTAGTAGCCCCAATTACAGGATGGACTTTTCTGTTTCGATTTAGTGAGATGAATCAACAAGTGTGAATAAAATCTCACCCTACAGCAGGAGATTCCCCCTTACTAAATTATCAGAAATTGCCGATGCATGTAGCTCGATAATTAAGAATAATGTTCGTAACAACCGCCTCCACTTTTTGCGTAGTCCCAGAGAAACGTGAAGACTCCCAGCGACCTTCAGTACATGATACATCTCCACTTAACAAGTGTTTCACCCTCACAAGCTCGATTTTATTTTGAGCAAGACCTACCTCACTGCTCCTTACGCGGCGTTTCGGACATTTTTGGTCCGTAACAGTAATTGAGAAAGCTGAATACAACGTTTTTCGCTTTCCCTGACATTTGTCTTGATTAAGAGTTCGTCTCCCCCATCCTGAAACTAATCAGCCACTCCCATTTATCGAGCCTCTAGGGGCTCAACCAATTGCCCGGATATTAGTGAACAATCGGTGATCGGCTAAAAACAGGAGACTGGAGTACGTTTCTTATACAAAATCCAATAGAAGGCTCTCAGCGCAAAATAGAAAGAATTACATGGTTTGATCAAGAAAACGGCCAAAAATCATTCAACGGTCAGCGAGAATTGTTTTCTATTTCCTATAACTGTATTAAGAGCCTCATTCGGAGATAAAAAGCCTACTAAGGACAAAAATATTTGACATTCCCACTACTTATACAATAGTTTTGATAATTTTACAATAATCCACTTAAAAGATTTCAAATAGATTTTTATATGAACTCTAATGTAAGAAACTTTGTGAGATCGAGAGTTTGGATTCAACTGTTGAGTAAGATAATATTCAAGGATTAAAATGGTCAAGTTTGCTAAGAAATTTTTTAAAGTCATGAATTTCAATATTTTAAACCGGAAATAACCTTAAACTTACATTGTAACGCCATACTAGTATCAAACATAAATACAGAAACGAGCTAAGAAAACGAAAGACAAATCAAAAAAGAAGTATTTTACAAACATGTAAGATTAGACAAATCACGTTTCTCATATTGCAGATCCTCCCCCCCCCCCCCCCGAAAAAAAAAGAGAACTGATCCTGTCTTTCTAAGGTATTTATGAATGCTTTACAACCACATAAACGTTTCATACTTGCCTCTAAACACTGAACAATATGGTAATATTATATGCATTAAAATCTAGCCCGCATTTAATGGTGGCTAGAGTAGCACCACCCAGTGAGCCCCATTTCGAATCCCGGTTAAGAAAGTTGTTCTTTCCCGTTATTCGAAGTAAAGTTGGTTCACTTACTGGATACTCCCATAATAACAAACATTCAAAGTGTCCATGACAGAATACCATGGGAGTAGTATATTTCTCAGGCGAAAAAAATATGCATTAAAATCAACTGATTTGTTACCAGATAATTAAGGAATTTATCTCGTAAGGTTACAATCAGAACAGAAAACAGCAAAAATACAGGCTATTTACAAATTCTTGGAAAGATTTCGATATACGGATAGTGTGTGGTGTGATATGTATTTTATCGTTTTCTGTATGTGTGTGATTGTTTGAAATTTCCTTTTTTCAGTTTGTAAGCAAGAGAATCCAAATGATTTTTCCCCTTAGCAATTAGTATACAATCATAAGCTTTCTCATGGTCTGATGTTCGGCAATATTAAACGTCAGTACTTTACGTCTCTTAATAGCCTTCATATTTATCTTTATGAGGGGATATTGCTTTTCTATTTTCCTCATCTCTCAGCTATTACGCGGTTTCTTATATGTCCGATTCTTTGGTCAGCTGATTGAGAAAAACCGGGAACTAAAATCTATCGGCACATATCATGCTGATTTTTCCCTCTAAAAATTCAAAATCTGGCTCGTTTCTTTTTTTTTCTATTAAATAAAAGGTTCTTTCTTAATTTAAAATGGGTACGATGTAATTATTTGTTTAAAATTTATGAGAAAAGATAAACTAGTCATACAAGAAATGCGATGAATGCATGTATAAAAAAAGGTCATAATGACACAGTATACTTAACATAGAAGGGTTTCAAAAGCATCATAAATCTCTTTTAAATGTATGAATTTTATTACACTGCAAAACGAGTACAGAAAGAGTTCACTGAAATGACCAACAGTTATAAGGTACTTGTAAAATGATTAACGCACTGACACTTTAAAAGATAATAACGGTTGTAAAAAGGTACTGAAACACGAATATTTTGTGAGGTAAACTTACGAGAATTTTTTTTATAAAATCTCATTCATTTCATTTTTCATTTTGATACGTACAGAAATATTGATGGTAAAAGATTTTCTTTCCCGTTTCTTTCCCGTTTGTTTAAAGAACTTTAGTTTGCCAGAAAACATCAAACATGAAACATTTAAATTTAAATGAATTTATAAAAGAAATGAAATGAAATATTTCATACGCACAAACGGCCAAGCTGTTGTATTTCAAATAGTGTATTTTAATATTTCTATCTGAAAATATTAATATGGGTATAATGTAAAGAACAATCCTTTTCTTAACGCTGGGTCGATTATGAGCTGATACATTCGGTTTCGATAGCTATATAAATTCGTTGATAAATACTACGCATTTCTTATAAATACCATAAAAACTTTTCTACTGGCAGACTTTGGTGACGTTCTCTTCCATTACCATCACACCTTTTTCGCTTTGATCGATATTTTTTCTGTATTTCGGTTGTATTGTTCATGCCTAACGGCCGAACTTCCCTTGCACAGGATGCACAAAAAACAGGTAATCTACATTCAGAAATCTGAGCTTCTGTTGCAACGCATCAAAGCACATCACAATGGGGAAAATGATATACCTAATTTACAAGCATGCATAATGACGAACAAAATAATTGAGCGGTGACTCAAAAAATTCGATTTCTTGAACTCTTGTTCGAATTCTTAACAGATTATGCACTTCGTTACACATCTGAAAATCCATCGTAGTGACCAATAATGGTAATATTTGGTAGATGAAACCTCATTTACATTAAAACAATGTAGTTTTATTTGCGATTGATGTCGCTGGAATATTTAAGGCGTTCTAATATCCATTGAAAATACCAAATAAGACCTGGGAAAAATAACAAACACGGGAAGTTGACGAAAATGGTATTTCATAATTTTTCAGAAATTAGTTTATCATTCGAAAGCATTTTTCTGTGTAATTTCATCATGCAAAGTTGTTTTTAAATAGAGCAAAGACTTCATAATGGTATGAAATATACAATTTCTCTGAAAGATGAAACATAAAATGTTGTGGGGAAAAAGTAAATGCATGTGAAAAAGCTTATAAAGAATATTTTCAAAAATACTACAGAAACTATTTTAATGGTTTCTAGGAATTTTTTTTTAATCACCCTATACTAATACAGTCAAACCTCCATATATCGAACTTCCCTATATCGAAATTTTCTATATATCGAACTCTTAGCAAATCTCTATGTTCATTACATAGAAAAATTGTTTCTATATATCAAAATTTTTTTCAAGACAAAATAAAATCTCCCAATTTTTGGCATTTGAAACAATACGTCGTGGATTTCAATTCGCGGAAAATGTCCCTGATGAAGTTTTTAGTGGACTGAATAAATGCGAACATTTCTTTGAACTTTCCGCAAAACTAACTGTTCAGCAAGATATTCGTAGTTTTTTTTAAAGAATGTAACTGTGATCATTGTAACCACTGTCTGCATTATTGTTTTTTTTAAGATATTAAGTAATCAATAAATCCTTCATATTAATTCATTTTTTATTTATTAACTTTCATTTAATGGGATTCGCATATAAATTAGAAATGGAGTTTCGTATACGAAAATTAGCTTTAATTTTTTTTTTTAGGAGAATTATGATAAGACTAAGCTCAATTCTATATATCGAAATTTCTATATATCGAATTTTTTCCGCGCAATTTGCTACTTCGATATATGGAGGTTCGACTGTAGTTTCAAACCCCCAAATGAACCACAGAAAACAAACACGCAGGCTCAAGTACCAAAGGCAAGAACAAGGCTATAAATAATTTCAGAAGATCATATATAATAAATGGTGACTATTGCAAATAAAATAAATAAATTCAAATCAATCAATTCATTCAATTAAAAATACTCTCAAACCCAAGAAACGGTCACGTTTTAATTATCTATAAATCAGTGTAATTTCAATAATATATAAAGCAGACTGCTTGCTTGAATGAAAAGGGCAGTTTTTTATGCACACTATTTTAAAATGTAAAGACGTCAATTGAAAGAGAGCTCCAGATAATTACACTTAACGGTTTAAAAAAACTGAAATCAGTCCAAATACATGGACAAAATATTCATATATCTTGTTTTAGACAATTTTCCCCCCCCCCCCCCTACCTATATTATTAAACATATAGAAATGATTCTTTAACGCTAATTTCCTCTCGCTCATTTAAGTCATATTTATGGAATAAATCAAAAGGATTCGAAATTCTACATTGTAGGTTATAGCTCAGTTTTCTGCCCCTAATAATTTGAATTTCAGAGAATTCATCGTCCACACACACAAATCTCTTTTGCGATCAATACATTCCGCGCAAGTTGGGGAGAGAAAAAAAATGTTTCAGAAATAACCCTAATTTAGACAGACTCAATTTTTCAAGTACAAATAAATAGCTAAAGCTCAGACCCGTAATCATTTTGTATTGAACTCAATTCCAGTTTCTTTTGTTTTGTTTTCATTTCGTGGGTTTTAACGATGAGTTTTTCAATCTATGGGAAATTTTTCTTTCACAATCTACATGGAATAATAAAATTGCATGTTATGATATCTTTAATCAACGAATAGTCAGCAACGAAATCTTTCATGCGGAATGTCACCGAAATATGATTATGAAAGAAAAAATTGACAAAATTATCTAAAAATCTATGCCTTTCATGGACTGGTTTTAGAGATTTCATGAATGACAGAAGATAGATCATTATAAAATCACATAATTTATACTCAAAACGCTATTACACAAATACTATGATATTACAGAAAGTATTTTTTTTTAACAAGAACATCACTTAAAACTACCGGAGTATTAAGTACTGATATAAACGAGAATATGAAAGCCATAACGTTGCAAAGCTAAATATTTTTCCTCAAACCACAACAGTTGTACCTTATTTACTGAACACGATTACTAACATTATGTGACACCTTCTCAAGGTTCTTTCCCAGAAACAAACAATAGAAGAGATTGAAAGTTATTCCATTCATAAATATTTATTTATATATGAAATATAAAGAAACAGCTCAATTTGAATGCAATGCCTTGAGGCACAAATGACGATAAATTTTCTCTCTTTCCCGTTAGTGTTCTTTTATGCATAACATTAAAAGGAAATTCATATAAAAAATTTATAATACATAATTTAGTCTAATATTTCAAAAAATATGGCTGTATTACTTAGGAAACTGCTTCAGAAGAGTAGAAAACAAACCATTTATACAGCAAAGCATATATTGAAGAATTTTATTTTAAATGGCACTAACTTTTTCTCTTGCAATTGCTTATAAATAATGAGGATCTATTCATCTCTCTGTACCATCCATATGAATCTAAATTATAATTTTTAACCTCTTATAAAGTATTAAATTTAATGATGTCAGTACTTAAATTTGTACTTAATGACTAAACTAAAAACTATCTTAATTATCAAAATATGACCTCTCGGAATAAAAACTACAAAATATGTTCTGTTCACGGAATCAAGAATATCTTGCTTGTTTCGAATGGACAAAAATCACACTGAAATGGCGGAATTGATGCACAGACGTGCTATCTTAATGGTACTTTTACCCCAAAATCTTAAGACTCTAGCAGATTCGGAGACTAGCAAGATTTCTGACACGCAAATATATATTTGAAAATCTACGAGCAGAAACACCAAATGAAAACATTACGGTAGCATAGATAATATAATTTTCATTTTTATTACGATCAGTACTACAATTTTCTCACACTACACAACTATTTCATATTCTTCCTTCAAGGGCGCAATATAAGTCCGCTTCTCAAATTCAAAATGAGCATTTTCAAAGGTCCCCAGGAATCCATCTTCTGCTTGTGGCAGATTCTCTGAAGCGGCTCCTGTGATTCGGGGCTGGATTTCTGCCAAATAATAATAAGAAAATCATGATTAGGCTCGGGCGTATAATTTAGTCTAATTTTTTTTAGCACCTACAGAGTCCAAAACAGACATTACAGAAAAAAATTATTTTCATATTTATCATTTGGCAGAACGTGTTTACAACTGAGCCGCAGTAATTTTTTGGGATTGGGCTACACAACGTGAGCGAATGCCTTTTCCAAAATTAAGTTGAAATTACTTCGAATGCATAATGCACTAGCAGTAAATAAGTACAAGGTCAGTATTATATAAGGCGAAAATATGGGCCTACAGAATCAAAAACTAGAGAAAATATACCACTCCCAAAACCTATCTTATATCCTACCGAGCTTATATCAAGGGCGGCTTCAGGGAGGGGGGGCAGTAGGGGCAATTGCCCCCCCCCCAAAAAAAAAACACTTGGCGTATATATATATATATATATATATATATACAGTCGAACCTCCATATATCGAACTTCCCCATATCGAAATTTTCTATACATCGAACTCTTAGCAAATCTCCATGTTCATTACATAGAAAAACTGTTTCTATATATCGAAAAAATCTCTATATATCGAAATTTTTTGAAGACATATTGGGAGATTTTATTCCACTTTAGAATAAAATCTCCCAATTTCTGGCGATTGAAACAATATGTCGTGGACTTCAATTCGCGGAAAATGTCCCTGATGAAGTTTTTAGTGGACTGATTAATGCGAGCATTTCTTTGATGAACTTTCCGCAAAACTGGCTGTTCAGCAAGATATTCGTAGTTTTTTTTAAAGAATGTAACTGTGATCACTGTAACCACTGTCTGGATTTTTTTTTAAGTATATAGTACTCAATAAATCTTTCATATTAATTCATTTTTTAGTTATTAACTTTCATTTAATATGATTCGCATATAAATTAGATATGGAGTTCCGTATACGAAAATTAGTTTTAATTTTAATGTTCTAGGAGAATTATGATAAAACTAAGATCAATTCTATAAATCGAAATTTCTATCTATCGAATTTTTTTCCGGCATTTGGCTACTTCGATATATGGAGGTTCGACTGTATATATATATATATATATATATATATATATATATATATATATATATATATATATATATATTTACAGTGGGATCTCGATCTATCGTTTTTCAAGGGACCGACTGAACTGAACGATAAATGAGGGAAATCGATAGATGTGGTAACATAACAAAGCAATATAATCGTCTGGACTGAGCAAAATAAACGATATACACGGGAAAACGATGATTCTGAAAACGATCGATCGAGATTCCACTGTAGATGTATATATATATATATATATATATATATATATATATATATATATATATATATATATATATATATATATATATATATATATATATATATATATAACCCTAAGGGCTGACGTTGCCCCCCCCCCCCCATCTCTGGCCTGGAACCGTCACTGGCTCATATCGCCACAATAATCGCTAATGCGGGTGATCCCGTTTAACATATTAATAATTTATAACACTATTAACCTCACAATATAACTTCAACAATCAACCTCACAATATATGTGTGTGTGTGTGTGTGTGTATTATATATACAAACACATACATTAAGTGGTAAAATGCAGGATAACCCAAAAAAGGAAGCTATATAAAAGTAGGGAACAGAAAACTATCACTTGAAGGAAAATAACACAAATCACATTTAAATTACTGATTATCGATTTAGACTAATGTTAAAATCTATGGAATTAACATTTAAAGGAAGACGACTACCTGATATAAGTTATAAAGATTTCAGATAAAGCGTAAGGTCTGTGGTAGAATTAGTTTTATTAACAAACACTATATCATCAATATATCTGTATAAATAACAATTATTTATATTGGTTTCACAACACCCATACGAATGCAAATATGATTTTTCCAGCATATTTAAAGCATTGCTTACAGTAGTGACCTTTTTAATTTGTTCATAAATTTTGATATTCTGTGGAATGCAATTATGATGGGCGAGAAAATTTTAAATAATTCACTAAAAAAATTAATATCAGAACTATCACCTAGATCATGGGTGGACAAATTGCGGCCCGCGACGGATTTTTTTTGTGGCCGGCCAAGACAGACAAAAATCTGGACAACCAGAAAATCTGCCAATATTTTATTTCATTCATATTTATTTATTTTTATGATACAATTTCTACCTTTTCTGAAATGCAAAGTTAACTAATAAATAAAATAATTTTAAATGGTCCCTCCCCTTAACCTCCGCTTCTACAAAGCGACCCCCGAGACAAAACAATTGCCCACCCCTGACCTAGATGCATTTTATAGTTTTTACAACATTAATAATTTAAGTACTAGATATTACAGAAATCTTGAAAATCTTTACGTTTCTAAATGTTCTTCTTTTAATATTTTTCTCTTAAATTACAGCGTAATCTATAAAACAACGGTTATTCTAAATTAAATAAATAAATTTAAATGTGCCACGAAATGCAGTCTTAAGTACCGCATGTGCCATGGTTACAAGAAACAGCTAGATAAACAATAAATGATTTATGAAACTTTGGCAACAATATGACGGAAAGTTATAATGATCAGTTTTTTATTTGCAATTGTTTATATTTTCTCACGATCTTTTTACTATTATTGCAGACGCGTATTTTATCATGTTAAATGCAATATTTTGCTCTAATTGTCTTTTAAATAGGTTGCGTAATATTGTTCATTGTAATAGCAAAATTATTGGCTGCTTTGCCAGCTTGGGTGATTACAAGTTTTTCTTGTAGTTTATTCATGCGTGTTCCATTGTTTGAAATTACGGGATGGTTTATAAATAAAAGATTTTTATTGCAGATTTTGCTATAACCATCATTTCAATTTTCCACATCTCAAAAGCTTCATCTGAAATGAAATAATTTATTCTCTTTTATGCGTTAGCTTTTCAATGTCTGTATTTAATTTTTTCATAAAGCTACCGATATTATAATTGCTATATTAAAATTACTTTTTAGACAAACAAAAAGTAACAGAAGCATGTCACAAAAGACATTTTTTTCGGAGTGTGGTACTATGTTTACATTTGCTAGTAATTATATGGCCGTGATATATAACTATGATACTGCTGATGAGGACAGAAACAATTTTTATGAATAAGATGTGAAAATCTGCAAAATGTATGTTGTTGCTGTGTTGTGGCTTATGCCCCTTGACCGACAGTAACATCAGATCAAGTCCCGAAGGTTATGAGGCGATGAAGGTGCGGCTCTTGTTTTGAATTTGCACCACAAGGGTCGAGTCGTCCGACTTGTGGCCGCCCTGCAAAATGACCGCCCCGTAATTTTGAATCGAGTCAAGTGACGAGACCGTAACACTTTTACCACGCCCTATTTTACCTGCCCCAGTCACCATTAGTACACACGGCGGTAGATTTGCAGCAACGAGCATCGAACCAGGGACGTTCAGATCACTGGCCCACTGCTCTTGCCAACTGAGCTACCGCGCCCTCCAAAATATATTGTTATAACCAACAGTTTTAAATTTATGGATTAACATTGCCTACATTCTGGTAAATTTCAAAATAATTTTGCATTTTAAGATGAATATATTTAATCCAAGATTAAATATTGTTATTAACTATATTTTACGCTAATGTGTGTATCTATTATTTCCGTACAATCGAAAAACCACCCCCCTTACAATATCACAGCAGAAACTGTAAATTTACCCCTGTATATATGCTCAGAAATATCCGCCAATTTGTTCAACGTTACTCGTTTTGTGTTACATAATAAAGAATTATTTTTTGCTCTCCCCTCGCACTTTCTAATTCATCGAAGATAAATAAGTCCTTTTTTTCTCTTTAATAGAATTTGAAATTAATCCCAAATTCTTTAAACTGTATCAAAAATAATAACGATTTAACTGAAACAATTCTGAAGGAGAATACGATATATATATATATATATATATTTTTTTTTTTTTTGTTACTTTCGATACTGTCAAAGTTTCAAAATGGTACAGATAATAAAAATCCAAATATTTCATTAAATGAAATCCAAAATCTATTTTAAATTGAATAGAAGAGCAAATAATTGCATTGTTTCTTCCCCAAATCCTCCTCCGGTCGATCGAAAATGTCGGAGAAACAAAAAGCTAAATATACGTTTAAGCTGAAATATTAAATGGTTTGTTAACTTATTTCCTTTTCAGAAATTCTCGTAAACGTGAACTTCTAAAATTTAAATTAATTTTTTCATTGTCTACTTTATGAACTCTTCTAAATATTTTAGGGCACAGAGTGTTTTTATAATAAACAAATATTTTACTTGTGGAGGGAATATAATCCTTGTTTTTGGGGCAGAAAAAAAAGGAATATTATTGCAAAAAATTTAAGGTGCCATTATTCTTTTATACTGTTTACATTTTCCTTTCTAATGTGTCTTTGGCTTTGATTCACAACGTTTTCTTCTACTACAATAAAAAAAGTGAGGGAGCATCCTTTCATAAGAAACATTGGGTAACTAATAAGGGATGCTACTCTAATCTATATATATAAAACAGTTCCGTAACTGACTGGCTGACTTGAGTGACAGATAACACAGAGACCAAACCGCTGGACCTAAAGGGCTGAAATTTTGCATGGCGATTCTTCTTATAGTGTAGAGAAGCACTAAGAAAGATTTTTGAAAAATTCTTCTTAGATTTTTTTCAAATTAAACTTTTAAGCTGTTTTTGTAACATTCTTTGAAGTTTGCATTTAATATAATAATCTGAGGGTTATAAAATTTACATCACAAGAAAGACCATAAAAATTCCTTTAAAATGAAATCTTTTTCGAATCTTTACCTCCATTTTCTGATTTTTGGGGAATATTTAAAGATTAATTTTTAGAATTAAATTTATTAAATACTGATCACGTGGTTTCTTTTCTTTTTGTGATACTTTAAGCTAATTTTGCGTTACGTGCATAACAACGAAATAAATTGACAAAAAAAATATTGAACTACGGTAAAAGATAAAATTTAACCACTAGACGAATTGAGATGGAAGCTTTTTTAAGAATTTAGTTCAAAATAGTATGTTTTATGGATATTAAACATACAAATTAATTGCATTCATTGACCGTTGTATTTAATTTGAATATTTTCTTCTACATTATTTTGTCTATAAAAATATCCGTACGATTTTTATTTTATAAATATATATTTTTGGGTGCATTAATTGCATACATTGACCGTTGTATTTAATTTAATGTACTCCGTAGCGAAGCTCGGGTATTCAGCTAGTTTTGACATATGTTCTAAGACATATGTTCTAAGAGGAATGAGTACATCTACAGTGTAAAAAAAATGATCTTCGAGAAAAGCATAGGTTCATTACTTGCAGGACAAAGAATATGTAAACGTACAACCTTATATTACGGATTGTAACAAATAGTGCATAATTCTCGAATGATGTGTGCCATAATACGCATTTTATAGGATTATTTTTAAATATCTCTCTCAAAATCCCCTTGAAGTTCGAATGTTTTGGCAATTTAACTACAACCTCAGTCGCGCTATTAATCTGTTAATTTTCTTTGCCATGATATTCTTATACGTGTTAACTCTTTAGGCAGAGAACTGTCTAATCTAAGATATAACCTCTTAATGAAACTTTACCGTAAACACACTTCATCCATAATGGACTAATCATTCTCCCCAATTTTCTTTGCCCTTTACACATCTGCAGAAACCAGACTTCTATGGAGGTCTAAAGGTGCACTCACACTACGCTGACGTGTTGACACGTCAGCTGACGTGTTACGAAAAAAATTAAACCACTATTTTAAAAAGGAGTGTGCATACTACGCTGCCGTGTCGTGACGTGGGAAAACACGCTCTGGCGTGGGAAGTGACGCGTCAGCTCCAAATATAAATTCCCAAATCTCGTCAGCAGGCGTCAGGCCGTCAGCTATGAATACGGAAGAAGAGCTCATTGAGCATGTGAAGAAATACCCTATTTTATTTGACCATTTCAACAAAGATTACAGAAATAAATATGCACGCAATGAAGCATGGGAAGAGATTGGAAGAATCCTGGAAATAGCTGGCAATATTTACATTTATTTACTAATTTATTGCACACTTAGGCCGTTTGATTGATTTAACCAATATTTCAAACACTTTAATTTCTCATTTTTTTCATTTTTAAACAAGTTTCTTCTAAAGGGTACATGATAAATAAGGTACATAAATTCTCAAATATAACTTACGCTTTTATTCGTAACGTAATTGCAATAGCTTTTACTTTTACCTCTCGTGAAAACCTATTTTCATTAATAAATTTCGTCCCTAGGCATTTATTCCCTATTCGACTCTATCCTTAATTTCTAACCAATGATCTGGCATATATATGGCAAAATACGTTTAAGTTGAATATACAAAGCAGCTCACTTCAGGAAATGAGAATGACACACAACTGTGTGGAATATTAATCACTTAAGCAGCTCTGATGAGTATAATCGTGCCGAAGATTGTCCAGTATCGGACATGAAGAGATAACCGGTGTAGTTTGAATCAGACGTTTGTATTTTCCCCGTCATGCAATTCGATTTCGACGGCAAATCAAAGGCCATTTATCATGAATGATGCAGTAGAAGACATCAATGGTGGGGGACCTTTTGTCAGCTTTTACAGCATTGTAAAGGCAACGGATACCCGCATTAATATTTGAACGTTAAATACTTTCTTATTTATCCTACAAAACGCTGATATCTTACACAGACAGAATATTCGAAGTAAAGTTCTTTTACAAATACAATATTCATTACATAAGGGTTATTTTATGTAACAGTTGGAAAACCAGTAATTTGAATGAATGGAAGTATTCTTTGCTGTTCACTAGACGTTTTAGGACTCATAATTGGTTTATTGTAGGATAATATGCAGAATCCAATCTACAACGCTTCGTTCATGTTTTTTAATTTCAAAATATTAAAGATTTAAAATGTTTGTTTTATAGAATTTGCCTTCAACAGTAAAGATTTCGTGTATAGTTTCTCGAGACAAAATTTTGGTGGCAAGCATATACTGTGTGATATAGTTTCACTCGCATGGAACTTCCCAAGTATACTATTAAGTCACCAGGCACTGAATGTAATCACTGGATTCAGGGGGAAATTCTCTCTTCCTAAAATATGGGTAGAGATAAGATTTTCTCAAAAGAGACTCCCAAGATATCCCAAAGAGAGAGAGATAAGGATATCTACGGAAGAAGGATCAGACAAGATTTATATTCAACGTTATAGCTTAAAGTAATATACGTCTAATCATTAAAGCTTCCAAGAGACTTCTCATTAAAAACGGAGTATCTACAGTAGCTAGAATTAAAAATGAATTTTGAGTTTCGAGCTTTCAGGTTCTACAGTTCAACTGTGTATTTTCATTATATCTATGTCTTGTGAAGAGAACAGCAGCCGCATATAGTAACAAATACTGTATCAGAAACATGAAAGAACTTTGTGAATAAAAAGTTGTTTTTTCTTTGTTGTTATTTTGCTTTCACAGAGATAAATATCTCTCCAACAATGTTCTTTAACTTATAGATGTATACTTTTGAAACAAATGCAAACAAAGTACACAACCTATTATATAGCAAATATGATGAAGTATTTTTAGAAGTAAAGCTATTTTGCTAAAGTAATAGGTCAAACTTTGTTTTGTGTGACCGAAACCAAGTTTCTTCTTTATTAGTGTATTCTAACAAAGAAACAAAAGGAGTGAGGGTGAGAAAGAAATTGACAGTCTAAGAAAGTAGTAATGAGAGACTAGTATCGATGAAAAGGAATAAACAGTAGTAAAGCGGAACGTCATTTTCCGTAAATTTTGTGTCCTGTATAAAGAATTTACTCGATAATCCTCTGCTCACTGATACTGTGTTACTATGGTCTTGAAATGAAGAAAGAAAAAAAATTGACATTAGGAAAGAAGATATGGAGAAATTGAAAAGCAGAAAGAAACGCTGCACATGTCAAAGTATAAATGTTTGTGCTTACTAAAGCAAACATCTGTGTCAGGGCTCAGACCTCGCATCTAAACAGAGGGAGGTTATGTAGGAATGTTTACAACGTCAGGAATGCACTTTTCTGTAATCATCTTGAGCTCTCTTCACTGTACAAAATCAAAACACTCCAAGGTGGCAAAAGTCAGGAATGAGTCATGGCCCATTCGATCTGACCCCTCGAGGTTCATCCCTACCCCACGGTTTCTGTAAAGGGGGGGGGGTACTACAATGCCGTATGCCAAGCAGGAAGTAAAAAAAAAAAGAATAATAATACCAAGGTCGGCGTTTTTGAGTGCTTACGCCTACTCTCTCAATTTATTAAAATAAATCGATCCGGTTCGATCGAATTCCATTTCACGGAGGGTCCTCCCCCACATCAGAAGCATGTTAAAAAACGATTTGCTCGAAAAAGAAATTGCCTAATGGTGCTACAGGAATAGAAAGAACCTATAGACTAGAATCTTGTAGTAATCCAATGCTCAATAAGCCACGAAAGTTTCCAGCAGGAGGATATTTTTAATTAAATTCTGCCAGGAATCATTTTCCATAAACCACCGCTTTATCATCGACACATTAAGCTCACTTTATTTCGCACAAGAGAATTTTTTGAAGAATAAAAAAAAAACAATAACAAACATTGACGAAATTAAATGTCTAGGCTGAAGTTGAAGAAATCATGAGCATTGATATCGTAGTTCATAAAATGTCTATTTATTTCACTTGCAGTTAAGTATAAATTGGAATAAAGTTTTCGGTAACCTTTTATTAATTTACAAATTTTAAAACTATTTTTTTGGAACTAGGGGGCGGAAATTAATCTAAAATAAATTAGAGCATTATATGATTTTGGCTACCAGAACTTTTAAACAATATTATCCTACATGTAAAAGATTGATTTTCTATTGACGTAATTTTATTCGAGTGAATTCATAATATCATAATGTATTTACAGATTGTATGTACATTAAAAAATTTTCTGAACGAAGTAATTGACTAAATAATCATTTGCCACAGTGAAGATCATTTCCTTATCATATGTTCTAAAATATAAAAAAAAATCGCTTTAAATTTGAAGTATAAGAACTAGACTAATAAAAATTCACGTTTTTAACTATAACTAAAAGAAAAAGTTATTTTAGATTATTGTTTCGCTTTTTACATAATTTTGACACATGAATTATGTAACGGAAGTAAAAATCGTTATTAAAGAAAATCGAGACCCCTTTTCAAGGACAGGAGGTTTATTAATATATCTTAAAATGGTTTTAATTTATAAGCTCTCTTTTAGCTTAGCAGACACCTTGCAAGGGCTCTTGAACACGTCGTAAACTGTCGGTCCGCGTATTTTAATTCGATCTTAACATGTGCCATATTACATCAGGCTATAATAGCTTCAAGAGGTATTTTTTATCTTCCTTTCCCCAGAAATAATCTGTAAGGATTAGAATTCGAGATTACTGATACCAACTACCCTTTTCACTCCCCAAAACAGCGTAAATTTAATTTGGGTAAATTTAGCGATTTAAAATTAAAAAGGGGGGCCCAAAAAGTTTTTTTGCTAATGTTACGCTAAGAGAAGACGAATAAGTCCGATCAACATTAAAAAAAAAGAACGGCACTTGGTATAAAAGCAAATGAATTATATGATACCACATAATGAAAGCTGAATCTATTTTCCACTGTGCCTAAATAGAAGACATCTGTTGTGATTTAATCCGTTCGAAACGAGAATCATTACAACCTGAAAGCAGATATTCTAAGCATATATTTCCATTAGGCAATACCGGACAATTTATAATTTAGCACTTTTTTGAAGGCGAATTCTCACTAATCCTAATTGTGTCTCCAGCTTCGTAAGCACAATGCTTTATGTTGCATTTTAAAAGCATCGGATAATGCTTTCAAGAAGGAAAACGTATCATGTTTACGTTACATAGGAAGAAAACTCCTCCATTAAAAGAGTGGAATTGTTTGAAAGTAGCAGGGCAGTGTGCGCGAGATAAATATGCCCTTTGGGTAGCCCTTTAAGGTGCTTTTTAGGGGAGGGTCGAATTCAAATAAAACAAAGAAACGAAAATAAATAAATAAACTAGCATTAGCAGCGTTTTTCACACTTCTGTGTGCGTGTGTTATTATTATAATTATCAACATCATCAAACACACATATACGTTAAGTGCGCGAGTTTGTAAACAACAGCTTTATATTAGTTGAAAGTACTCTCCTCGTTGTTAGATTCGTGCATCAATAAATTCTACCTGCCATGACAGAATAGGCCAAACATTCTTCATGGGAATAAAAAATACCAGATTTAGCTCTTAGAGCAGTTGCACTGCTTATTATTTTAGTTAGATAACTAGTAACGTTTCAGAAAATATAAATATTCACTGTTCTTCGACAGAGCTGATTTGCCTCGAAGATCAGGTTCCAAAGATCAAAGAATAACTGACTGTTTCGCGTAGAAAATCAGAGTGAAAGTATTTTATCGGATAACATACAAAGAAATGGACATCGAATTTAGTAGCTAAGCGTTTCATTTTGGAACTGGCTCCAAGAAGATAATAAACAGTGAGCACGCACAAAGAACACTTTGCAGTGGTGCTGTAGGCCAGCAAGGAGAGGAATTTCAGCCTCGTCAACATGGTGCGTGCACCCAAATTAGAATGTTTCGTGAAATTACATGACTCAAGTCTTAAAATAAGATTTTTGGAGAACGTTCGTTCGAAGCAGTTCGAAATGGAAATCTGGCAGGAAATCTAACTGTGCGTCGGAGGGGACCGTACTCCATTTAAAATTTCCAAATAAGACATCGTGAGCGAACAAATAAGGCACGCTGACCGAAGATTAAAGAAGTGACCCTTTAGTTAATAAGATATTGCTACAATGTTACAGAGGTATAATAAGATTTCTTGCATAAATATGGAGAGATAGAATCAGTGGCGCACCCAGGGGGGGGGGCCAGGTTGCCCTGGCCCCCCCCAAAAGAAGTAGAAATATTGATTTTGCATTATAAATATTTTTTTCGTTCATCTCGGCCCCCCCCCCCATGCATTATAAATATTTTATCCATTCATCTCGCCCCCCCCCCCCAAGAAAAAATCCTGGGTGCGCCACTGGATAGAATCAATTAATTAATAAAAAATCGAACGAAAACGTCATATTACAAACAAAAAATAAGTTTTAGCAGTACGCTTACTTTCCTTAACCGTATCCATGTTAGAATGCAAAAGTGAAAAAAGGAACAACAAAAACCGTGTAGCATAATGCGATCTCACCTGAGCTTTTGATTATTCTGAGCTCTCTTTGAGCTCCCATAATGCAAAATCTATTTTTCGGAAAGCGCTTATTCCCCCGATTTCTTTTCCAGCGGAGTGTTCGATCTTTGGCCAAGAGGGTGCGTGCCAACTATCGACATGGATGTGGCGGACCACGCCCAGCCAAAACGACCCCACCGAGGAGGCATCCTCGCGCACGCGATACAATTCTCTCCTATCGACGGACACAGTTCCCAAAATAAATGCCATTCAACGATCACACGAAGATCGCGGACACACACACACACCTCTGGGTCATCTCCAATAAGATGATCGGCTCGCCATTCGACTCTTCAAACGGGCGAACCGCGTACCAAATCCTATATATAATAGCCGTTGTCTGCGTATGACACTTCCGGGCTGTACTCATCTTTCAATTGAAGCCCTCAGTAAACAAACCGCCAAATAGGCTTAATTTCAATTTCAGATGTGGATCAGAATTTTTTCTTACCTAAAAACAAATATCTTCTCCATCAAATCACATTTGTTCAGCCTATTTTTCTATAAAACATTCAGAACTAAAAAAAATTGGATGTTTTTAGCTGTATATTTAACAGTTTTTAAAAATCTGTTTACTTTTGCGATGAATTCTGAAAGTAAATAAACTTGAATGTGAATGAATCGCGAAGTGAACTGTAAAAAAAGTTTTTAACTTTCATATACTTTTTCCATTATGACGTCATTTTTAGTATTATGACGTCAAAATGACGGGTTGGATGGCAGTCTACTACTCCAATCGCATGAAAAACTAAATAAATAAAAAATAATGAAAGGGTTTGCTTTTACAAGTTGTACATTAAATGCAATATTTTAGAAAATTCGGGATATTTTTTAACTTTCATATACTTTTTCTATTATGACGTCAAAATGACGGGTTACCTACTAGTTGTAAAATAAAATTTTTAGTCATTGCATTTCATCTTACCAAAACTATGTAGTCGAGCTATATAGTAAGTAAAAGATTAGTAAGATGAGTGTAAAAGATTTCTTTGAATATCTACGAGGGTCATTTTTAAAATAAGAACCGTTTTGTAATGGAGTAAGAGAAACTTTAGTTATGAACGTAAATTGTATCACAAACTAAAATATGAACATTTTTTCGCTTTTCAACATAGTCACCATTAACATTTAAACATTTGTCAAGTCGTGTCACCAGCTTTTGCATCCCATCATCAAAGAACTCTGCCGCCGGACCGTTGAACCAGTTAGTAACTGGTTTCTTTCAACATGTCGTCATTTTCCAAGCGTTTTCCACCAAGAAATTAAGTTTTGGAAACAGATGAAAGTCTGATGGTGCTAAGTCAGGGCTGTATGGTGGATGATCCAGTAATTCCCAATGAAAATTGTTCCCAATGAAAATGTTCAAAATCGACGGTGCGGACTGCTCTTTAGCGGCGGCGTTCTGCTTCACGACAAAGCTCGGCCTCACGTTGCGGCAAGAACAAAGACGCAAATGGAGAATTTTCATTGAGAATTACTGGATAATCCACCATACAGCCCTGACTTAACACCATCAGACTTTCATCTGTTTCCAAAACTAAGGAATTTCTTGGTGGAAAGCGCTTGGAAAATGATGACATGTTGAAAGAAACTGTTACTAACTGGTTTAACGGTCCGGCGGCAGAGTTTTTTGATGATGGGATGCAAAAGCCGGTCACACGACTTGACAAATGTTTAAATGTTAATGGTGACTATGTTGAAAAGTAAAAAAATGTTCATATTTTAGTTTGTGATACAATTTACATTCATAACTAAAGCTTCTTTTACTCCATTACAAAACGGTTCTTACTTAAAAAATGACCCTCGTACATCTGAAGCGCAAACAGAATCCTTTTCTTGGATCATTCCCGGAGATGCATATTCTCTGCCTTTTCAGTCTCCAAAACTGGTCCCAAAAAATAGCGGTGGAAATTTTTTCTATCGATTACTTAACTACTGATGAGTAAGGCTCAAATCCCTCCCTGCTCCAATATGGTTACAATTTAGAAGTCTAAATATTACAAGCTAACTTGGAGTGCTTCTGGTGGTAGATATTAAAATTACTGTAAGTTTAACAGGGGTTAGTAAAATAGGAAATTAATCGGCTAAATTAAGTTAGGGAGATAGTTGTATAAAGAACAGCTGCATAATTTTACGGTACTACTACGGCATTTTTTTAATTTCTAGTTTTGAAAAAAATATATCAGTTAGGTTCATCATTAAAAAGTTTTATGCAGACCAATTAATTTTAAGCAAAAAGATTTTCTAACGTTTTTAAACACATCCTTCTAGAAATTCCTCGTTAGGAGAAAATATTTCTTAATATGTAATCGGGGAACCCCGGGTTGCCCAAATTGGTCGGCAG
Organism: Dolomedes plantarius; assembly: GCA_907164885.2. NCBI lineage: Eukaryota > Metazoa > Arthropoda > Arachnida > Araneae > Dolomedidae > Dolomedes > Dolomedes plantarius. Next base: position 160,353,016 of record OU015494.1, read on the forward strand.
ATCTGTACTGTCCGTCCAGCGCCCAGGCCCATACTAAGAACCGAACAGGGGAAAAAAACCTTCGGCTGAGTTTGCAAGTATTGCTACGGAGCTTCTGGTCTTCAGGTTCACCAAGCTTATGGTCTCACGACCGGGAAGCATATAATTTGTGAATTAATATGTAATCGGACATTTTAGAACTCTGACGGAACCACTGCTTGTTTACGGGTCTCGAATTACCCAAGTTTAATCTTCATAAACTTTATATGTGATTCGAGTATAACAAATAAAATAGATGTTGTTGTTGAGAATATTTTAAAGGGCTGGAGATCGATTATAAACTTCGATAAAAAGAAAAAAAACTACAAACCAGTTACCTCAAAAGTAGTGAAGCATGAAAAATTAAAAGCATAATTTTTGCACTATCCTAAATGTTCAAAAGTTAAGCATAACATGTAAAACGTGCTAAGTAAGGAATTAACGCAAACAGAACATCAGAAATTTCCATATAGGTTAGTCCCACACTAAACCAGTCTCAGGGTACAAGCAAATTTCATTCGCTGACAGTATACATGCAAACAAGATGCTTACTACAGGGGCACAATTATCAGGTTTCGGTTGGTTGAGAGCGCTACGGTAATTTTTTTTTTTTGCTAGACGAGGGCTAATTAGACCAGGACCTGCTGCTTAAAGCCGATTCCGAACGGCTACAAACATGCATGTCAATGGGGGACTTTAACTCACAGACTCCGGTACCGACTGCCAAAATATACGGTTTCACTGCAGGAACAATGCAATCAACGACATAAAACTTCGGCATCAAAAAACAATTAGTGTAAGACAACTTACTGCATGACACTACTGTATAATCTTTCATAAATCTTTCCAACTGCACAATGATTTGAAAAATTGGAATAAAATGAACAAGCGCTTATTAACACATTAGCTTCTAAATCTAACTAAAACTCATTGTACGCATTAAGAACATTAATAAGACCATTCTGGGAAAGGCACTCTTAGCAAGGTGATAAAAACGGCCTCTCCCAATTTCAATACCAATCCAACACCCTCATGTTCTTAAATAGTGTTGTTGTTGAACTTTAAGCCTTTTGTTTTAGAACAAACCACCAACGCCCACTGTTGTGAAGGTCATAAGCGAACTTTTACACTACCTTGTTTCCCCTACTAAAGAACGCAGGCTTTTCAGGTTTTGACCACAGGCGATGACCTAAATTTTTTCGCAGAGGTGAAAAGAGTCCAACAAATAATTGACGACTTGAAATATGAGATAAAAATGTACTGCCATTGTTATCATTAACCATCAAATATATTTTCAATTCTTTTATTCTCTAAGAATGAACCAGGCGCTACCAGTTAAAGACTTTTAAATTAATGCCATAAAATTACAAATAGGTATAAATATTTCTTATTTTCTTAGTTTATTTCTTGAACATCCAACAATAGCATACAAACACTACTTACTACTGAATTACTCATTAACAATTGAAGTTCTAAATTATGATGATAAAAGGTAATTTTCGCAGTAAGAAAGAATTTAAAAATATAAACCCATTTTTTTTCAATTAATTTTACAACAAAAGATGGAAGTCTAAGAGCTTCACACTTTGATTGTCCAATTCTACTGTTGTACACTATATTTAAAGCTGAATAGCATAAACGTCAAGGTTGTTCTGATGAATAAACCCCCGCGGTTTCTCTATCATAAATAACTTCGATGAAGACTACCCGTAAAGCCTTGGGCAACATCTGATCTGAGTAGCCTTACAGATAAGAATGAAGTTTTTATCTCGGTTCTGAGAGATAAAATAAAAGGCCTAACACAACACTTCACTTACTCTTTCCACGGTAATGATAGTCACTATGCATATGCTTCTTGCTACTTTCAGGGGAGAAGCGTAATGCTTGGAGAAGAAGAAAAAAGAGGGGACAATGTTAGGAGAACTAATAAAGAGGGGTAGGGGGATTTTCCTAAGTAGAATTAAAATTAAATTAAAGAATAGAATTAATATTATTAAATTTAATCTTGGAACGGAAAATGTAAGTATACTAATAACAAATAACATCATACGATGGGGCGTCTGGTGTTTCAATGTCTGGGCACCACAAAACTCTTTTATTTCTCTGTTTCACAGACTCTATTCCCCGGACAAATGAGAAAAAAATCTTACCAGGCTCTTAGGTCTTACGCCTACCCCCATCGGTTCCCCAAACGCGAGGCGCGGCTGGCTTATTAGAGGCGCCACGAATATATTCCCAAAAATGATACTCTCGCACTATAAAATGCGTTTTTGAAGAACATCAACCACATATTATCAATTGGTGTTAAAAATTCTTTTGAGCAGATAATATTGAGAAGGTTACGTGGATTCGAGACCCATTGTGGGTCAAAGATACATCTGAATTTACTTCTGTAAAAGAAGGAAATTCTGTAATTTTACCTCCGTGAAAGAAGGAATTACTGAGCTTCCTTGTGACAATAGACTGAAGATAAAATTTTCCACCTCTACATTTTAGTAAAAGAGGATTGTCCGCGGCTAACTGGTAGAGCTCCGCAAATCTGAATTCCAATCTTGACACCATATTTGGGCTTTCGTATAGTACAAAAAGCAACGTGGAACAGAAAATGAGAGTGGCTGTGTCCAGTTTGACTACAACTTGCGATATATTCTGAGAACAACAGACTCAACCTCCCCACTAATTACGATTTATTTATTTAATGATATGATTGTTTGAAAATATGAATTATTTAATACAATTTCTGTTACACAGAAATTGTCGGTGAATTTTAAGTATGCGTTTTGCCATTTTTTTTCCTTAACTCAACCAACCTAACTGCAACAACTGCACAACGCAACTGTTGTGTTCTGGTTTACTGCGCCGTGGAGAAATCATGATATATGAAGAGCGCCTTGCATAAGTTTGGGAATCGCTGGCTTCAACCCCACCCGCCTTCTAAGTTTGAGAGATAGAAGACTCCTTCCTCCTACTCCCCAACCTTTTCGTTGGGTCTGATCATATGTGGATTACATTACATTTTCTTTAAGTAGCAATTAAAAATCATAACTGTTATTACCAATGATCATTTAAACCCATGTTCATGAAGAGATAAAGTACCAATAAAATATCATACATCATTGTGCATATTTCAAATAATTGTCACTTGTTTCCTTGTTATTCTAAATTTCTTTAAAAATACTCTTTCTAAAATGCTTAGTACTTAATAAACAATAGCGATGCAAACTTATATTTTGAATGAAATTACCCATTTTGATGGTATGTGCACAGATAAATAATTACATTAATCTAAATCGCAGGAAAGTGTTGCCTTTGAATTTGTCGAAATACATTTTTACCCCTTATAAATACAATTCTGAGCAAAATTTTTACAATCATCAACGAAAATAAAATACAGCATACAAAAGAAAACCGCGTATTTCAGGGCACGACGCAGAAAAATGTTTCCTTTTAAAGTAGTGTCTCAAAATAAAAGGAAGCATCGAGAGTAAAATCAAGTTATCAATTTAAGAAACGCAAGAATATAAAATTGACACGAAATTATTGCTCACGATGTTAAACATACAATAAAAAGAGAAGAAAATAAAAATCGCATTTGTTCGATTGAAAACAGAATAAAGTTAGCCCTCGTATAATCACATACATAGAAAAGGAAAGGACATATTTCTTCTGGTCAAACTGGAAAAATTTAATTTCAGAAGTCGTGTATTCAGCTCATGAAGAAACACGCTCTCCGAAGGATAAATTTATCAATGGTTTAGTCTCTGGAATTGTTAAATTTGAAATGGGAGTACAAGTAATCATTTATGAGCACAAATGTAAATAAAATATAATAAAATAGTAAAAAAGGAAAAGTAAGAGTGCACTTACCTGCAGATTCGGGATTTAATTTCTCGTGTATTCAAAAATTTCATCTAAGACTCATTTCCTCCACGTTCTAAAGTTGAGTCCGATTACCAGAAGGAACAAATCTTTGTTTTTAAGGTATTTCCCATAAACTCAAGCATTCTCTTCATTCATTCATTCACTCTTAAATTCAGATTTGCAAACACGATAAAGTCACGGCTCATAAATTATGAAATATATTGGTTTATCCAATTTTTGCACCTTTTTCCCCAAATTTTATTAACTTAAAATCAGCATGAAAACATGACAATCTAAAATCAATAGCATTAGCAATCACGCGGTATTGCGTTGTAGCTCTAGTTTAATTTGCTGTTAAAAAGTAATAATTAAAGACACGCTACACTAAGAATAATTTTTCGTTTTGTAAGAAAAACGAGCAGAAAAATGCTTAAAATGCCGGAACAGCTTAACAGATAACGCGTTGGTCCTAAAGTGGACTCCAGTCCAGTCACAAAATCGTTCGGGCGACGTCCGACAGTTGGAAATTAATCCTGATGCACCATTGAGTAAATTTGTTACGGTGGTGGAAAAAAAAATTCAGTGTCATCACGGGGGAAAAAAAAACATAAGTGCAGCGAACATCCGCTGTCATCACCATAAAGAAAAGTAGATTAAATGGAGAAGACGCTCAAGAGTAAGAAGGTCCATCTCGAAATAATATCTGGTTTCGACTCACAGTCGCGACCGAAAATCGCTTTAGTTTCCCTCTATATTCTCCTTTGTTGTATCAAAAATGTGTTAAATGTTCGCCCTTTTAATTTTATACTCGTTCATTTTACATGAGTGTTTATTACAAATAGAATTCGTGTTTTCCCTCCCACATCGTATAGAGAAGTGTCGCGACCTTCTACGAAGTTAGTTCAGGTTCCAATCCCATCTAAGACATGGACATCTTGTGCTGTACCCTCATAAGTAGCATTGGTTCACCTATATGGTGCTCCCATAATAAAGTAACCAATAAAATTGAAATAAGGATGGGAAAATGTCCTCAGAAAAAAGTGGCTGCTGCGCTGCGGAAAAAAAAAATCATATTTGTTTTCACTTACCTCCAGGCAGATTTTCGAGTAAAGTGATCAATCGTTCGAATTTTAAAAACAATAGCAAATCACGAACTTCGTTCTCTCAAAGCAATTGTATTTACTATTTCTCAAAATGAAAAAGTATGCTACTTACAAAATATCCCTTTTAGAAAGCCAAGATTTTTGTAAGTCTCATTTTAAAGTGCTAGTTCCTTTGCACTTTAAACAAGAAATTCAGATGTTATTGATTACGAAGAGATATCGTAATTTATATGCATCATAAAGTTGGCTATTTTACCAATTTTGTTTCTTAGAAACTATAAATCTACTTCGTTTCAATTGTCAACAGAAAAGCAGGCCAAAAACGACAACGCATGAGAGTAAGTTGAAGACGCATATTGAGAGCCAATATGTAATTATCGACAACTTTAACTGAAGGCCTTATTTGAATAGTGGTCCAACTCCATACTTGTTCATTTTGAGGTACAGAGCCTTAAAGTGTAATGAGTGCTGCGAAAAGACTGCTGAAGTCTGATTTGTAATGCTCTGTGTTGGCAGCAGAAATAAGCTGGAGGTGTACCAGTTTAAAAATAAGATAGAAATGACTTGTATGAACATGAAAGTGAGGCTAACTCCATTTTTAAAAAAGTGGAGTTGGACCATTATTCAAATAAGGCCTTCAACTAATAGATACTTTACCTTGTAAGGCTAGATGTTTCCATCGCTTAGATCATGACTATAAGCTGTTATTAATCATAATTTACAATAAAATCAAATAAAACTTACCTTCTATCATTCGCTGTATGCTTTGATGGGTCCACCTCTTCCCAAGCCGTTTCAGTTCTAAGTTACACCTTAAGAGGGAAAAATGTTTCTTTTCAAAGAAAAATACTCATGAACGTGATTTAAATTAAAATACTTATGAGAAGTCCATTAAATATCAGGTAATAAATAAAATCAAAACTTCATTTTTAAGAATTTCCTCCAACCATGTCATTCTGTTTAACTGATAACTTTCTTTTAGTAATAAAATAGAATACATAATACAAAATAAAGCTTGCTATGATGTAGTAACTATACAGCGGAAATGAACAAAAATTCACACAGTGATAAATTAAAATTTTGTCAATCAGAAACATTCAATAATATCGATATTCTTATTAGACACATGCGATCGCCCAACACGTAAAACAGATATGCAATCAGCAATACTGCAGCTTTAAAAAAAAGTAATTAAGGAAAATGTTTTGAATGTGATTTGGAATAATAAATTATTACATAGATAATTATTATTATCAAATCCAAATGAGCCTCATTTATGTTATGTTCTTTGCGTATTATGTTATCAAGTAAAAAAGAGTTTAATAAATTACTAGTATATGAAAAATCCTCTACAATTAGAACAATATTCTGATGTCTAACAATGCGAAATTCAATGTAGAACTTAATCAAAACGGAAACAGGACGATAGTTGCGCTATACCTCGTGGCTTTATTACAGCACGTAAACAGTTTGGTTAATTATTTACAAATAACTCACTCGCTGACCAAAACAATCCCCTTAGGTCTTTAGGCTAGTGATTAGTTTACTTTTATCTCTTGAAGACGTTTCTTCCTAGTTCCCCACAAATTTGTAGTAGAATTAGTGATTTTGCAACCCACGGAACTGCATCAATGCGGCTGTAGTTCGAGGCACCTGAAGACATTCGATGTGTTGTGACAAGAGAGAGAGGGGCTGAATTTGTTGAAAAAAAATCCTAATCACAGAAAATTATTCAAATGCTGGTAACAAAAATTATTTTTCGTAGTATACGACGGAGTCAAATATTCCGTCCACAGTGCGCAGCCTGCCTGGACGTTTGCGGTCATATTTACTACGCCATAACAAGCGTAACAAATTTCACTAAATATCTATATATTTAAGTTGCTAAGCCGACTTTTTGGGCAGTCCGTGAGAGAAAACTACTGCATCACTTTACTCCATTTTGGTCTTAAACGAAATATTGTAATCTGTAGATTTGTCAAATTTGGTTTTTGTAACCGCAGTTTCTATTAATTAGCGATAATTTACAGTTAAAAAAAATTGATTTCTGCGCATGCTCAGTGGCATGTTTGAATCTTTCTTTAGAAACTCACTGTTTCTGCGCATGCTCAATGACATATTTTAATGATAAACACGTTTATCCCGAGGAGTCTCTCTAGATCTCTCTCTGCCATTTTTATTTTTATGATAATTAAGTTTGTGAAATATAAGATTAAACCTCGTGGAAATTATTTATTTCGAGGTGTTTAATTAGCAATACTTTACAATTAAAATAAAAATTGCTTTCTGCGCATGCTCTGTGACATTTTTAAATCTGGCTTTAGATACTCACTAAGCACGAGGCCGCTTAAACACATTAATTTGTTTCTGCGCAATATTATGATTTTCAACATTTGGCAATGATGTGTTGAGTATAATTTGTGTATTAGTACATTTATTTACTATCCAGACGTCATGTTTTGGAGGGTATCAACTAGTTCTTTATAAAATGCTGCTTTCTTTATACGTCCTGAAACATGTCGTTGATATTTATAAAAAAATAAATTTGTTGCCAAAAATTATGTTTTGATCCTACAGCAAAAATAAAACATACCTTTGAGCTCCCAACAAATAGATAAAGTACATATTTTGACACTATAACAGTTATTGTTGTCATCAGAATTAATTAGTCTCCCGAACGAAGTAGATTTAGACACATCCACAACTTATTCTTTCGATCTTTGTGCATGTACTTTACACTACGAATGCTTTGTTTCTTCACGCTTTCCTTCATTCCTCTCTCTTCTTAATGTAGTTATTAGCTTTCGACCACCATTGAACCGACTATTTTGAAAAATCGAGTATTAGAAAACTGTCAATACCTTCGCTCGCTTGAAAAATGTTATCTCCCCTCCCTCCCGTCAAACCTTTTTAATTTCTGCCCAAAGAATTTCTGTAATATTCAAAGTTTTGGACTGGAGGTGTAGAATACATAAATGAAAATAACTTGATTATTTTTAATATTAAATCGCAGCTCAGTAGCTTTTACGGTCCCCAGCCAGTAATTGTACCGGACGTAGCAAATGAAATCACTTGAAAGATTTCTTCACCACACGCTAATTCTGAAACAAATCTGGCTTCCGTAGTTAGCGGAAATACACCCCCGTCGAATTTCCCACAGACGACCACCTGCAACGGATATGTCCTCTGTAGTTACGGTTAGGTACGAAGCCGTACCTATTACTTTCGAGGATTAAGTATAGACCGTCCTAAACTGAAACTTTTTGAACGCAAAACAGATGTATTATTTGAAGTTATTTGGGAGTTAGGTATTATTATTTTTTTTTCCAGTGCGGCAAACACAAGAAGTAAAAGTTAAAAGTTAAATATCTCGGATGTCCTGAATAAGCTGATAATACCATCTACCATGGATGACTTACCTTTTAACAGAAACTTTCAAAGGAAATTAATGAATGGAACTCTTAACTGCCTGTGCCTGTGTCTATTCTTTCAAGTGAGGGAATTTCGGTTTATACATTACTTACTTTTTTAATATTTTAATTTCTAAGTATGCGGCAAACAATTAATACGTCAATCGTTCAATTGGGCACATCAGCCATCTGAGTAAATAAAAGGATGGGTGAAACAAGAAAATTCTTTTTCATTCCAGACTTTGGAATAAAATGATTCGCGTTCCTCTCTCTCTCCTAAGTATTCTCACTCCGTGCAGGATGTTATTTCAATAGAAATGGAAGTGCTATTTCTATTCCATTGAAATAAATGATACAGCAAGTGACTCTCGACAGCATCCTGAAAATCTCAACTAAAGAAGTAAATGCTGATTCAAAAAGCAGCTTTCTATTTGAAATGGAAAAACAAATATTTGAGTGAATGGACGATGAATGTAAAAAAAAATAAATAAATAAAAAAGAATAGATACTTATGGACGCTCGTTTAAATTCAGAAAAATTACAAATTTTAGCTCATTAATCAGATTTTTTTTATAGTTTAAAAAATACAATAAACTCGGCGGCGAAATGAAAATCTCAATAAACTCGATACCTAAATTCGTATTTTCATCTTCCACCACAAAAAAAAATGAAAAATATATTTCGGTCACATTTTTCTCAATAGATGAATCAGTTAAGATATCTACAAAATTTTGTAGTTTAAAAAATATAATAAACTCGGCGGCGAATTTAAAATATCGACAAACTCGATACCTATATTCGTATTTTCATCTTCCAGAAAATAAAAGAAAAGAAAAATGAAAAATGTATTTCTGTCACATTTTTCTCAATAGATGAATCAGTTAAGATATCTACAAAATCTTGTAGTTTAAAAAATATAATAAACTCGGCGGCGAAATTAAAATATTGACAAACTCGATACCTATATTCGTATTTTCATCTTACAGAAAAAAAAAATAAAGAAAAATGAAAAATATATTTCTGTCACATTTTTCTCAATAGATGAATCAGTTAAGATATCTACAAAATTTTATAGTATAAAAAATACAACAAACTCGGTGGTGAAATGAAAATATCGACAAACTCGATACCTAAATTTATATTTTCATCTTCCACAAAAAATAAAAATATATTTCTGTCCCATTTTTCTTAATAGATGAATCAGTTAAAATATCTACAAAATAAAAATATATGATGTGGGCACAATACAATGAACTGTATATTATACGTAAGCGGATTATCTGTGATGTACCAAAGGAAAGGCGAGGAATTCGGTACAAAACAGGAAAAAAGGAAAAAAAGGGAAAGTTCCTTTTTTCGTAAAAAAAAAAGGAATACCACAGAAGTTTTTCAGAAGAGGAACTGAAAATCTACGAAATTTTCCATGTTGTGATTTGATTTCAGTTTCATTGTAATAATGTGAAACTGAAATCAAATAACAACATGTAGACTATTTAAAGCCTCTGTGGGGAAAACAGATTAAATAGTTCACTTTTTTATGATATTCAGAGTTTTTGATAATCATTGTTTTCCCTTTCTTTAATTAGCACGAGTAACGGGGAGTTGGAGATACAAATTAGGCATTCTTCAGAACAAAACACCCATTTTAAAGCCTCTTTATTTCATTTTTCACTGTGAGAATTTTATGTCGAAAGGAATTTTAATGAATGTCAAAACTCCTCGTTGTTTTAACTCAACCTTTCTTTTGCTCGGGCTACATACATGTTTGCTACGTTGCCCGCACCGCAACGCAGTATATTATACCTCATAATATAATAATGTAAAAATAATAATAATAATAATAATGATAACTCAAAACTTAAATGTATTCAAGCGTTTATTTAAAATTAAGTGTGACTTTTTATGTTGAGACAAACTTTTGAATATTTTAGACTAATCAGGATTATAATTGCTACTTGCTACTCTCAATACGTCCTCAAAGTGAGAATCAGAAGGCCGATTTCTATATGCGCTCTTCGTATATTTTCTTTTGAAATAGAATGATTCAGAAAGATACATTGATGCGAACAACGTGAGAAGCAGGTGGGCACATCTTTGCACAGTCTTGTACTTTTCAAGTACTAATTTCCAAAATTCGGCGTGCTCCTTTCCTTTTCTCTTAAAAAATAATAACTTTTAAAATAATAGATTCGTGTCGTTTTCTCAATAAATTCGTCAAACAGCTTTGCATAAACGCATCCCAATGCAGCTAGTTGTGAAATATTTTCTGTTTTTAGTGCCAGAGATTTTCTACAAGTAGCAGACAAATCTTAATGCTTCGTAAATCCTGATATCTGCACTCAAATTCCATGGATAAGGCAGCTGAATAATTTGAAATTATGTAGGATTGTTCCCGCGCATCCCAAGGTTTTAAAAACTTAGATTACCAGACGCATACAAAATTACCTACCTGATAATGATTGAGTATTTCGGACCGAACATAAAAGATTGGCGGGTCCCATTTTGAGTATCCCTATTTAACTTTTTAATACCCAAGGAATAATGCAGATGATACATGAAAGGTGAAGCAAAGAGATCTGAATGGGTCATGCACAGTAATATCAACTACGAAATATATATTTACTTAACTCGGAATTTTACGAGGCAAATCGAGTGAAAAGTTATTGAATATTTAAAATCTGTGGTCAAATGACTGACAGAAAAATGATACATTTCAGTTAAGCAGACAGGTTGTAAAGGTTTGCAAAGTTTAGGAAAAATAATAATGACACTATTAAAGGAATTTATGATCTATGTTAGAAGGTTAGGTTACAGATTACCAAGTAGTTACTTAAGAGAGCAATGCAGGCAAAAGGTATATTTTAGAGGTTTTGCGATGGTTTTACATTCTTTCGAAAGTTTTTGGTTTGGTTTGGAGCGCTACGATCAATTTTTTCCTACACGAGAGCTAATTAGACCGGACCTACGGCTTAAAGCCGATTCTGAACGGTTACAAACGTCCGTTCTTTCGAAGGATATGATAATCCAATGCTACAGTAGAGGCTATTGGATTAATATGATATTTTCAAAGGTGAATATACAATCTCTTCCTCGACATCTAATGCACCTAAACTTATTTTACTAAGTTTTTATCCTAGAATACTATGGATGTCCTTTAATCTGTCTTTTTCAATAACATTATGAAAATTAAAGAGAATTGAGAGGGAAAATGTATCTGCAAAAAATCTACATATATGTGTGTTACGTTGTCAAAAATTTTCCTACATGTCAGAAAATCAATGTTTGGTATGACATAAAAGTCTCAATGGTCTATGTAAAATGCAATCAGAGCAGTAATCTTTATTAAATAAAGGATAAAACGAAACAACATTAATTTTAGGCTACGCAATCTACAATTTTTTATTTCCTCTGAGACCGCTAATGGTAAGATAACCATCACCATTAAATATGATAAAATCCTCTTCAAGGCACTTTGTATTAATTAAAGTGTCTGATCACCTGGGTACCCCATTCTAAAGCCAAAATTTTTGAATTTGCTACAAAATGATAGAAAAAGCTTTGTTAATAAATGTATAAAAGCTAATTTAATAAATGTATAAAAATAAAACAGTTTATATATAATTTCTACCACGTAAAATTAATTTTACAAATGTATAAAAAGAAAACAGGATTTTTAATTCAGATATTCTATTTACAAAGCATCATCATTTACACAGTAGAAGAAAAAAATGTGTTTCATATGTTTGACACTCACTGAGTGTGTGCCAAACTCTTTTAGTGTCTTAACTTTTTGCCCTTTCGTCCTGAACAAGTGACAGACACCTTTAACGTCAATAGAACTTTGTTAAAGTGATTTTCAGCTTTTTTTAGTACGCCATGCAGTCTTGCGGTTGCTTCTATAGCCAATTAGATATTCTCGGTTTAAAATTCTTCCCATTGTGTTCAATTCCAAACGAATTCAGATATTTCCTTCTTGAGATATTTTAAGTTCACCAGAATAATTAGCTGAGCAATCGTAGCAGAAAATCTACCATATTCTTTAATAGAATATAAAAGACTAGGGCCTATGTTGCAGACATCTGGTCAAGGGTATCAACACTGTCTCGGAAACTTCGCAGTTAAAATATTTTTCCGTTGAAAAACTTTCGACTGGTAAACATAGCTAGCCTTATATAGCCATAGATATTTTTAATAGTACAAATTATGTGGAAGGTGAAATATGCAAGTCTCTTAAAATGGCAGTACATTAAAATAATATATATATATATATATATATATATATATATATATATATATATATATATATATGCAATGAACCATCTTAAGTGTAAGTTTCTTTATTTCTAATGAGTATTCGAATATAGGCATTGAACATTTTAGACTAAGTACTGAGTGTAAGTTTCAATGATTTTATCATCAATACAAAATAAAATATTTTGAAACAATACCATCCAAAAAACATTTTTTTAATTTATCAAATAACACAGTTTTAAATATCAAATAACATAAAGGCTAAATGACCTTTTTTTTCGAGTTCTAACGACACTGCATTAAGAAATGGGCTAAGATATAAATTTAAGAGATAAATTTTTGAGAACGTTTTATTTAGCGTCATTTTTTTTTAAGGTCATAGCAAAACAGACAAGTAATGGATTAAATTATACATCAAAATAATATTTAAATGTACAAAACATGTAGATGTATATCATTTCTAATTTTATTCTAGTTCAATATTATTTCTCGACGCCTACTTTTTCCCTGTAATATAATGGAAAAAAAACCTTAATTTTCGATCGACAATACTTTCTAATTTATAGACCTTAATTAAAAATCGTTACATATTTAGATTTCCCCCTCCCTTTTAGAATATTCCCACAAAACTTCACAGCTTTTTAAACATGTAGGAGTCGCCAGTAATTCAAATAAACAGAAAACGTGGGACACTAATTAAAAATTCCAGTGAAATAATAAAGTGAAGATTTTTCTATGAACAGTAGTTTAAAAAAATCAAGTTTTTAATTTTCTAACCTGAAAAAAAGCGATTTAATGATAACTGTTGAATAATAACTAAACTAAAAAATTTTATTCGCTATAATTTATTAAAATTTTTCGATGATATTCTTTCACAATTTTTTTAATTTGCTATCAACAATAGAAGAATTTATATTTACTATGTGGGATAGCAACAGAAGAACATGCATGGTTGAACTATTTATAACGCTTTTTATCCTAAACTTGTAATGGGTTCGACTCATGCAACATATAATTCTCCCTTGAGTTTATGGCTCGTGAAGACTTGGGGTAAGATACCCTATAAAAATTATGCAGTAGCTATAGTAAATCATCTTTGTATTGAGTCTGAAAAATTAAATCATACCAACCCAAAATATTGAGACAAACTTCTTAGTAGACAGTGCGAGTATTAAATCTATAGCATGAATTTTTATGGATTTTATGACAGGAAAGAATAATGAGACATCGCCTTGACATTCTTCAGCACAAAATAGGAAAAGTTCCTTGCCTTGAAGCAATATTAGGCAAAAAATACGAAGTAGATATGAGAAAAGAAAATTATGAAAGAAAAAAACTTTCAAGAAGTAGTTTTATACCTTAATACAAATATTACAGAAGTTTCACATAAGAAAAATTATTTCACCAATTACTTCTCTAATATTATTTCACCATTTTCTTACCTAGGAAGTTGCCTTTACTTAATTCTGAATCCCAGTACTTTTTTTCCAGAATAATTTGAACTTCTCTTGAATTTCTAATTATGACGTCAAATATTAAATTAAAATTTCACACCTATTCTGGTTGTGCTGCTGATTTCTCAGTATACTTTGTTTGAATCTTTAACTGAAATTCAAACCTATTCTTCCATTTTTAGCCACAGATTTTAAAAGCAACATTTTCTGAGTTTTATTCCACAGGAGTACAAAATTATCTGGGCTCATATATTGCTTTATTACATAACTGCATCTTCAAAAATTTCAGTCACTGTTCTAAATAACAGCTCTCCTCTCTCCTTTCATCTAAGCATAAGTACATGCAAAACACCCCCTTGACTCCTGTACCATGTCCCAAGTCCAACATGTTCCACGGGATGTCCATTTCCCCAGCAAGCAATAAAATGGGGGCTGGTATTTCGAAGTAATCAAACTAACGTATGCCATTCCTTTTAGAAACAGTGTCGACATGTCAATTATGTATATAAGATATTGCTTTCAGTTCTGATTCCACGATAACCGATAAGAATTATGAAAGAAGAAATAAAATTAAAATTCAGCACCAATGAAATTTTTTCCCCGACCTGCCAAGATTAACCCCAACTACATATCTGATGGGGAAAAAAAGAGTTCGGAATCTTCCAGAAAGTCTAGTAAAATTCCAGAAATTTCCAGATCTTTTTTCGAATAGAATCCAGGGAAACGCCGAGGAATATCGGGATAGAAATAAAGCAGTCCTTTATGAAATATTTATGAATGACTGACCTCTTTACCCACAAAAAATTAATTCAATCATAATTTTTCCAAATTTGTACAACATCGTAAATAAAGTTTAGAAGATGGTGACTTGAAAATTATGACCTAATAATAAACTAAACAGAGTTAAATAAAGAAACACGAAATAATTATTTAATATAAAAACCCACGTCATCATTATTTTAATTTTTGAGCTATTTAAGACTAATTTTTTTATAAGTCAGCTGTTAAAGTAAAGGATTGGTCTTTAATCATTTTCTTTTAATACATACATTTTTCCACATTATTACATGCATTCTGTATAAAGAGTAATTTTTGCTTCAGCTTTAGCGTAGTAAATACGACTATCAACTCGGATAGCGAATATCTTTTTAATAACGGAGCTCATACACCGTATAGACCCTTCCCAATGCCAATAAACATATTAAGATGGGGGGGGGGGGGAGAACTGATCGGGAAAATCATCCTTAAAAAGAATAAAACAAATTACGCGTTATGCAATTATGTACGCTCAGTGACGTCAACAAAGTCCCCGCGGGGAAACCCTGAAATGCCCCTTGCAAAACTTGATGATTAACTTCCGTCGACAATCCTTGTTAGGCGTAGTAAGATGATTTGGCTACTTACAACAATTTAACACACACACACAAGCATATATATCTGTGGCTTGGTACAAGAAGTGCCTAAGTCAGTTTTTTTTCCAAGATGACTTTGTTTGCTTGTGTCTGTTTAAAAAATATATTATTTTCAATGTAAGAAGTACCCAAGTCTGTACAATGGTTAGGAAATACTTTTAAAGCATCGGACAGACTTGGGTACTTCTTACATTTAAAATAACATTTTTTTTTAAAGAAACATAAGCAAACAAAGACATCTTGGAAAAAACTGACTTAGGCACTTCTTGTACCAAGCCACACACACACACACACACACATATATATATATATATATATATATATATATATATATAGGTTACTTTTATCTATCGCCATGATCGGATAGATGTGTTCGGCAAAAAATATTTCGATACGATGGACCGTTCAGGCAGTAATACACGTATAAAGGATATTAACATTTTCATGACAAAACTGACAGAACCATCACCAGCCTGTACCGCTGATATTTCACAGAATCAATTTCATTTACGCGCAGTTGACATTTTAGTTGATGAGTCATTTTCTGTGACAGGTCTGTCGTTAGATAGGATTTTTTTAATTATTTATTTTTATTCATTGAGGGGGAGGGGGTTGCATCATTCTCAGTTAATATAAGCAACGTATTGCCTAAGAAAGGTACGGTGTGTTGACAAATACAAAATCCAGCTTCTCTGGCGCCGACTAACATGCCGCTTTCGAAGTCACTCTATTTTTTTTCAATTTCTTTTCACTTTGTTTGGCTAACACAAGTCAGACGATAGACGTTGACATATAAAATAACCCTTATACTGTTGTAACATGACAATTGGTCCCGTTTTTTCTGATCGGAGATGTTCAGACGCGAAGTGAGCCTGTTAAAGTTAACACACTAAATATAATCATAAAGACAGATAGAAAAGCTCTAAAAACATTAAATAATAAGATGATAAATTTAATTAAAGTATTGGTGAAAACAAATGAAAGTTCACAAACGGTGATCGAAGCTAAATTAGCCCTAAAATATCGAATGTAAAAATTAGATGAAAAATTACGGTACACATAACAAAGAAATTTATTTACACAGTAGCAACAAAAGAAAAACTTTGTGAGTAATATTTCTTCAACAGTGGAGCCATACTGTTTATAAACTGAAATGTGTGTTTCTCATTGGTCTGATCTTAAGATAAACAGACTTTTTGTTATATACATGATCTCCCCCCTCCCGGACGGACACACACACACACACACACACACATATGAAAAGTCAAGCCACGAGGAACAAGCAAATATCGAACGAGTCCCAGAACTCCAGGCCAGATAGAAACTCGAGGTGAATAATGTCACTCTTAATTCCAGTTAATTTTTCAGTTAAGCCTGGGAATAAAATTATCACTGTGCTACTTCAAAGCTTAGAAATTTTACAGACACTGAAAGAAGTACGATAATCTGTAAATGTAAATACAGCTTGAATATTTACTGATACATGGACATTAAAGAAATTAACAAGAATGAGGTACATAAGAAATATATAAATGATATAAACATTAATAAAAGCCAAAATCTATCTCTCTGTCTGGAACGCTTTTTCCTTTTTGTTGCCATATTCAAATGTACTTTGATTACCGCGTTTTAAAATAAAATAAATTAAAATTAAGCTTTAATTGTTGAAATATTTTAATATTATACTTTCCTCTAGATCAAAATATATAAAAATATTTTTCAACTTGTAACATCTTTAAATGAAAAATACCGAACACCTTAATGGTTTATATTTTCCGCATGTTCATTTATGAATTAAAATTAAGAAACAACTATGTTAAATTTTTCCACCGTAGTTAATGGAAAATTTACTTACAGCGCAATGTATTACATTTAAAATGAATGTTTGAATGAAGATTTTTTTTTTTCTGAACAAAATTTCATTCTTATTTCATACTTTTTCAATTTTTACAATAGTTACGTTTGATACTGTTAATAGACAGAATTTAATAATTCATAATTAATACATGTAATAGAGTAAAGTAAACTGATGCTATTATGTGGAGATGCTATTATGTGGAGGGATTTTATTTACATTTTAAAAAAAAAATTGCATCTTAAATGAATCATAATAGTGCTGATATTGCATAATTTTAAATAATTAAAAATGTGTATAATTTAAATAAAAGAAAGTAGAGAAGCTACTAAGTATACAAATAATATTGACTTTGCAGATGTAAATTGATAAAAATTAAAATTAACACTTCATTTTTGACGGGCTAACCACTGGTATGAAAATAAAAGCTGTATAAGCAAATTATACAGCTTTTAACAGCTTTTTATTGCATAATTTTAAATAATTAAAAATGTGTATAATTTAAATAAAAGAAAGTTGAGAAGCTACTAAGTATACAAATAATATTGACTTTGCAGATGTAAATTGATAAAAATTAAAATTAACACTTCATTTTTGACGGGCTAACCACTAGTAAGAAAATAAAATCTGTATAAGCAAATTATACAGCAAAATTATGGTGAACTCTGGAAAACAAATGACACGAAGTATGCGATTAATTAACTTATCCTGATATTTGCTAACAGACATCGCTTCATATAAATATTTAATGTTTATCTCAATTAACTGTCGGACGTAAACTATTTATGCATATAACCTGATTTATAACTCAATTATTGCAAGAAGTTTTATAGCAGGTGTTGTATATTTGAAGATTATATCACTATTTCTTTATCGTATAAAATAGTGGCTAATTAATAATCTGTTTTGCTAAGATTTACGTTAAATAAAAAAAAACTTTATAAGGTTTAGTTCTACTTTAAATGAGTTATACAGTAAATAAAACTGATCAAAATTACTATTCTAATTATTTCTCTGATTGCTATGATAATTAAGTTATTAAAACAAGATTTATTTTCATAAAAATATAGATTTAAATAGGCTATAATGTTAAATAGTTACAACACTAAGGGTTTGTTTGAATCAGCTGTTACAGATAATAATTAATGTTAAAGATAATTTATGTGAGGCTACAATTTCAGAAATTTACAGAACGTGACTATTTCTTAACGTAAGTTTTACCTTTTAATAGACATTGCTTAAATTTTTAAATGATTGAAAACATTCCTCAGAAATATATTTACTTTATATCTTTATAGTAAATTGATATTTTACATTATTAGGCAGGCCTGCCGGCCGGGTGACACAGGGGTTTGGCCCACGATCGTTCGCTGAATGCCTCTATCGCCAGGTTGTGGGTTCGATTCCCGCTTGTCCGAGGACAAAGCTATGATTAGGGAGTAACGTTGGCTCACCTATATGGTTCTCCCATAATATAGAAGCCAACAATTCCACGGTGTGGAAGGGCGAATGACGTAATAGACACGCGTTGGAAACTATAACATTATTAGGTAGAACGCCGTATTAGCTCTATTAATAATATATCATTGCTATCTAATTTCAGGATTTACTCTATTGAAACTGCTTGGAGAAATTTTAGAACCTATAGTGTTAGTGTAGATTTTAAACCGTAATTGACTATTTAACAGGTAATCTTCGATGAAAAGATTATACAAGAAAAATTTTTGGAAGAGGGAGTGAGGACTCAAATTATTCTGCTCATATTTGCAAATTTTATTTTATTTTATTTGTTTATTAATTTTTTACTATTACTTATGAGCTCTTGTCTAGAGTGCTGAATACATTTTTATTTTCTACCAGACTTTTAATAAAGAAACACAGAACGGGGTTTACAAACTATTACATGATCATAAGCTGTTTTATCTACAACTGTCTTGAATGACCAGGCTCTTTAGAAAGTTTTTAATTACTAAATTAACATTTTTGAAACTTAATACTTGGTTTATTCACTCATTTGACTACTCCTTGAACTTGTTTTCTGATTCAGCTAAATTTAACCCCCTCATCCTTCTCTCTCCCTCTAGTTCTATTTTAAACAATTATATTTTATACTAATGTTCTTTTAAACGGAGAATTCTAAAATTCCTCCTGTTTTAGTATTTGTTCTAAGATTCTTTCCTTCTTTCGGATTTCTGTAAAAGGTGAAGATTCCATGTTAAAATCATCACAATTAATTTAGTATTTGCTCTTATAAATTTAGTAATCTGGTAATTCTAGTAATTCGAATCAGGGATTATGGTTTACAATACGAATGCTATTTCGAAATAGCCATTCTTTGCATATTTTGACGGTATGTTTATTTAAAAAACGGTGGTATGGATTTAATATTATGCTAGACAGAATGCTATTAGGATGAAATAATTGGTAACTACGGAAAATTATAAGACAATAAATGTAAAATAATTTTAGAAGTTGAAGTTAGATATTATGAAAGAATCTATTATGGACGAGACACGAATGATGACTCATTGTAGCACTAGTATTTTTTCATCATTTGTAATGCCAAGATGGCACCATAGAAAATAATATCAGTCAATATAAATGTTTATAATACATATAGCATTATTTATTTATTAGTGAGGCTGAGATTAAGGTTCAGAAAATTAGCATTGTTTGGACTAATTACAGTTCTTTAGGGTTGCAACTATATTCAAATCATTTGTGACGACAGGACCTTGATGAGGATCAATAATTTTTTTTTTCTTTTTGTTAACATTCTTCATAACCTCAGCTATTCCCTGCTTTAAAAACGTATCCTAGCATTGCTTAGAGGTACATTTTGCGCTTGTCATGCTGAATTAAGACAATAATTTAAGACATATTAAGACAATAATTTAATACTTCACTTCCATTTGTGTTTAACCATTTTGATATATAATAGGATTCCAGAGCTATTGTTTCTGTTTAATTTCGGTAATATTACTATCTATGCATATATATATATATATATATATATATATAGATATAGATATAGATATAGATATGTATATACAGTGATTTCCGCTTATAAGAATCACTTTTGTTATTACTGTTTTAGATTCTTATAAGCGGTTGATTCTTATAGCCGAAATTTAGGTGTTTGGACAGGCACACACACACCTATATATACATATATTATAGAACTTACCATAAAATACTCTTTAATTTACGTTAATTATCTTTTATTAAAATTATTTTTTATAATTCTAAAAATGCAACTTAATTTTTAGACCTATAAGTAGATACACATGATTATAGTAAGAGAAGAAAAAATCCAATATTTGTTACAACATCCCTGATTAACAGTTTTAACAGTTCAACTACAAGAAGGGAGCAAGAAAGTTTTCTATATTTGACCTAATGAAGTTTTCAGGAGGCTGTTTATACCTCTTTCAATACTAATAGTCTCAGACGAAGATTCACCTTCTAGCTTACGTTTCACGGTTTGATAACGTGCGGAATGTACTAATGTCACATTTGCCTAAGTGATAGAGGAAACTTCACCAAAGATTTATGTGTTTCAGGGCCCAGGAAGCCGCAACCAGGATGTGGGAGGTGGGAAAATAGAGTCCCTATTTTTGTTTGTCAGTGGAGAAAAGTGAAATCGAACCCGGACGGGTAAAGATGCCCCCGGGTCAAGCTAATAGGACAGTGTTGTGCTGAAGCGTTCAAGGGGACAC
The DNA here is from genome assembly GCA_907164885.2 of Dolomedes plantarius. Taxonomy (NCBI): domain Eukaryota; kingdom Metazoa; phylum Arthropoda; class Arachnida; order Araneae; family Dolomedidae; genus Dolomedes; species Dolomedes plantarius. Next base: position 160,374,099 of record OU015494.1, read on the forward strand.
TATTATGTTATGTCTAAAAAAGAAAGGGGTTAATTTTATGACTATATTCCATCTCATCTTATCAATCTTTCTTTTAAAAAAAAGAAAGAACTTCATGCCTTTTGAGGGTTTAAATGGCTGTTTTGGGAAAAATGAAAAGAAAGCGAAGAGTGTAAACTGATTCTTAAAACCTGTGGATTGGTTCTTTAAAGCGAAAATTTTAACATGGAAATAATAGATTTGTTTTTGTTTTCGCGATATTGATTCTTATAACCACTGACCACTACAAGCGGTGGTTACTGTATATATATATATATGTGTGTGTGTGTGTGTGTGTGTGTGTGTGTGTGTGTGTGTGTATATATATATATATATATATATATATATGTATATATATATATATATATATATGTATATGTATATTAAACGGTGATCCTGAAATTTAAAGAAAAACAAAGTGGAATAAAAATTTTCAAAAGTAACGTTTTGTTCTCAGTGGGTTCAATATTCATACGAAACAAAGGATTGCCTCTGAAATGTGGTCTTAAACATACTTGCTTTATATACATCTAAAACCAGCAAGAGTCAAATTGAAAAATTAAATTGAATAAAGATACTAAAACAGCAACAGTTTACGAGTACAGTGACAAGCAACAACAAAGTCAAGCCATTGAACTGAGTTGTAAAAATTGAAAAATGAAATTAAAGAATGAAAAAACCACAGTAAAAAAACTAAAAGTAAACGAAATAAATTATTGAACTGTGCAGCACAATATCTTTGAAAATATATAGGAAGCTGAATAATTTTATGGCTGCTGTGTACTAACCCTATTGGATTAGTTGCTATCATTCAGTATAAATTACATTCCCTAAATTGAAAGAAGCAATATGTTTAACCATCTGACAGATGAATTTGACTCACTGCCATTTCACTATTCTTATCGCTTTCTCCTTACGAGCTAATCCTTCCGTGATATATTATACTGTGAAGATCAGTTGCTTAAGACTGTAGTGTACTTACCCTATTGGATTCGCTGTTCTCAATGTTAACCTATGGCGAAAATGTGTCCACGATTTACAGCTACATAAATGCTGAAAATCCAATAAAAATGGTATTTTCAGAGAGCCAGAACTTTTCTGCACCTTGCGACGGGGTTCATTTTATAAATTTCGTCCACCAAAGGAATTTATGAACACACTATACCAGATTTTTCACCGAATAATTTAAATAGAAAAATATTATTTGAATTTTTCTTGATAAACGAAAAATGTCCCAAGGTGTAAAATGCCTTTCTCTATCATGGAGTACATTTTTTAAAAAAAATCTTTCAATCAAGTCGGCAATCCTTGGACGCCTTTTCTCCATAGGTAAACACTGAGGTAAGCGAATCCAACGAGGTTAGTACACAGCAACCTTAAGAACCAGTCATTATTGACTTTATAAGCTCAACTTAAGTTGAGGTTATTGTCCTAAGTTTTATTTCAGTCTTAATTTCCAGTTACAACAACCAACTGCTAAGGTCACGTGTCGAGCTATTTCATCCGATTGGTGCCTTATCTAGTTATACTAACCTGGTGATATAATACGGTACGGTTGGAATGCCATTCCTTAGAACAGGGGTGGGCATTAAGTCGATCGTGATCGACCGGTGGACCACCAAGACATTTTGGGGTGACCGCTTTTACTAAGACCTAAGACGTGCATACTAAAAGAAACATATTTATGGAACACCGTCGCGATTTGCTTTAAACGCGGTTTTAAAAGAGTAAGTTCTTTACTTGTAGTTATGTAGGTAAGTACATATTCCGTATTTATTATTAAATTATAATAAATATTGTAGACCCTTTTTTTAGCTCACCACACCTACGTGGTGGATCGCAACACCTTAAAAAATTTAGAAGAAGCCCGTACCCTGGAAAAGTCTGCCCACTCCTGACTGAAGGTTTAGCTTTTTACACTTAATCTACACTCATAGAAAATGTTTGACTCACTAAGGATTAATACCCATATGAATGAGTTAATTTATCAGTTTTGTAGAATCTTACATGTTCTTACCTTGAGTATACACAAATATTTTTGTTTGTCACAGAGCCCAAAATGTTTACCAGCCTTTAATTAATAGCACTTAGCCAACGATGACTAAGTCGCGGATAAGTGGATGTATGAATCCAATTCTTGAATTCTTTATCTAAAATGAAGTGTACTTTCCGTTAATTAAGTCAGGATATATTGATAGGGGAGATTAATGAAATGAGTCCTACGCTAGTAATGCATGGCAATAACTCTTATGCAATGAAGACATGCAACGCATCATTAAGGCTAATTTTGAGAAATATCTGGTTTCCAGCAAACCTAATGGAAGAAACTAGCCGAATCTAATCGCTCATTTGTCTTCGAAAATATGCAGTTCCAAGGGCCCTTCCTGCAACCGAATCAGCATAAAAGCGAAATCTATTCTTATTTCCTTACGCGCGCTCTCAGAATGTAGAGGTGTCAGAAGATATTTCGCCTGACTAATGAGACACGCACTTCAGCTTGTATGCAAATAGGGTCGAGGCTACTTTTAATAGACAATAACACTGCATGTCAAGTTTCGCAGAAATTCTTTCAACTTAGAGATCACGAGGAAATAAAAGTGAATAAAACTCTCCTAAAAAAGTATTAGACATGCCTCCCGAATTTTGGAACACCAAATACATGCAGCTCAAGATTCTCTTCGTCCTCCAAACACCAAAGCAAACACTTGTCCCATCAGTACACGAAATCAATTTTTGGGAGAATGAAGGGCTTCCGTTAAGCTGATCTACAGATTACTCTAGTCTAATAAAATCAAAACACATTGAAATATGCCCCCTTTTCTACATTAAATTGCATAATAGAAAATTGCAATAGTTTAATTTTCATCTGAATCCTTTAAAAACCTGTACCTTTTTTTACATGGTCTGTATTTTGAAGATTTTTTTTCCAGCATCACTCTTCATACGAATTAACGATTTCATTTTATAAATTTTAAAAAAATTGAATGTTTTAAATAATCGCTAAAACAGGTAATATTTGAATTTGAAAGGTAATTTACACATTTTGTTTATTTGAAAGCTAACATGTGTCTGTTGTTTTTTTAAGTGCTTTGGTACTTTAAGTTCATTTAGCCTATACGAACTTTTAATTGCATTTGATTAATCTTCACTCTATTAAAAAGATATGAATTCTAAAAATAAACTTTATATCTTTAAGATGTCAGAGATCTTCGTTATGAACATGGAACTTTGCAAATATATTTCCCTTTATTTACCCACAGCTCTTTGGCAAGCCACGAAGATAATGAGGAAACCAAGATGCTTCGAGTTAATCTAACACGTGAATTCCAAATTATACTGGTTTTAGAAAGAATCAATTGGTATAAACTGTAGTGAAAATACGCCGCGAATGAATACAGTGAAAAGTTGGGATTCTTTCTGCGAATACTGCGGGATAAAATAGATTTTGGGGAGAGATTGTCAAGTGAGTCAAGTGAGTCTGGCCGACCAGTTCCTGAATTTAGGCCTGTCGTGTTATTTATTAACAAAAATTAAATTCAGGAAAAGAAACTTTTTTGGCGTTGTCGGAAAGGCTGATTTACCTGACTTTCACATAACTAGTATAATTACGATTTTTTTTTAAATTTCATCAACCTAATTTTGTATTATCAATAATACCAAACATAAATTGACATAGGAATTAAAAAATTTCCGGCTCTATGTACAAAATTTAATACATATCGAGAAAATATAAAACAAAAACTTTAGGTCACGAAATAACATTTTTTCAAAACGAAAGCGGAGATATTTCCAACGTTATTTTATTTTTCTAATGACTAAGGAAAGCAGAAGCGATAATTATTTTAAAAACACATCAAGGTAATGATAGTTATGACGTATAAAACTTTAACATTAACTACATTTCGCTAAATTTTATATTCATTTTAACGGAAAAAAAGTTCAGTGCAGAGTGCAGTTCAGAGTCTTTAAATCACCTATAAAAAAAGTTTATAATGTTAAAGGTTATATTTAATCTAGATTTTTTGCTTGAAAAAATTTGTATCCTTAATTTTGCTCTGCTAGCTAAACTAAAACAAATGAAGCTAATTTACCGTAAAAAAATAAAGCAGTATGGTAATTTAAAACATAAAAAACGCGGCTCTTTATTAGGGTGGTAAACAAAAAGTAAAGCATTTTCATTAAACAATTTTCAGAGTTTTTTCGGAAACGTATAGGATCTCCTAAATGTTAGAGAAAGAATATAAAATATTTCTTCAATTACATAATTGGTTGTAAGGTTATTTCAATGGGTAATGAAGACTGAAAGAAACCTTGTGTATAGAAAACAGAACTGGAATGTGTTCAGAAATACCCTAAGCTAAGATTTTTTCGTAAACCTTTTCCTACACATTTCATAACTTGAATGATTACGCGATATCAGGTGTCTTACATAATAACCATAATTAATTTAAAATTCCAAACCATGTGCTGTTCATCTCCAAATTAAAGCAAATTACTCAACAAAGTATAGCAATAATTAAAATTCAACGATTCACCTCCAGTAATGAACAATGCTCTTCGGATAGACTTTCTCTTCCCTATTCATACACTGTATGAAACATACATTTTACACTTTGTTACAAATTATCTTATGTTTACACAAAAATAAACTTCGGAGCTAAATAATGTACCTGGAAATGAAGGACTTTGTCTCGAAAGATACAACTAAAACTGTAAAAGAAAGACACCCCACGTTTTTACAAGAGTAAGAAACCAACGCTAAGTGATTCGAAATATTTTCTTGACACAGACAGTTTTATGGTTGTTCGTAACTCATCGAGCAAACGCTGACTAAAAGCTGCGTTTCACTGATTACAGAGTTCATGTATGCAGTTAGTGAGTCACTCTTTTTTTTTTATGCGACTTCAAATAAATGAAACGTAAGCAGTTTGAATAACAAATGAGGGGAAGCATTGCATTACGGAATTATTCTTAGTAAAGGTACTGGTTGGAGGAATATTGGGTTACGGCAAATAAATTTCTCACTCAAACATTCCATTCCATAGCGTTAGAATAATTGATTATATTAAATCATCTCTACCTTTTATGAGATTAATCTTCGCATATGGAAATTAGCTGTTATAATACTTTCAAAATTACATCAAATATGTAGTTTCAGTATTTATAACGCGAGGCTTTGCGGGAAGAACCATTGATTTTTTAATTATTTTTATCTGAAATTGTCATAGCCATTGAAACTATAATGCATATGTGCCTACATACTCAAATGCATATTATATATATATATGTGTGTGTATATATATATATATATATATATATATATATATATATATATATATATATATAAATTTCTCACTCAAACATTCCATTCCATAGCGTTAGAATAATTGATTATATTAAATCATCTCTACCTTTTATGAGAGTAATCTTCGCATATGGAAATTAGCTGTTATAATACTTTCAAAATTACATCAAATATGTAGTTTCAGTATTTATAACGCGAGGCTTTGCGGGAAGAACCATTGATTTTTTAATTATTTTTATCTGAAATTGTCATAGCCATTGAAACTATAATGCATATGTGCCTACATACTCAAATGTATATTATATATATATATATGTGTGTGTATATATATATATATATATATATATATATATATGTGTGTGTGTGTGTGTGTGTGTGTGTATTACAAACAGCTTCCAGCCTATAATCTAAAAAATTTGTTGTTTAAAGATAAGTTAAGTATCGCCTGGAAAAAAAATCCTGATGAAACATGTCATCTACCCTTCTGCACTTTTTACGTGAATAAATCAATTGTATAAAAAAGACACTGGCTGTTCTTAAATATATAAATATATAGGACTGTTCTTACACATGCGCAGTATTTTCAATTAGAACGATGCACCAAATAACAAATATCACGAAAGCAACTTTAAAAGCTTTAATTTCCCCACGATATTAGATCATCCATATAGAAAGCTTTTGATCGTACAACTGTCTTCTCAATGTATCTTAATGTTATTGGTTTCACTCGGCCTTTTAAGTGGCCTGTTGTATGACTATGTTCGGTATCTTGGTCAGTCAGTGAAAACTGTATAAATATTTTCTCGTGTTCTTAAGAATTGATACAATTCATCAATTATTTGGCCCACATTTTAAAAATACTTCGTCTTATGCTCCAACTGAGCTTTCAAAATTATCACATCAGTTAATTCCATTAAGGAAAGTGTTTTACGCTGTTTATAAGAAGAAAATCGATGAACTGCCAAGATTTTTTTCGCATATTACTTTACCACTCAAGTTAAATGCTTAAAAATTATAAAATGTGTTTAACAGCTTCGTTTCACCAGATTTTCCGCTCTTTCCGAGAGGATATAGACGACTAAATGTTTGATAAAAAAGATTCTTGTTGATTACTAATTTTCCTTCTTCCATTACCTTTCATTGAGCCAGACTCAATGACCAAACTGTTTAATAGAATGAAATGCACTTAATTGAATGTCATGAAATAAGTGAGCTTCAATAAGCACTTGAGCCGCAGCGAAGGACGTAGTTGCTGAAGACAACCGCATTCCGAGCGAATTCCCTGAAGGACACAGAGTAAAGTTTCGAGAGAGGTACGTAAACATCGAACAAAAAAATTTACTTTTAATAATGAGGAAGAAATTCGTTCATACACATTTCACTGGAATAATAAACGCGATAATACGGTGAAATATGAGGAGATTTCTGAACATTCAGAGTACGAAATACAAGGCGGCATTCATTTCCTTTGTTGATTAAACAGTTCAAACAGTAAGTTAAGAATAAAACAAATCATTTTAGGACAAGATGTATGGTATAATTTAGCCCTCGTGTAGCAAAAAATGACCGGAGCGCTCTCAACCAACACAAATCAAGGACTAGCTGTAATACGAATTACAGCACTTTTTATAAAAGTTTTGATCGGGAAAATCCCCAAGTTTTCACTCTGTCATCCTACTATTGCGTGAAACATGTGTCCCACAGTTTCTAATAGAATTACTTTATGTAGTGTTCACCCCCCCCCCCCAACCAAGAATCGTTTATTTAAACAACATCAGTTTCATACAGCCACAACGAGAGAACTTGTAATTTTAATTATTTTCTCTTTTTGAAATTTCTATTTTTATGTCGTTACGGCAGTTGGGTGCATCCACCAGACTTTCAATTAAGCTTCAGCAGCATGAGACTTCTTTTTATTAATAGTGTAGCTAAAATATACCTCAAAACACCGAAAAAGAAATCAAGCATTATATTCACATTGGTAGGTACATCTGTGAGTAATAACACTTAAAAAAATTGACTAACGAAAAGAAAGAATCAATTCAGTACTTTGTCGAAAATTTTAAGAGCAATTTCATATATCTAGCGCTATAAAATGCGGATATATTAGTTTTTTTTAGTCTATTATAGGTTTTGATACATTCACCACCATATTTTTGAGTTCTCTATACTTTTTTCTACTTCTGTGTTCTTCCACTATTAATCAACACTGTTTGGTTTTAGACAGTTCCTGCAGGGAATAAAGCTGGTGAATTGAACTAAATATCCCCCAGTTATTAAAACCATAAAAAATTTTTCATTATAATTTACAGATATCGTTCTTTATTGCATTTTTTCCTCGTATAAAAGACATGTAGGACTACTCCCTTTTCATATAATTCTCAATCCCATGTCAGTATTTTACTTTTCTTTCCATTTAATTACCTAATAGCCTTCATTTACTTACCTCACACTCTTCCACTAAAAGCAGAGTAATGAATGTTGCCGTTATTTCACTGAAGACAATAGAATAAATGGAAAGCGGTTTCAATACATTTACGAATTCTCTACAATGGAAATTTATGGAACAAACAGACACGAAAACTTGTAAACCCTGAATTGGTGAACTTAAACAAGATAATGATAAATTCGCTTTGATATTCTACAACTTTACTTTTTTCTTTTACAAGCTAATTGTACGGTGTGTGTCATCAAGAACAAATATATGGGCGATGTTCACGAAGACTTGTTAAAGGTAGTGACATTGGGCTTTTACTTTTCTGCACACTTAAAACCAATTTTGTTAAACCCTTGTATTGTAGAACTGATGATACTACACCGCAAATAATTCCTCGAAATATTTCCCTCTACATTACTTATCATTTGACAGTAATATATTTGAGAGCCACATAATTTAAAGGGCGGTAATAAGGTTTGCAGGGAAATAATTCAATTAAAAAGGGAGGGAGAATTACGCTTGAATTCCATTTCTTCCCTACAGTTCAAAATATTTGTACTTCTTTCTATTCAAATCATTTTTACTTCATATAATCAGCGTTAAACCTTAAAACTGTTACACCCATGAGGTAATAATTAGATGTTTGCATGCTTCAAATTGACAAAAAAAAAAGTATTGAAATTGATTATAAAGTTACAAGAATACCTAATCGAGTTCAATCAAAATGAGTCATCAAAATAATGAAAAAATATTCTTTCTACATGCGACCGATACTGATTGCGTGAGCTTCAAATTTTACAGCAGCCCCAAAACACGAGGCACCGCCAATTTCACAGTCCACTGAAAGGTGGGCAACGAGTCTGTTTCACAGCAATAAATCTCCTTTCTAAAAGCACTAAGTAATTGGTATATTTGCAAGATAAAATGCCGAATGTTTGATTTAGTTCACGTATAATTTATTTTCCTCTACTAATACCTATATTTGATCCTACCTGTATTAGTTTTTCCTCCCCTAGAAGGAGAAATGATATTAGTTGCGGTATGCACGCTGATTACTTAGTTATTTAGACATCAGACCCTAATAAGGAACAAAACAGGTTGCCGAGGGGAAAAATGAGAAACGCGTTAAAATTGTTTTCCGATCGGTCTGAATAAAATAAAATAGAGGATAATACCGAAAAATATCTTTATCAAACTTTTACTAATAATCATTAGTCATCAGCAATAAATATACTATACATAGAACTTTGTTACGAGAGTCATTAAATACTTAATACCTTGAAGACACATTTGATAAAAGGTCGAGGAAGCTATTCAAAAAGTAAGAGACCCATAATTTTGAGTAGGGCCATGATTTTGGCTGGAGCAAAAGGAGTTTCAGCAGAGATGCTCTAATTTAACACAAAGACACACGCGCACACACAAACATATATATATTAAAAGCCAGATTAAATTTATAGCTGGAAATTTCATATCTTTTATTATAGAAATTCAGTAACGCGTTTAAATTTTTGAACATTTAAACGCGTTTGACATTTTTGAAGTGGGAAATAACTATTCCACATCATAAACTAGGTTTTTTGGTTGTGTTTGGTGCGCTGTCAACTTTTGTAATACGAGGTCTAAACTGACCGGGACCTACAGCTTAAGGCCGATTCCTGACGGCTCTAAAGGCTAGCGCCATAGCAATTTGGCCATTGTCCGGCTCTGAAATTAGGCACTAATTAACCCTTTCATTGCTTGCAATACAGAGGATAGAATCAATTAGCTTTTGTACGCAAGAAAGGTACAAATAATGCCGAATTAGAGGCGATAGATTTACAAACTATGAGTACTAGATACTCGAGACGCAGTGGTTGCATGATTACAGAGATGGATCACCATTTACACATCATACAAATACAGGTTTTCTCGAATTTATTCGCCTATTGACTTTGGGATCAAACATTATTCCTTTTGACGGTGAGGTCTTTGTCGGGGGAAACTACTCACACTACTACTCCTTTAAACATGACTCTTCTCCAGGGGAATTTAACTAGTTTGCTGCGCGATAATTAATACTGAAATGTGAAATATTTGAAAATGTCACTATCCTATCGGACTCTAGAACTGCAATCCAGGCTTTATCAAACGTATACATCACATAATAAACCAGACTCTCAAGACTATAAAACTAAAATATAATTGGAGATTATTGCAATCTGAATCTTTAAAAAAAGTAATTTAAAGCAAATTCTAATAAAGATATTACATACACTCGTAGAGGTATGTAATATCTTTATTAGAATACTCGTAGAGGTGTATAAGGAGGTAATATAACCGATTCTTTCACTGATAAGGGAAAAAATATTTTATACCTTTCACATATTGCAGTCCCCTATCCTTCCGTATCAGTTGTTAAATGGAATATTATTTTCAAAAGAAGACAAATAAAGTTCATAAATGTTGTTATTTTTATTTATTTATTTTTATTTTATTATTATTTTTTTTTTTTGGGGGGGGGGCATCTGTTGTTAAATGGAATTTAATTTTCAAAAGAAGCTTACAAATAAAGTTCATAAGTGTTTTTATTTATTTATTTATTTATTTTATTTTATTTATAATTTTATTTATTTATTTATTTTGGAGGGGAGTGTTCTGTTTTGCATTTTTCCTTGACTGTGATTCCGTATGTTATTTGTTGTCTTTTATTTTGCACTCTCAACTTAACTTTTTGCGGGGAGAAAACATTGCAACTGAATGCCTTTTGATCGTTACTGCTAACAAAAAATAAATAAATAAATAAATAAATAAATTGTTCATACCTATATAGTAATCCAAAATATCACCTCTTTTCGTGACATAAACTCTTAAATTTACGAGATAATGATGAGAAAAAAAAATAAATAAAGCCAAAACCCCGCCTCTCTCGTTTGCATGGAGGCTCCAATGGCTATTATTAGTGAAGCTTTAAATCCGTTAATTTTATATCTCCAACTCCACCAGCTTAGCCCTCGTGAAGCAAAAAAATTACCGTAGCGCTCTCAACCAACTCATCTCATCTCAACTTAATTTCGCCCCTTACTGTCTAAATACGGATTTGCTCATTCAACTAGAGAATTTAAGAAAACCTACGAGTGGCAAAATAATGTGAAATACATAATGTATTTCTTCGCTTTGAAGAAGATTAGGATTGACTTGTGGGTGTAGTTTATCAGTATTGTAGCCGCGCCTTGCATGTATCACTAATCGAAAGTAAATGCTCTGTGCTACTTTAGAAGTGTGCTTCATTTTTACTTAAATGCTGTGAACCCACACTAACTGTTATGGGTGAGAAACACGAGCAGTCAGTTCTTTATGATAAACATTTGAAACGAGAAATTTATGTTAAGTTATTATATTATTAAGTTATACTAAGCAGTATTAGTGTTAAGTTTGACGAACTTCAAACAATAGAAAAAAAGAATAAATTGCTTCATCTCTTTATGAACAGATACTGGTTAAATTATCGAGTGTTAAGTTAACAATAAATATTTGTTTTATTAAGTCAACTGAATCAAAGATTTTAATTCAATCTAGAAAGTGACAGTGTACCTATGGATTTTGAACTCCAGTCATTAGAAATTGTACATTGTACTTATATATCGTGCATAAATGTTCCAATTATTTAAAAAAATCGACTTTTCTTGCAGAAGATCATATCTGATTTGCAAACTGTTGATCACAGACGAACGGATTTTCTACGAAAAATTTATACTGATGTACGATTTCTTTCTTTTGCGTAATCTATTAGTAATGGGAAACTTTGGGTTCCATCAAAATTCGAAACTCTTAACTTAGATTAATTTATTTTCGGAAACATGCGTCATAAAAATTGCACGCGTCGTTTATTAAATGCACGTTTAATTAATTCTAATGGTGGCTTGACAAGCACATTTTTTGAAGAGGGGAAATTCTGGCGTCATCTTTCACTGTACGAGCACATTACATACCAGAGAAAGAGAAAATTAGAAAATGAAAAATACATGGGCGTAAAGATAAAAAAAAAAAAATTTTCGCAAAAATAATTAATAAAAGCAGTCAACAAAAATATAGCTCCTTGATTCAAATCATAGGCAGATTTTGTAGTCTTCATTCAAAGACTAGTTCCTTGATCGAAACGAAAACTCATATTAATATAACTGCGTTCAGAATATTTTTATTAAATTCATCGTTATATTTTTGCGTTCGAATGGATTAAAGAAATATTTTTGTAGAGTGGTAAATTACTAAGTCTCTTCTAGAGTTAATTACTGTTCCTTGAGTTTTGTACTGGATGATCTAGGCATAACTACGAAAAAAGATTTCTTACAAAGCATATAATACCACAGCTTTATTTTTTTCTATCACTGCATGAGGAAACAAAACTTATTGTTTTATAATTATTATTTAGAAATATTCTTATTATAATTAATAAAATATTGCATGTTTTATTTATATGCTCTGAATTTTTTCCGAAATAAAGTATTAATATATTAACATTTAGCTTACGGGGCCTATTTTTCCGATTCCCTCTTTAGAATGGGAAATTTCGTACCACCTTTGTAAGAACGGCCATTAAGGGGAAATTTTATATATGTATATATAAATATATATATAAATATATTTTTATTTACTAATAATTTATTTTCTAAATACTTTTATTTACTAATTATATATATAAATATATTATTATTTACTAATGTTTTTCGACAAAACTGCTATGAAAAAATTAATTATAAAAATTAATATAGTCGACATCGTATGTTATTTGTTTCAGAAAGGAAAGAGAAGGGCAGGGCTTTCAAATATGAGAATTCCTCACTTAGCCAGGATCGCTGCTCTGTGGTACGCGCTTTAAACTCGAATCGTTGAAGATTCGTCGATAGTGACAATCTGCAATTGCGTAAATACTAGTGTAGAGACTAAAAGCATTTCTCAATTTCTATATTTAGTACAAAGGCACGTACGAACACAAGAGATTGCGTCCCAAGGGAAGTCCGAACAAGATACACATAACGCAGGCTTAAGAAAACCCATTAGTCATTCCCACGAGAAAATGTAGTTTTTGAACAAACCTCTTAAATTACATAGTTAGGTGTGTGTATGTGTGTATCGTGACGAGAGACACACATCTTGAGTGGAATTTAAATAGTTATAACGCTAAAATCCCTCCAATGATCAAGTTTGATTTGTTCTCTGATCTATTTAAATGACTGATGAATAAATGTGCCGATAACTTGCTTTGCAATTAAATGTTCCTAATGGAACTCCTTAAAGTACAAGAAGGCAAACAAGATGAGAAAGAATTCTCATGCATTATCTTTCGTTATACGCAACAGAAAAAATACATAGGCTGTTTTGGTTTATTGAGATTGATACGGTCACATAGTACTGACAATAGTACATATATACGCAGTTGACAGATAGATGAAAAAATAATTTTTGGCTCTTAGTAGCATTTGTAAGATGATTTCGAAATTTTTTTTCACCGGTATGAAAATTATTTTTCCGTCCTCTTACACCTCCCATCTTTGTGTGTGATTGAATTTTACTCTTCATCAAGAAATTCTTCATATATTAATCTGGGATCATTTAACATTTTAGATTTTAAATGTTTGAAAAATTTTAAAATAGCTTTGATTGTTCAGATTACACTCTACTGCACTAAGAAAAATTAATCTTAAATAAAACTTAGATGTTGTAGAGGCATATAGCTGTCAGGAAATGTGGATAATACTAAAAACACATGTAAGATTTGACTAATTGTTTCGTTTAGATTGTTCCATTCGACATATGAATAAATAATACCCATCTAAGAACGAATGTTGCGTATACATAAATAAAAGAAATGATTTACGGGACAAAAGTCTAACACCAGTAAAAATGCAATGAGTCATGATGAGAACCGATGAAACAAAGTAAGTTAGATGCGCAAAGAAAATGTTAAATATTGCTTCAATTACTCAGGTTGAGGCAACTAATGCAAACAATGAATCTTTAATACTCATTTTGATTCCTCTAAGACAGTGGTTTGTTATCCATTTCCAACAAAGTTAACTGCACTACAGTTCTTTTACATGTGCGTGAACTGCGTCATTAGGTTCTGTGTACTCGTGTACTCAGCATCGTACATGATTGTTATCTTCAAACAAGCAATATATTCCTCATAAATTTATGTTGCATCAGACAAGTTTTGCGATTTTCAGTACATCATTCTTCAAAAACAAATTAATTATATGTGGTCGTCTCAGATCCATACACCGGGAAATCCGGATATTGATGACGTATTGAATTTCTAACTCTGTATTTTAACGCTTTGACCAATTCATCTCGTAAAATTTTGAGTATTAAAGTAAATTAACTGATGGCAAATGGTCAGAAGTATATTTGTTTAAAAATGGAAACTATTTTCAAGATTTTGAAACTTTCAGTATCAGCTGAAAAAAAATGTTTAAGTAGTATTTGAAAAAAAAAACTAACACAATTCTTGATTTGAATAGATAATATGCTTACGGCGCAAGAATATGCTAAGGAAAGGTATTGTTGGTGCAAAGAAGAAATTAAACTGACGGGATTTAAATTTACTAAGGAATTAAACGAATTCATTCATAGAGCTACAAGTTATTAAAATTTTTTCTCGGAAAAGAAAGGAATTCATTTTTTTTGCTTTAAAGAATTCTGACACACTCAAATCATCATGAGAGCGAAAAAAAGTGTTAGCCTCAAAATAAAAGTTTTGTTCCGCGAAAGTTAGTTGTAAATATTTTAAGTAAAAACAATGACTTTTTTCAAATTGTATCGTTCATTATCACAATGATATATGTTAATCTTTTGAAAAAGTGCAATAACTATGACAAATACTTTTAATGGTTTCAATACTAAAAATGGGTCTTAACAAGTGTATAGCTGTATTTTAGACCGGGTGACTTAATGATTATAGACTTTAAATCCCGAATGGAATATTTTTCTTAGCACGCGTCCTGCCGTAAGAGAAGTGTGAATGGCGAACTTGGTTAGCTGATATTCCCCAGGGTTGAAAACGTAAACAAACGAAGTTATCTTGCCCGTAAGCGAGACTAGAATGTAAACAGAAAGCGCTAAAAAGAGTTAGTTCCCCCTTTACGGCTGCATCTTAGGCGCAACATTCCTTCAACATCCTTTCATCCATTATTATTAATAATAGAATTATTTAAGGGGGAACTGATTATAGAGATTTAATCGAGAGGATGAATAGGGAAAACTAGAAAAGTTCTAAATGCAGTTTATAAATTAAAACAAGACGGCTGTTAAAGGAAAAGTAAAATAAAGAATCAAGAATAAGTAATTAGATAATCTTCTTAGAAAATAGTTTATGCCGCTTTCACTTTCGAAAATTTAGCTGTCGATTGCTTAATAAAGTTTATATACATATAATTATTTTATGTTCATATTATTTTATATGCATATAATTATTTTATGTTTGTTTATTTACGCAGGGCACAGCGCCCTAATTGACTTTAATGGGTCCTGTTTTTATAAATTCCCCTTCCGTCATACATCGCCAAAAATTTTCAATCAGATGATGTTATTGAAAACGGACACCAGAATTAAAATTTAAATTTTAAATAGTTTGTTAATGCTTCTCAAATCTGCAATATAATCAAATATAAAATAAGGATCGCTCGCTAGTCTACCATTTCTTGTCTCGAAATTCAATTTTTTGACAAAACGCCTCAAATAACACGCCCCTGCTCTTTTTGAAGCCAAAGTGCCTTTTCAAAAACACCCGACCCTCCTCGCTAAGGTCAAGAGCTAATATGATTTTTATAAACTAAGCATCAGAGATTATGATAAGAAGTTTTTAAAAAAGAAGTTTGAATCATTTGTTAAAATTTTGCGTTGAAATCGGGAACTTCGGAAAGAATTTTCATGAACTTCTGATTATTTTGCGAGAGTTTGAAGAACCCCTCATTTTAATAACAAATATTTTAAGCAGCATTACTTCATGCGGAAACAAATCTATACTCCTTGGACGTTGAAGAAACGATCTAATTAGTATTATAAGGTTCTATCTTAATATGTTCGGAACTATATCGAAATATATCTCCGTAACTTTTTTTACACAAAGAAAAATTCATTCAGTTAATATCCTCTCTAGAGAAATAGTAATAATTGTATATTATTCATAGTAGTACTGAATAACGCAAATTCTTCTTGCGCCAAGTGCAAATAAATGAATCTCAGATAACCCAATAAACGTTAAGAAATATGAAGCAAGTAAAAATTTCGAATGTATTTTGTCCTTCAAATTTCTGACTATTCTTGTTACTGCAAATTTGCTTTGGCGAACGGATTTTTTTCTTTTAATAAAAAAAAAAAGAAAAAGAAGAGCATTCCCTAAAGGAAAAAAGTTTGCCCCAGTTTTGTTCCGGACATGAAGTTGTAATTTAAACCCATAAACATAAAATATTACTTTGCAAAAAGAGGAAATCACTTACCGGTATATGGCTACAGCCGATGTCACCTTTCCACGAAAATGAGCACTGGCATAAATAAGCACTGATTGAAGTTCACAAGCCAAGCGAAAATACACGCAAGTGTCAAAATCGCGCAACGGCGAAATATCACGAACGAAACTCCAGCGCGCAGACAACTTTACCGAATCAACTTTCGCAGCCAGTGTGAGGATCTGAAACGCTCGATTCCGCCACCCTCCGCTAGCTAGCTAAAGAGCGAGGGTGTCCACGGCGAGACGGGTTTTCGCCGGCATAACTAGCGCCATCTCCTGGCGAACGCGACTACTCGAAAAAAAAAAACAGATTTTCCCATCAGTGTTCCTTACTCTATTAATATTCTTAAGGTAAAAAAAGAAAAAAAAATTAATAGTAATCGATCAGAAAATATAGAGTTTGCATGGGAAGGAAATGACTGCTTCAGATGAATTGGGCAGGGGGTAGAAAAATTATTGGAACGCCAAGTTTGACGAACAAGTCCCTTCCTTGATAAAGGATGACGACGGGATTGTGTTACAGAGCCGTCAACATGTTTTGTCACGAGTGCATAAAATAAATTTTTTCAGCTAGATCTTCTGTGGAACATTATCCCTCTTCATGTTACGTCTGTACTGAAAGTTATTCTAAATCGGATATTTCTATCCTCAAAGAAATAATATGGGGGTATTTGTGACCAATCAATTAATTTAAACTCGTTTCGCAGTTTGAATCCTATTTACAAAAGTTTAGGATGTGCATTTACAAGTTGTATAATCCCGATCATTCAAAAAGGGGAAAAGGAAAAGATTAAAAAAGCCTTGTTTGTTAGCATATCGTTTCATTTGAAAATATGTATTTTTGGAAAGGAAAAAGTTTCTTTACATTGAAATAAAATATGTCGCGTTACTGGTTTTCTCCTAATAGAACGTAAGATGCTTTTTAATATTAAAGAATTGTTCGTTAAAAATTTATATTTTATTAACAATTTTATACCTTAACGGTCGGACTAAAGCATTAATTGGTCTTCAGGGTCCCGGGAATCCATCTTATTCTTCGGTCTTTCTCCAACAGATAATTCCCCTATTCGATCTTTCCAAGTAACAGCATCTTGACTTGCACTGAAAAATCTGATGAATGTCTTTTTTTTTTTTCACTCTTTCAAAGAGTGGCGGGTTTATCTACTCTTTTCACGCAATGATTTACACCTTTTCATTCTTAAACAGTAACAAATTACACTCTTTTCAAAGGATGGAAAATTTTCACACTTTGGCGGGAGGTAACGGATATTAATTATTAGTGTTCCACGAAAATATTCTGAAGTAGTTCTCTCTTTAAGAATGAAATATTTCACAGTGCTCTTGTTCATTCATACAAGATGGGTTCCAGAAATTCAAAATTATGATGATAAAAATAGCAAATTTTTTCACGACATTCATTTCATTCTAAAAGAAATTCACCGTTGTATCAGTGCGGGAAGGTGCATTTTGAGTCTTCAAGTTGTATAGAAAATAAAAGAAATCGTACAAGATTAGTCCGCAGATGCATGCAGGTGTAAAAAAATTAAGCATTACCTATAAACTTGTGAATAGCTCGTAAGTCAAAATGGAATGATATTAAATTTTGTTTGCTTGTGTTACATAATAATACAAGAAAAATAACAGGAAAAAGAAGACTTTAAGTCATTGAAAATAAAAATGTTCCCAATACGTAATTTTTATTTTTCGTACCAAAAACTTGGGAAATGTTGACCGAAGTACATAAATAAAGGTTGTGGTTACCTCTTGTCGCCACGCAAGCCTCACATCGATTTTTAAAGCTTTTTCTGGGGTATTTCGCAAGCTTTGAAGCCAACAAGCCCCACTCCTGAATACAGTTATTTTAAGCTTTGGCATGCTCTTTGATGGGAGCTAACGGAATGTATGTTAATACTAAAAAAAATTTGTCCACTTCATTTGATTAAAATGAATTTTTAGGAATAAAATGTTTGAAATAAATATTAACGAGATTCTGCCATGGAAGGAAGCTAGACTATATGATTGTCTCAAAAGCGATCAAAATTTGCATTAAACTTTTATGAAAAATAATGAGAATTGAGAAATCGCGATTGAAATCAGTAAAACTACTCAAAATAGTTGTAAACGAAAACTTAACTGGATATGATCACTGAAAAATACCCTTGGAACTATGAATTTTTATCTCACCGAAAATGAAAAAAGTACTGCAAATCAGTACTGCAAAATCACAACAGAAGAGGAGTTCTTTCAATTTTTAATTATTTTTAGTGTGTATTTCAAGTTTTAACATCCTGTTGAAGAGATTATGATAATAGCTACTATCTGACCAATATTTGTTTGAACATTAAATGAAGTACAGTAGTTTTCATTGTTTGTTTTAATCATTACCCTTAATCTCACATTTATATGGTAACTGGCTGATAACGGGGCAAATGAGTGTAATATGATTCTCTATAAGGGGACTGAAAGCACATAACATCAGTAATGTAACAAAAGCTGAAAAATAAGCATTTAGGAAAATCGTTGGTGGTTCTAAAATGACTTTAAAAGCCATAAGAATATTATAGGGTTAGAATTTCTTCTATTTAAGAGTGAAAAGCAGTCACTCTTAAAGAGGGAATAAAAGATGCCAAACTCGCTAAATTTTTATTCTCTGTTATAAAAAGTGTAGTTTCCCTCTTGACGGGGTTTTGTCATTGCACCCTTTAAACAAAAGAAATAGTGGTCTTTTAATGTCATTTTTCCCTGTGTGGGTTTTCAGGTGGAGAAATTCTCACTAAACAATACACAAACACAAAGCAAAAATTCTCCAAATTAATACATGCATTCAACCCGTTATGGAATTAATAAATAAAAAGAACATTAAGTCAGATCGCGTAACGTATACATTTGAATAAAACATATTAATATAAGCTATGTTTACATTTTTATTTATAAATTAGACATCTTCTCGTCGTAGTATAATGTCTATTTATTGCTTAAAAAATAAGGACGGTCCGTTCTATTGTCTTTCTGTATGCTTTCTTTTAAAAAGCAGAATAGAAGTTTACTAAACGTTGACGTTTTATTACGTTTTATACTCATGTTTAAATTAGCATATGACTTGATCTCATTCCACACTTTTTCAACTGTTATTATCAGAAATAGCAAATTTGTATTTTTCTGCAGCCTTGCTGTATTTCATTAGATAAGAGGAAAAGAGTTGTTCTTTTCGCAAAATTTGCTTCGTTTTGATAACAAACTGTTTCAATTATATAGTTCAAAGCTATATATTTTGACATGGTAATAACTTAATGGTATCCCCAATGAAAAGGCTTTCCATGCTTTCAACCAAAAGTCAATGTCACTTTTAAAATAAGAATTTTAATAAGTTTAAGACTTTTTTCGTTTATATTTATGTATATTTGTGTCAATATATATTTTATCAGCTATAACAGAAATTCGTTTCTTATTATAACTATAATTGTCGCATTTGTTTCTGCTTACTACCATAGCATAATTGAAATTTCTCTCGTATTATATCTGTAATTTAAGTTTGTTTCTTATTTGTAATCTTCAGTAAGTATGCACATGAACCAAAAAAGATTTTTCTGACTTTCTTTCCAATAATCTAACCGAAAGAAAAGAAGTGTTTGCTACTGCTAATGTACTTGATGAAATTTTCTCATCATCTCTATTTCCTTAATTGATTTCCGGTAATCCAATCCCACGTAGTGTATAAATGATATCCTGAAAGTTACCTCCATGTTTAGTATAAATGTATCCTAAAACTTTCTTCAGAACATTAACATAATCTTTGTTAAAAGAACGCATTGAGTCAGTTACAGTAATTCTCAAGCAAATTACTCTTCTTCACAGGATGTTAGGCGGAAAAAAAAGAAAACTTTGTTTAGCAGCTCAAATTGTGCGATTCTCTAATTATGCCATTTTAGAAGACAGATGAATGAAATGGCTGCATTTGAATTTTTTTTACTATCGTACTGGGCTGTTTTGCAACGCAATACGAATCCTTTAAAAGAACCATTTTTCTTTCATCTAAACGGGCCTTTTGATTTAATGGAATACAGGCTTAAAAAATCCTCTTATAAAGGAATGTATCTACTTACGGTATCAAAATACTATGTAAGATGGAGTTGTCTCCCTTTTAAGTGATTTCGTTATAATTAACTTAAGATAGAATTAACTTTTTAATAGGTTGAAAAATATTATTGATTTTTTGTAGAATTTAAGTCTAGACCTTTAAAAGCAAAATACAAATCTTCATATTCAAACAAAATACTAATAGATGAAACTGGCATCTGTTTCCGCAAAATATAAGTATAAAGAACCTAAAGACATTAATTTTATGGAAAATAGAGAATAAGATATTTTTTATCTTGCAAATACATGTATGGCATCCGCTTAAATTGAATTAAGAAAGCATAAATTCTGCAGTTGATTTCTTGCAAATTACTCATTGGAAATCTGAAGTTAAATTACCTGTCAAATCAACCATTTGTATTCATTGAATAGAATCTAACCAACCCCTTGACCGAGGAAATAAGATTTTAAAAGAAAAAAACTTTACTCTGGTACACACTTTGTGTATTTGTTTACAGTCCAAATATAGTTATTTTTTAATACGTATACCGAGGTTCCAAGCGCAATCGGTGCCTGTTTTAGTTGTTTCGACAGAGGTCCTTTATTTTTAGAAAGTAACGAAGCTAAGATTGATGGAAATTCATTGTAAAAGCAGATTTTCATATATTAGTCAGTGTAAATAATCACCATAACTGACAGGTGACATTGCACTTTCAAAACAAAGAAGTCTAATTACACAAGTGCACGTTGTTTCTCTCCCTAACCTGGGATTTCTTTAATATTTTTCAGGTTTACTCTTTCGGCACTTTAGTGGACGAGGTATGTATGTGTGATTTACATTCTGTAACATTTTTATCAGGGAACAAGGGGAAAATATATGAATATTAAAAGGCAAAATATTTGTTTTTTAGAAAAGTTGCTAACGAATTCCAACTGCAAAAGTCATTTCTCCAAATATTCTATATTGCTGCACTTTCAGTCAAATTCGTAAATAAATAGGAGGCTTATTACTTTGTGCACTTTTGAGGGTGGAATTGCTTTTAAAAATTTTAAGAACTAATGTAAAAATCTACATTATGGTGAATTTCCTAAAACTTTGTATACATAAAGTGCATGTACAATGGCCTCCCTTTCGGTAACTCAAGTCCTGAGTCTGTAAGAGATTGAAAAATACATTCTTTCAAAGCTTCTTACTTCTTCGTTGAACTTTACATGGCATATATATATATATATATATATATATATATATATATATATATATATATATATATGTATATATATGTATATATATATATATATATATATATACATATATATATACATATATATATATATACATATATATATACATATATACATATATATACATACATATATATACATATATATATACATATATATACATATATATATATATATATATATATATATATATATATATATATATATATATATATATATATATATATATATATATATATATATATATTCCGTGAACATTTCATTCTCTTAGGTAACTCAATGGAGGTACTGATGCGTAATTTATTCCAAACTAAAGCCACTTAGTTGATACAAAACATATCACGTAATCCAGTGCCTGTTTGATTCTGGTTGACGAATAAAGTGTCAAAGGTTTGGTAGAATTTAATTGACTGTAACTCAATGAGACTGTTTTGTCTTTCACAATTTCATGTTGCTACAAAGTTTCCTAAATGGAAACCTTCCTTCCCATTTCTTTAATTTACCTCACACATCAATCTAAATATCTTCAAAAAGCAGTAAGAATTCCTCAAAAAAATTCTCGAGTGGAATGGTTTAAATGAAAGAAGACAGTTTCAGCATGCACCGCACACAGGTGTTCAGATGAAGTTCTTTGGAAGAACTCCTTTAGTTGTCATCGACATAAAGGAGTTGACCAGGAGAGAAAGTAAACCCTTTTTCACTAAAAGGGTAAAGTGACTTCAGCTTAGCTCGGATTATTTTTAGAACGATTATGTTCGTACGGGCAAAAGAAAAAGGACAAAATCCTCCGGCTTGTAAGCCAACGTTGTTTACGACTGATTTTCTTTCTTCTTTTTTTCCGTGTTATTCGAGGCGGACCAAAACAGAGAGTGAAAGCTCTAGGGTGGGCTGCCCTTGACCAAGGACCTTCCCACCGCCTTTTTGAAACTTCGCGGCCAATCTTCATCAAACTACCCCTTCTGCTCTCTGGATTCGTTGAGACAGAAATCGACGACACAATTTTTTTTCTTTTTTTCACCGGCAACATGAAACAAGAACGCCTTGTACGAACGCCGGAAGAAAGGGGGGGGGGGAAGAAAAAAATATTTGATATCTCCTTTCACTGTATAACACAAACGTATGTAAAATATAGGAGGAGATTTGTATTTTGTACACTAGCTGTACTCAATTATACCTGACTAAAAACTCTTCAAGGTAATACGACAAAGTATTTTACCACACCTTCAAATATTACTAACATGAGTAAAGAAACCAAATCCTTTACATTAAAAAAATTTTTCTATTAAGAAAAATAGTTTATTTGTTAATTTGCTTTTCTTTTAGACTACATTTTCCCCAAAAAAATTATTAGAGATTATACAAAAATAATTTTTTTGATGTTCTATTTTTATTTCTTATCCATTTTGGATTGATAAGCTAATCTTATGAATCAACTAGGGCAGTGACAAAATTGAATTAATGGGAAATGAATAACTAAAAAGTATTTGAAGAAGTGTAGTACAGAAAAATTCTTTTATTTTAAAGAGTTTTATTTTGCAGTTTTTTTAGCAATGTAGCTCTACGTGGGAAAAAAATTAAATGGCAGGTCAACTGTGATTTTTACCTACACCAAAAACATAATAATTAAAGCATTAATTTATATCTCCAATGGCCATGGAAAATTACTCATTTACTAGTATTTATGCACGTTATGCCATTTGAGTTTATTTCGAAACGAGCAACTCACAAAGTGTATTTATACCACTGGAAAGATATTTCACTTTGTATTAACATTATTAATAAATCATTCAAATAAAAAATTCATCACTCATTAGTATCTCTAAAATTACATGTCAGCACTTTATGCAATTTTTTCCTTGAGAGTGAATTTAACTTTAGTTTCGTAACACTCGATTTTGAGATGAAGATCAATAATCTTGAAAATCAAAAACCTAATGATTGTCGGTTATAAAACATTAATGTATTACGTCTTTTTTTTTTACTTCTGTGTCTAATAGCATTAGTTAAAATTCTCATCCGTGCTATTGCAGAAAAATTATCTATTTGACCAAAAAATTTAACTGATCATCTCGCAGTTCTGGTTTTTCTACCTTTTCCGATGTAAATAAGACATAAAAAAGATGTTTGTTGGCAATTGAAAGCACATTCACTGGTACTAAACACTGTTATATTGCGTTGAATTTAATGTGCTAAAGTTTCAATTTATTTGTTTATTTATTATTTACTTTATTATTATTTTTTTAAGCGGAGCCACTTGTCATCAAACATTTACCTATACTAAGACGCAGTTTACTGTCCATTTTATTATGGAAGCCCCATATAGGCGGACAGCATTACCCCCTCTGAAGGGACGACACAAACGGAGGCATATTTCGTGAAATGACGATGGGATTCGATCCGAGCACCCCTCAGCGCCAAAAAAACAGCTCGCTGTACCACAGGGCCGCCACAAGCCCTAAATTCGTGCTAAAGTTGCAAATGTAAAATACGAAATTTTCCTTGGAAATTCATTGTCAGATTTATCCTTGCAGTCTCTCTATATATAACAACTATCAGAAAAATTATGTCGATTCTGCGAGCGAAAATTATATTTTTGATTTTTCACTCAGCAAGAGGTTGAGAATGAAGTTAGCCTATGATATTCTTAATCGCTTTTAGATTTCATTTCGCTGAAAAGTATTTTCGAAAGTGAAAAACGATTACACATGTCTGACAGCGACTGTTTTACCGTCTCTACATTCGTATACAGTGCAGGGTAGGAAATTTAAATATCCGTATCAATTCTCCCATAGAATTTTCAATTTTAAAAAAATAAAAGAAAAAAAAGTCGCATATACCTAAATCAACGCATTAACTCGGGCGGAAATGTGTTCGGTTCGTTTCTTCCTTCTCGTTTCTTTTTTCGCTCTCAAAAGCCTAAACTATTCTGATTGAAATCCAGTACAAGATCAATTGTCTATAAAAAATTTAACGACATAGTATTATTTATTTCGTTCCAGCAGTATGAATACAAAGAAGAGAAGCTATTTTTGGAGAAATAAAAAAAAGGAATTCCGATACTTTAGTTATCTTCGAAACATATCTCCTTTCCAAATGGAACAACCTATCACACTACAAGAGCAATTAATTTTAGGTAAACTGATACACTGAACGTCGATTGTCCATGGCCGGATTATCCGTGCATCATAAAAGGAAAAAGATAGGCAATAAAATACCCATTGGTCGAAAAAAATATTAGTATGGCTGGTAGATAAAAAAGTATAACAGACTAAAATAAAAATGAAAATCAATTATGTTTAATTATAATTACAATTTACTCATATTGAATTCACTTTATGTTATCAATTTAAAATTTCTGAATAGTTCATTTTTAAGTATGGTGATTTTAAAATTATCTATGTGTTCCTGTTATCCCTGCTCACTCGTGCCGTAATTTTTGCGAATAATCAGGAATTTAACGTTTTATTAAAATAAATTTACTAACGCCATTTCGTTTCGTATGAGTCGTCCTCTGAACATTATTTACTTTAATTTTGCTGCCTCAGCCTAAAGCGATTAAACTCCTAACTTGATGAAATGCACTAGTAAGACATATTTGTTCTCTAGCTGTCCATCCACAGTTTGGTTGCTCTCAACTTTCCTGTCAGATGCCATCAGAGATTGCGTCAACTGTTGAAAGAATCCTTATGTCAAATGACGACTTTGCGGCTCTATATTTAACTTCCCGCGATCGCAGGGTTTTTTTACTTTATTTTGTTTTTACTACTTTTTTTTTCCCGTGGAGGATTTAGTTCGCTTAACGTAACGAAGCGGTTTCATTCATTTGTGAACATCATATCTAGGCTATTGTTTTGACAGCAGTTATTAGAATCAATTTGTTTCTGGCCGTTACATTCGGAAAGGGGGGTTTGGCGGGGGGAGGACGTTTCGATTCTTTGGGGATTTCGAAAGCGGTGAGGCTTTCCAAGTTTAATGATTATTTTATTTATTTATTTATTTATGTTGTAATAACGTTTGCTACAAGTATAGAGGGAAAAATAATACTTAGTTCAAAAGCGCTTACACATATTTTTTTCAGTTTAATGTAGACTCGTGAATACTCTCTTATTTTAGTGAAAAATTCTTCTTTTCACTGACAACTGCGAGAAATTATTCTTCATTCTTCCTTTTTTCTGACTGCTAATGATTTGTGGGGGGGGGGGGGGGATTTACTTTCATTTCAAATTTTTTCGATCTTTCAGCTCATTTTACTTATTTATGAACACAAAAAGAAATTTGCAACTTGAAAGCTCTTTGTTAGTACGCACAGGCAAATACTTAGGTCAGATGCTAATTAGAGATTTTATGAAATTAAATGATATTCTTTTAACTACCCTTTCTTTTTTCTTTCTTTTGCATTGGAATTTTAGCGACAGAAAGAAAATTCTACTTTTATGTCTCTTGGCTAGTTACTGCATTCACCTGAATGGTATTATTTTCCAATTGCTTACCAGTTCAAGTTTTAACTGAAATCTAAAAGCAAATTCCTCCACTTAGTGCATGACTCTCTCCCGGAAAGCTAAGCTTAGGAAATGCATGCTACAATGCAAAATTGATTTAATGATGTTTTCGCTAAACAAGCTACCCATACGAGGAGGAATTGAGCAGGAATGGAGAGTTTCCGATGCGAGCGTGGACGCCAAGGATATTGAACTTATCATCACCCTCTTACCTTTGAACTCTAGCCATCTATCTATTGTCAGTACAGCTCAATTAACATAGCCACATTCAGGTTACCCTCACAAACATTTATGATAATCCTTAATCGGACTGGAAATTTCCCTCATACCTTGGAATAACATGATAAATGACAGACAACAGATGAAAATGTATAGAACTTGCTTATTCGCTTCACAATCTGTATGTACTGATGATAGAAATTTTTTCCAGGCATGACTAAACTCTTTTATGAATCTCATTTTTAAAGTTTTAGGGTCTGAAAAAATTTAAAAACAGTTATGATTGTTCATATGGCTTTGTACTATCTCTGTCAAAAATTTGAAGAATTTAAAAAAAATACTCCAATGGGTTCTGAGGAAGGCATATAATAACTGACAGTAAACGTAGATGATTGGTAGGGGGGGGGGGAGGTATGATTTAAATAATTAAACACTTTCCGGGTGATTCTTTAAGAATGTTTCGGGAGATATATGGATAAATTTTTACCCTGTATACACATAAAACACATACAAATTACAAGATATTAACATTAACTCATCCAATGAGTCATTATGAAAGGTAAGTAGTGACAGGAATAAATGAAACAAAGTAGCGTAGATTAGGAAAAATGGAGATTTTTTTTTTTTTTTTTTTTTTTTTTAACAGCGGAGGCACTTGTTGTCAAACATTCGCCTATTTTTTTATTTTTTTTTTTACCAATGCGGAGGCACTTGTAATCAAACATTGGCCTATACTACGCCGCAATTTTACTGCCCATTTTATTATGGGGGCACCATATAGGCGGACAGCATTACCCCCTATGAAGGGAGGACACGAACGGAGGCATTTTTCGTGGCGCAACGCCGGGATTCGATCTGAGCACCCTCAGCACCGAAAACCAGCGCGCTGTACCACAGGGCCTCCACAAGCCCAAAAATGAGAATGTGAAATGTTGTACTTTAGTGCCTTTTACTCAGGTTCTAGCTACTAACGCAGAAAATGGATTCTTTTGTCCTTATGTTTACTCATTTTAGACGTTATAATTAACTGACCTTTTTACCTTTTTTTTTTTCTACATGCGTGTGGACTGAAACGTCAGGTTTGTTACTCAAATCTATATATTTAAGTTGCTAAGCCGACTTTTGGGGCAGTCCATGAAAGAAAACTACTGGATCAATTTACTTCATTTCGGTCTTAAACGAAAGATTGTAATCTGTAGATTTGTCAAACTTGGTTTTTGTAACCGCAATTTCAATTAATTAGCGATAATTTACAATTAAAAATTGATATCTGCGCATGCTCAGTGGCATGTTTAAATCTGGCTTTAGAAACTCACTGTTTTTGCGCATGCTCAGTGACATATTTTAATGATAAACACGTTTATTCCGAGCAGTCTCTCTAGATCTCTCTCTGCCATTTTTATTTTTATGATAACTATGTTTGTGAAATAAAAGACTAAACCTGACGAAAACTGTTTATTTCGCGCTATTTAATTAGCGATAATTTACAATTTAAAAATTTGCTTTCTGCGCATGCTCAGTGACATTTTTAAATCTGGCTTTAGATACTCACTAAGCACGAGGCCGCTTAAACACATTAATTTGTTTCTGCCCATTATTATGATTTTCAACATTTTGCAATGATGTGTTGTGTATAATTTGTGCATTAGTATATTTATTTACTATCTAGCCGTCATGTTTTGACAGCTACAAACTAGTAATAGTTTATTTCCCTAAAATGAAAACTTCATTACTTTAGATTGCCTATATACATGGTGCGCAAACTATGGTCGCGACCCACAGGGTGTCGCTAAAAAAATTGGTGGGGTCACGTATAGTGTGAAGTAAATTTATATCATATTGAATTATTTGATTAAAAAATGTTTTTTAAATTGTCTGTAATCACATACTTTTAATATTTTTAATAATATTTTTATATGTTAAAAAATGTGTTATGATATTTAAAATATGGGGATAAATTGGTGACTTACAATAAAAACTTCTACAGCAAACGACTTCCATTTGTTTTACCTATAGGGGTGAAACTGAGTTTCCAAATCTGAATTTTTAAAACAGTTTGTCAAAATTTGCCTGTATATTTTTCTTTTTTTGTTAACATTTTCCTAATTTTTTAAAGTTTGCTACTACTAAAAATTTTTTGTTGGGGTCAAGTGATTTTTTATTTAAACAAAGGGGGTCGCGGTCCAAAAATGGTTGCGCACCACTAATGTATATGACGAAATATTAGAATTAAATATTCTCTCAGAAGTTTATTTTATTTTAAAGTAAGATTTTACAAAGTAAAGTAAAAATTGCTTTGAAAAACACTAAGTTAGTTCCAATGCAGAATTAAACAGCGCAAGAAAATTTACCATAAGACCCAAAAACTGAAATTTTCAACATGAAGTAGAATCAGTAATTGATAAAGGTATTTTAATTGTCTCCCCGTCACGCGCTCACTGCATTTATAAATGAATGGGTGTAACTTCATTAACCTTCGTCGTAAATTAAACAGAGAAGGGCGATAGCCAAACAAAGGGATAAACTACATAATCAACTAAAAAAGCTCTCTCAAAACAAGCTCGTGCGCTCTTTTTTTTTACAATTTGAGATCCTAGATTTTTTAGAAAACGTTTTTACTTCCTTTTTGTATATGTGTCTTTGTGATTGCACGAAGTATTTACAAAATATGCATGACACGAGCGTTATATTATTATTATTATTATTTTCGAAAATCTACTTAGATTCTACGTCCCGATGGTGTAACCCATCTATTCGTTCAACAAAAGATTCCCCTTTGAGTCCAGGCTCAAAGAGCTTTACAAATGGTTACTTTGAAACAATTTTTCAATGCCTCACATCTATTATGTCATGACAGACTTTAACAGTTTAATACACAGAGTAAATTTGAGCACTGTTATGTCCATTAGTCAACTACATAAATTTTTAACTTGAACTCATTTCAAAAAAGTTGTAAGCAAGCATTTGATGCATGCTAAAGAGATTTAAATTTCGTGTAGCATTATTGTTATTTACACCTCCCTTCTCTGTTATCAAATATCGAATTTTCGCTATTCGCAAAAATCACCAGGGAAGTTAAGCTTCATTAGGGACAGTGTATGTGAAAAAAAAATTAGATAATTATTAAAAGTAATGATTTAAATTTTTAGAAATTTTTTTTAGATTTATTTATTTATTCGTCAATTTTAGATTTTTCTTAAGAAATTGGTGGTGAGGCTACAGTTATTTTTTTCTTCCATGTTGCCCTAAGAGTCGAGAAAATCAATTAAGCAACATTTTACTTGAATTGTTCTTGCACAATGTCAAGCAGCAGTCCATTTCAATGTCATTTCTAGTTCAGAATCTGAATGTCTAGAACCGCATTCGATTCACAAAAATTCTCATATTTTTTGCATATCATAAAAGTGTTTGAAATTATGCTTCTATTAGAAGCAAAATTATCAGCATATATATTTGCTTTTGGGTCTAATAAGACTTTCTACTGTATAGCTATCCACAGTAATGAACATCTGTTATTAACTCGGGAAGATGGATGAGCCATATATATCTTATTCTGAAATCGGGGCTCAATACCGCCTCCAAGCATATCAACCGGATAAGAACACATCTAGAAAGATCAATTGGAATATGACAGATAAACGTATTCAAATCTGAAATGGTGGACTTTTTCTGCTTTCGGATGAAAGTGGTCCAGTCGTGCCCCTGATATAAATGACGTAAAATGTTAATTTGTCCATTGTTCAGTTGAGTAGGTTGGTTATCGTTACTGTAGAGCAAATCATTCATCACTAGAATACTCAATCCATTGATACTTTTTAATCCTCATTAGGCAATAAGTGAAACGCTCTGGAGATTTACTTTTTGAAATCAAAGCCTCTTAAAGATAGTAAGACTTGTTTACTATTCGTAGTTACAGAATTATACTTTGGGGTATAATTTTAGTAGTATAGGAATGCGTGATTTCACCTCACTTTTTCCACTAAGACGGATTGAATGATTTTAGATATGTGATTTCATCGAATTATGTTTTGTTTTTTATACAATTACGATAGTTCATTTTCCAGTTCCGATACATTTTTCCACAATATATATATATATATATATATATATATATATATATATATATATATATATATATATATATATATATATATACTTTTTGAAATCAAAGCCCCTTAAAGATAGTAAGACTTGTTTATTATTCGTAGTTACAGATTTAATGGCGTATAATTTTAAATTCGGATTTTACAAATCTATCCCTATTAATGGTAGGAATTTTTATTCAAAATTTTAGAAAATAAAAGAAATTAAAATCACTCCCTTTTTTTTAAAAAAATAGGGGAAAATATGCCAGTTTCTTGTTTTCCTAGAGAGCCCTAAGTCTGAGGAAAACGTTTGACTGTCATTTTTTTGTTTATGCGAGTTATAAATATACATATACATAGGCGTGTGTGTGGGAATTGTTATACACAAAAACCAGTTGACCTTTAGTCGTCGTCTCTCTATGTTTTTACGTATTTGCATTAAATGTCAAAAAATATAGTACACTAAAAATATTATAAAATAGTGTCCAGATGTTTGTGTTAGTATAACTAGTGAATCAATATATATATATATATATATATATATATATATATATATATATATATATATATATATATATATAATGGCATAAATAAATAAAATCATTGAGCAAAATGTTAGAGCTGAAATATTATTTTTTATCGCCTAAATTAATCTATTAATATCTTACACTTAAAAAGTGCTAAATGAGCAGAGTAATAAGTAGCAAATATTTTCCAGAGAGAATGTTTTTAAACATTACTTTCTTTAAAATTCCCTTTAACAAAGAGAAATTCTTTAATTTTGAAGACATAAAGGGATGTTTTATTTTTCTTGAACAAAAACAAATAATCACATATACTCTTCAAGAGACTTTTGTTCTTGATTTTAAATTTTATAGAAATTTTTTACAGTTAAACAGACAGTGCAGTTAAACTGCCAGATAATGCAAATTTTTCTAGAGCGCCCTACACTGCAGCCAGGCAAAAAAAAGTCCCTCTTTTTAGGACGCAAAATCTCCATAAAATACGACGCTTCCCTTGGGCTATGACGACTTGGCATGAAGTTGTTTCTTTGTCGCGGATCTTCAATTTATAGCCTCTTTCTCATCTCTCGACCAGCTAGGTTTCCTGTAGGACACACCCAAAGTGGATTGGAGGGTCATAAAAAGACAGCCCGGAAGCAAAACACTGCGCCTTCAGCGTTTGGGGGACCCTGCTGTTATCCTCCCACTGCCACTCATTTTACTGAGAACGTATTACTCTGGGAGGTCCGAAATCCGACTAATCCATAAATTCCCTTTTCGACTAACGACTCGAGATGTTGAAATTTGGAAGATAACTCGAGTTGGGAATACAGTAATAACTCAGGACGAAGTTAACATAAGTTTTCTTTGTCACCTCACGAAACACGTTTCTACATTTTTAATGCTGTTTAACTAGAATTAAAGGAACAATTGGAGCAATCATTAAAAAGTGTCAGTTTTCGAAACTATTACCACCAGTGGAAAACGGCAAAGAGAATCTACTTATACTAGAAGGTAACCCGTCATTTTGACGTCATAATACTAATAATGACATCATAATGGAAAAAATATATGAAAGTTAAAAAATATCCCGAATTATCTAACAATATTGCATTTAATCCACACCTTGTAAAAGCAAACCCTTTCATTCTTTTTTAGTTATTTAGTTTTTCATGCGATTGGAGTAGTAGACTGCCATCCAACCCGTCATTTTGACGTCATAATACTAATAATGACGTCATAATGGAAAAAGTATATGAAAGTTAAAAAATATCCCGAATTATCTAACAATATTGCATTTAATCCACACCTTGTAAAAGCAAACCCTTTCATTATTTTTTTTATTTATTTAGTTTTTCATGCGATTGGAGTAGTAGACTGCCATCCAGTTTTTTACAGCTCACTACGCGATATGAATACTTGAGCTACTTGATTCATTCACATTCAAGTTTGTTTACTTCCAGAATTCATCGCAAAAGTAAACAGATTTTTAAAAACTTTTAAATATACAGCTAAAATCATCGATTTTTTTTTTTTAGTTCTGAATGTTTTATAGAAAAATAGGCTGAACAAACGTGATTTGATGGAGAAGATATTAGATTTTAGGTAAGAAAAAATTCTGATCCACATGTGAAATTGAAATTAGGCCTAACCGGCCGTTTGTTTACTGAGGGCTTCAATTGAAAGATGAGTACAGCCCGGAAGTGTTATACAGAGACAACGGCTATTATATATATAATAATTGCATACCGTGTGACGAAAAACCTGAGAATAGAGGAAGTAGATTTTTCTTTTTTTTTTCCTTTTCTTTCTTTCTGAATGAGAAAGGAATATTTTAAATAACCTATAATCAGTTTCTTAAAGAGTAAGTTTCCTTTTTATTTAACAATTTTAATAAATAACTATCACTGATTTTATTCGTATGAAATATTAGTATTTAAAATGTGCTTTCTATCCGCTATAGCTTTTTCCTAGTGACCTGGAACAAAATTTAATTATTTATTATTTAATGTAATAAATTCTAAGATGATTCAAAATTTTCGGATGAAGTACTTTTTTTAAGTTAAGTTCTAAATGACACAAAGTAGTAGCCGAGTATCCATGCACTTCATAAAATGTTAAGAATAAAACAAGGTAAAAAAAGGCACAAGATACTTAATAAGAAATAAACGAAAGCTTTAAACTTTCATGGTTTATCACCCCAATACTTTCGTTCCACTGCATTGTTACAAGAAACCGCCCTTTAACGAGTCAACGAGAATCCGTTTTTATGGGGTGTGTTTAAGGAAATTGAGTTGCGTCCCTCAAAGGAGTTACTCGAACTGATAGCATAGGTTATTAAAACACAGAATAAGGAAATCAATCCAAAATGTTATTTCGAATTTTTATTGTCTGTTACTGAAAGATTAAAAAGTCTAGGGTACTTACAGTGATGTAAAAATAAATGTCAAATAATCTCCTCAAAACCATTAGGAATGTTATTTAGCCCAAACTCAAACCGAAACTCGTGTAATTGATTAATAAGAAGTAATTCAGATAAGGCATCTGAAGTAGGTGATTATGATATATTAAGGTATAACAGAATTCTGGTTATTTTTATGAGAGTTAAAAAAGGGGGAATTAAAAGTAAATTGCTTAAAAATATCATTTAAAATTATTTTTATCGTAACAATGGAAAAACGTAAGTTGAAATAATTTTATTTTTTAAAATTAAAAACAAAACTTAAATATTTATATTTTATGGAAGTAAAAGTAGGGTTGAAAGGACAGTTAAATGGATATTTCCAGATATGATAACAGAAAAAGTAAAGAACAAAATTGTTTAAAAATATATCGAACCTCTTCATGTACACATTCATGTTTTTCCAGTAGAGGATTATTTTTTTAATTTGCTTAAATTTACAAGTAAGTTTCTTTATGTGTATGTTAGTGATATATATTGCCTGCTTCGTTATGTATGGATGTGTGAAACATTTACGTGTCGGAAAAGGAGAAGCTTTTTTTCATGATTCTAATGATAAATTTCAGTTGCTCTCCGACTGAAACGAAACTAAAGTTGAAATCTCGCGTTTAATGAAGTTTGATTTGCGTCGGAAAACTTTTCTAAGAACCGTCTACAATTATATAGAGAATACGAAATGTCATAGGATTGTTCTTGGACTAAAACCCCAAAGTATATCAGAAAAGTTGAACAATATTTTCTTAGATTTAAGTTGAGATTGCAAATATTACAGTTTCATTTCCAAACGAGAACAAAATGCGAAGTGACTTCTACAAATGGACACTTCTGAGTCAGGTGCATTTTCATTGATTCTTATATGTTTTCTTTTCCAAAACTAAACACTCTATATAACAGACTTGATCATAGTACGATGCAAATAAACGGACATCAGTTATCTTTATAATTTTTACTCTGAAACACACAGTTTCTTAAACTCCACAAAAAAAAAAAAAACTAAGAACTTCACTACTTTTATTGTGAAGATTTAGAAGGTGTGCGATCCTGTTATGCATTTTTCAGAAATTTCATGTATTTAAAAACATTCCCAAATCGTTTCCAAATGAAAATCAGAGAGTCAGGAGGTAAGTTTTTCCCAAGTAGTAATTACTGTGAGAATTGTTCCAAATCAGACACTTGAGGACATAGTGTGTTCAGCAATTGAACTTTCTAATAGGTAGATAGAGAGTGGTATAATAATACTGAAATATGGGATAAACTTTAATGGTAATTGACACAAATATATTATATTCTGATAACCGTGGTATCCCAAACTCAACCGCATTAGACACAGCTACCGTTGTAGTCCCCCTGTACTGCAATGACTGAACCAATATTTTTATGGAATAAATTTTTCAACCCAGTGGTGCACCCAGGGGGGGACAAGGGGCCATGCCCTCCCCCCAAAGATATAGAAATTGCATTATGAATATTGATTTTGCATTATAATTTTTTTTCGTTCATCTCGGCCACCCCTCCTTGCATTATAAATATTTTATCCGTTTATCTCAGCTATATCTTATAATGAAAAATCAACATTTCTACTTCTTTGGGGGGGGGCAGGGCCCCCTGGGCCCCCCCCCCTTTGGGTGCGCCACTGCATATAAAGATTACGAAGAGAATAATTAACTGGGATGAAGCAGGTCTCTTGTAGCGATTTGGTCAATATTATACGTTAACAATATATGTATTTAGTTAAGGTAATAAACGCAATGTATGTAAATTATTTAATCGGATTACAATTTTATTATGCATTAAGATGATAGGAAATTATACAATTTTGTCAGAGAAGAGGCAAAAACATACAGCAATCTAGAGATACTGACATTAGCTCCCTTTACATTTACAACAGAGTAAATGATAAATCGTGAATGAATCGTGAATACGATGCCTCGGTTTCTGTAAGCATTTAAAACAATACGGGACTAAAGCGAAGCATAAATGTTTCGGAAAATGCTTCATTACATCCTGACGCAGAATTGAGTGAATTAATGAGTTTTCCTCCCACAAACTTAACTTCTGCCTGCCAGTATTTTACATCAAAGTATAATAAAACACTTTAAAGCTATTTCAGATTTTGTGAAGTTTTTTCCCTTTATGAAATTTATGTGAGTCCAAAAGTTCCTTAAATACTTAATTCATATTTTGCACTCATAAATGGATGAAATCATTGTCTTCAAAATATTTTTCTCTTTTATCTCTTCGTCTTTGATTTTGAAGCTTTGCATTAAAAGAAATGCAATATCTTTATAATGAGAGTTTTCCATTCTCCGTGTCTCTGTATTTGAGAAGTATCCCTTCATCCCCTTCCCCCAAATCCACCAGATATTGAAACAATTTTTATTGGGCGCATGTTATGAGAAAAGTGTTGTTTTGCCTGAATGTTGCCCAAATCAACATAACAGAGGACTTCACATTCTTAATCAAACCTTTGTTAATTATCTACATCGTCAAAATTTACTTTTAAGATTACTAGAATTTCTTTTGAAATAAAAAAATAAATTAAAAAAATACTTTCTGGAAGACTTTCTGTATAGCAAAATCTGTGATACCAAAACCCAAAAATTTCTTTTAGAAAACCAATCACATGAAGATATAAAACACAGGCAAACAGTTCATCAGAAATTTTCTTCACAGCTAGCTGTCCACATTGTATGGTAGCTTCCACACGTGTTTCCATAGTGTAGGATAGGGTTCGATCCCAGCTTAATCATGGATGTTGCTCTGCTATCCCCTCGTAGGGAGCATTATTGGTTCGCCTATAAGGTGCTTGCATATCAAAGCCATCAAAATAGTGATGTATTTGGGCAAATGTCCTCAAAGACAAGTACTTGCCGTATCGGAAAATAAAATAAAAATTCTTCACAACAAAAAATGCGATCTTATTTTTGTAAAAAAATTCCCTATTTCTTTACTAGCTCATTGGGAGACTTGTTAAAGAACCTTGGTTATAAATTAAGCCATAACCAGGCTGAAATGTCTAATATAAACAAGTTTATCTGTCTTACACCAATTTCAGTGAAAACAGATGGACAAATAATTATTGTTGTTTTCGACACTGAAAGTAAATAAATTTACAGTAGGCTCATTGTAATATTATACCGGAGTTCTGGCAGGATATTTGCCGTTAAGATAAATATTGCTGAATATCAGATTTAGATACTATTAAACAATTTCGAAGTAAACTTTTCAAACAATCGAGAACGTATAAGTCATTGAAAGTATTTTTTACAACATGGTCTTGCATTATCTGTACTTTTTTTTGCTATATATATTTCCTTTTATAGTAAAATTAAAAAAAATTAAAATATTAAAAAATAAAATAAAATAATAATAAACAAGAACTTTTTCTTTATAAATCGCAAAAAGCATAACTCTCACATCCTAAATTTTATTGTTTCCTGCATTTACGAATTTTGTTATATACTGGGTTTATACTTTGAATTCCTAAAGAAATTCAGTAAGAAAAATTAATAAATAAATACACCAAAGACTAATTCGAATCAGCCAATTGTAAAGAAATCAGCCTCATATTTAGATACTAAATGCCATTGTTCTTTTTCATCTCTAATTGGATAAATTTTAATATTCAATTGATAGTTTCTTAAGTTACGTATTGCGATTTCCGAACGATAAGTACATGAAAAAAAATAGCTTCAGTTAACTTATTTTGCCTTACAAATGAAAATTAATTATACAGTGAAAAAAACAAAACAAGCTTTTCAAAAAAAGTTAATCTTTAGAAAGCTACCAAATTGAATTTATAAGTCATTTGTTGCTATTGCCAGGAGGGATAGGAACTGCGATAAAAAAAAGGAGCGATTCAAACTCTCCATTTTTAAAGGAAAGCAAATAAATTGCTTTGTTAAAGCATTATTTAACCATTTCAGTTATTTATAATATCATTAATTTTCATAGCTTTGTTTTATACCTTTGCTAATGCAGTAATGTACATTGGACAATACCTCTTTTCTCTCCAGCCCTCATCTGTCGATTTTTTATTACAGAATATCGTTTAAATTATTTAAAAAAAAAACAAATCGTGTTATTTAATTAAATATTGCTCAACATACCCGAATCATTTTTAATGTGCATGCAACAGGTTTATTCTATAGATTTATGCGAAATACAACAGACGCTTTGAAGTTTGGAGATTTTAATGAGTGTAAAAACGGCAAATGTTATAGTTCTGTTTTCCTTCAATTCTGATGATATCTTTAAAATTATAAAAATATAATTCGTGTTATTTTATTAAATACTACTCAACATATCCGAATCATTTTTAATGTGCATACAACAGGTTTATTCTATAGCTTTAATGTGAAATACAACAGACGTTTTGAAGTTTGGAGATTTCAATGAGTGTAAAAACGTTAACATGTTATAGTTCCGTTTTCCATCAATTCTGATGATGTCTTTAAAATTATTAAAAAAATAATTCATGTTATTTTATTAAATACTACTCAACATACCCGAATCATTTTCAGAGTACATGCAATAGGTTTATTCTATAGCTTAATGCCAAATACAACAGACGTTTTGAATGTTGGAGTTTTTAATAAGTGTAAAAACGTTAACATGTTATAGTTCCGTTTTCCTTCAGTTCTGATGATGTCCAAAAGCCTTAATTCGATGTACTCTCCAGTAGATCAATTTGTTTCAAAAATAGGGATATTTTCAATTTTACAAATCGTTTTGGATGATGGGAGAACCGTTTCGGGAAT
The DNA here is from genome assembly GCA_907164885.2 of Dolomedes plantarius. NCBI lineage: Eukaryota > Metazoa > Arthropoda > Arachnida > Araneae > Dolomedidae > Dolomedes > Dolomedes plantarius. Next base: position 160,412,193 of record OU015494.1, read on the forward strand.
ATGCCCATTCATTCGATAACAGACTAAAAAACGAGAATCGGAAAATTATTTTGCTTTTCGGTTATTTAATCAGTACACATGTTCAGACGCAATGATTTTGGAAATGAAAAGCTACAAATTTCAACTAGCTTACTTCAAAAACCATCTTCAAGACATTAATAAGAAATATTCTGCCGTTCTTGAGATAATAATAGCGAAATAGAAAAAAAATTATAGAAATCTAGAAATCATCCAATAAACCAAATTTTCTTTTCGTATTAGAGCCAGAATATCTCAAACTGATAAAACGAAAAACTATATTATATCATTTAGTTACCATTTATTTACTAATATACAGTTGCAGAAAAAAAATCCCCTTATACTGAACTGAGTACAGCTAAAACTGAATTGTATGTTATATATACACTTACGTGATTAAAATTTAAAGAAACAACTACAGTGGAATCTCGATCGATCGTTTTTCCGTATGTGTCGTTCATTTTATCCAGTACCAACGATCATATTGCTTTGTTATGTTTCCGCATCTATCGTTTTCCCGGATTTATCGTTCATTTCAATCGGTCCCTTGAAAAACGATAGATCGAGATTCCACTGTATTTAAACAATATAAAACATATTATCAACAAGCATATTTACTAAATGTTCTAAAAGATTCGTTTAAAGATATTAAACCCTTAAGGGAATTGTAACAAGATTTTGTAAATAAAAGCAGAGTTTATATGCAATTGGAAAACCGAAAAAACAAAATTTTTATGAAACAGATTTTAAAATTTTCACCAAACCTAGATTTGTCAAGAAATTTGTTACTAGATACTAATAATTTAGAGGAGTAGCTAAGAATATCTGTTTTTTATGCTGTTTATGAATATTGATTTTTTAACACTGGTTTCAATCTGAATATTCCTGAAAATTGAATCTCTCTTATGGAAATATGTAGATCTCTTTCCTAAAACTGGGGGCTGGGTTTTTCTTCAGTAATTTCGCACCCATTTTTTACTAATTCTACCCAGGTTTCATCCAAGTGATGAAATTGTGAAAAATTATAAAAATTGTATTCCTTTTGCAAAATGTTCTGTTAAAGTTTAGAATTTATCACTCTTTTTTAAAAAAGTCCGATTATGTTTCATTTTTTGACAGCTATTAAAAATGTTTCATAACTGTTTTCAGATTTCAAGTTTTCACAGCTACAACGATCTCTCACGTTACTGGGGTAAATGGCTGAGCATGAAATGACAACAATATGTTAAGAATATTCGTTGGGCTTACGAGAAAATTTTCTCGCGTGATCTCATCCAAGTTTTACTCCGTTTTTAAAATCTTTGTCTCTTATGCTAACATTCTTTGAGACGTAGAAATTCATTATTATTATAATTATTATTTTTAAAAACTTTCCGCTTTATATTCCAGAACAGTTTCCTTTGCCTTCATCCAAATTTATTCTTGGAAATGCTGACTACGAAATACGATACCAAGTTCAGATTTTATCTCGTTTGGCTGGGAAGAAGCTCTTCCAAAATTTACCTCGAATAACACTCCCCCCTCCTCTAGCTTATTGGAACAAAAAGAAGTTCCGCGGTTTTCCGGAACGTGGGGTAAACACAGGGGAGAAAATACCTGCATAAAGAAACCGCAATGAGGATATTTTCCCCTTCGTCGTGAGGTGCCATCATAAAATTTACAATAGCTGCTGTAAAACGAGACTAGAGCTTTCAATTTCTGCGAGTGACCCCCTATAGTTCGCTCTAGGCGAAAGCGAGTGACGCGATTGGGAGTAGCAATTAGCGAGATGTGGTTACGAGACACCAAAGCAGTTTGTATGCCGCCTCTCCCTGTCTTGGACAAAAGAGGGTTTGGCCACGGCTGAATTCAAGGAAAATTTGTCTGGGGTATTCGCTTCGCGGAGGTCCCACAGGCCACAAAGAAAGGACCTGGGAAAAATAGGGCTACTAAAATGGAGGTTTATGTTACTTCTCTGCGTGACTTCCCCTTATCGGGTGTTTCACGTTAACACGATGACAGATTGACGTCAATTAATACTCAAGATTGCATTGCTGTAAGGTTGGGGAGTCCACGTGTATAGGTGTTACACATTGGCGTTTTGTTATACTCTGTCTTGGAACTTAATAATTTATGATCTCGATATAGTCAGGCAAAGTAGATCATAATAAAACACACACGTAATCTATCTTAATCTTATGCTCTTTCTTTAAAAAATAATATTACGCATCTGCTAACTGTAGGAATCGCGACGCGTCTTTATTTCAATGCAAGCTCTATTGTTTTTAATTCCTTTATTGGTTTAATGATTTTAATTTTTGCTAATATATTTAATAGTTTATTAATATTTATTATTTGACTTGAAATAGCAAATAGCTTAAAATTATTTTGTTACTTTACAGATTAGAATTTTATTACATTACTTATTATAATTATTGTAATATTTAGTTACCATATCCTCTATTGGACTAACTATTTTTTTTTTTAAACCATTTATAACATTTATATTTATTTGGGATACTCCACGTTTCATCTCTTTAGCTCGAATTCTTAACTCGCATGTTGTTCCGCGTGAATAGGCGGGAAGCACACAAGTAACGTGACTCTTCTGTTGTTTGGATCGTATTCCTAACTCCGTTTTTTGAATTCCAGAGACATAAGTTGCTGCATGAGTTGAAGTTCACAACTTTCCTTCGTTAAATGATAGTGAGGGAACTGTTGACAAAGCGATAGTGTCATCAAACTGCTTATTTCTGGTTTTCTTTTTTTTTATTACCTTAAAGTCTTAGTTTTAAGATTCCTCTTTATATATATATATGTATGTATGTATATATATTCGTTTGTCTGTGTGTGTATATATATATATATATCTATATATATAAAGGATGAAGTCCTGACTTATATATACACGTATCAACGCCCAGCAAAAACTATTGGAGATACAGATGTCAAATTTTAGGAGCTTATTACTTTTGTGCTGAAGGCGTCATTTAAGAAGCGATTTTTCAAAATTCGCCCCCCAAGGTGGGAAGGGGGGCAAAACGTGTTTTTTACATATTCCTTCATATCTCAAAGAAGAAAATTGATATCCATAAGATTCTTGATTTAAAATGTAAGGAGCATGAATACCTAAAAACAATTTCAGGATTTTTTAAAATTCGGCCCCCAAGGGGAGGGAGGGGGCTAAATGTGTTTTTACGTGTTTTATCACATATTCGTTCATAACTCGAAGAAGAAAACAGATATAAATAAGATTGTTGTTTTAAAATAAAAGGAACACGAATACCTAAAATTCAGCTTCAGGATTTTTCAAAATTCGGCCACCCATGGGGGGGGAGGGGGCAAAATGGGTTTTTCCCATATTCCCTCATATCTCAGAGAAAAAAAGCAGATATCCATAAGATTCTTGCTATAAAATGTAAAGAACTTGATTACCTAAAATCGATTTCAGGATTTTTCAAAATTCGGCCCCAAGGGAGGGAGGGGGGGGGGGGCTAAACGTGTTTTTATGTGTTTTTTACATATACCTTCATATCTCAAAGTAGGAAACGGATATCCATAAGATACTTGCTTTAAAATGAGAGGAAGACGAATACCTAAAAATCAGTTTCAGGATTTTTCAAAATTTGTCCTCCAAAGGGGGAGGGGGGGGGCAAAACGTGTTTTTTACATATTCCTTCATATCTCAAAGAAGGAAATTGATATCCATAAGATTCTTGCTTTAAAATGTATGGAACATGAATACCTAAAAACCAGTTTCAGGATTTTTCAAAATTCAATCCCCAAGAGGAGAGGGGGAGGGGGCAAAACATGTTTTTCACATATTCCCTCATATCTAAAAGAAGGAAACAAATATCCATAAGATTCTTGCTTTATAATGTAAGGAACACGAATACCTAAAAAACAATTTCAGGATTTTTCTAAATTCAGCCCCAAGGAGGGGGGGGAAGGGGGCAAAACGTGTTTTTCCAATATTCCCTCATATCTCAGAGAAAAAAACAGATATCCATAAGATTCTTGCTTTAAAATGTAAGGAACTTGATTACCTAAAATTAATTTCTGGATTTTTCAAAATTTGGCCCCAAGGGGGAGGGGAGGGGGCTAAACGTGTTTTTCACACATTCCTTCATATCTCAAAGAAAGAAACAGATATCCATAAGATTCTTGATTTAAAAGGTAACAAACAGGATTAAATGTAACAAACACGATCAATGCCACGTTTTATCGATATTCACTTTAGATTTTGTAAAAATTGCAAGAAACAATCCAATAATTGGCATTTTCTACATATCACTATTTTGAACACCAAATTGGTGGTAGGGGAAAAGAGAGAGATCAACCTTAATTAAATGAAGCGTGGAAAGGTGTGTGTGAGTGTGGATTGTAGATATTTCGGTTGTTTGTATGTATGCATATGGAGCTCAGGTTAACTCCATTCATTTTTATTATCATGGGCAACGCTAGGTAACTCTTTGTTTATGAACAGGCGATTTTCACAGGGGTTTACGGGGAATATACAAGTAAGCCTTATTAAGGGTACACCCGTGCAACGCCGGGTATATAAAGCTAGTATAAATATATTACTGAACGTAGCTAGAAAATGTTCACTACCCAGCATTAGTTAAAGCTCTTTATAAACATTGTTTTGAAATTATTATCTTTAAAATAATAGGTTCTAGTTCCTTTACAAATGGACTTTATAATATATTAGATTACAGTTATTATCTTTTATATCAGATTGAAACATCATCTAGGGAAATTATAACGCAAAGTTCTGAGTAATTATAAAACTTTCAGTGGTTGTTTAAACATTGAAACCGCAAGTGTCTTTACGAAAAGGAACTGGAGATTTCTAGAATACAAGTCATTTAAAGAATTCATTTGTTTTCTCAAAGTTTGTTTATTTTTAGGAATTTTTTTATCATTACTGATGAATTCTTGTTTATCCCTTTAATACATTATTGCTGTCTATATATATATATATTTTTACATATTGAAATACAAAAGGGTATCAAATTGTTGCATAGTTGTTGGTTGTTTTATTAATGTGACATTAAAGTTTTTTCGAAAGTTTCAGTTTGCTATGTAAAATGCATGTTGCTTATGTTTGGTTTGTTTATGCAATTGGGGGTATTCTTAATTGCTTGTGTTGCTTTATTTTTCCCAAATGTTAAATGTTACAGTAGACAAGTTTATCTAAATTTATTTTAAACAAATTATTTGCTTATGATCATTTAAGATATGAATTCTAAAGCAGGTTATAAATTTCCATAAGTTTTGCAGAGTCGCGTGTAAATATACATAGATTACTCTATGACAAGAAAAGATTATACTATATGACAATTATATGCAAATTCAACGTACAATCCTAAAACAATCCCAACTTTTGAATAACTACCTAAAAATAGGAGGGAATTTTAAAATTAGATTCAGTGTTCATATTCTAGGTTGGAGAGTAAATTTAAATTACAAAAAAATCTAGGTTTATTAATATGGCTGAGTATCTCGCGTGTCAATGTTAGAAAAGAAAAAAAAAAGGCTGTTAGCGTAAGTTGCTCTAGATCAAGAAGATAATACTATATAAAACTTGGGCGAAAGTAAAGCAATGGCTTAATGCTAAGAATGTGCGTTTGTTAATGATATACTTAAGTATATCCCACTATTACTTTCTACTACATTGTTTTGGGAAAGGAAATGGTCAAGATTTTAACTGTTTATATATACATTGCTTTAAACATTGCTTTATACATTGCTTTAAACACTTCTGGTATTTTTATGAGATAAAAAATTAATTTTACGCACGTCATAACTTTTTACCCTTTTTGCTCGTTTCAGATTGTTATTATTGTTATACTATTTATTGTTGCATTTATGTGTGTATGATGTGTTCATAAATGAGTTATACGATTAGCAACAGCATCAGCAGGGCATGCATTAAAGAAAAAATAGCGTAAAATGTGTATTTTCTTTTTAATAACTTACCATTACTACAGCTTTAATATGAACATTAATTCTAGAGCATATGCCTGCTTTCTTATACACATGTTAAAGTTAAACAGTCTCTTCATAAATTTTAAGATTTATTTTCACCACCTTTTTCTCCTCTAAAAGATTTGTAGAACTTTAGATTTAGGAAGAAAATTTTCAATACAACTTTGCAATAGAAAAAAAAAATCCGACTCCCATATGTCAATAAGTGTAATATTGAATGATTGCTTAAATATTGGAAGAGTTTTTCATGAGCATCTTTTATCGATCTTCTTGTTCCACTTAAATCGAGGATAAGCTGCGAACTGTTCGTCAATAATTATGTAAGCACTTTCTCTTCGTGGTTCTCTGACTTTTCATGTAGTATCTTCTGTGTGAAATTTTATTTGCCACGTCTTGAAAGTTTAATCGGAAGTCAAAAATACTTAGTTTTGTTGCAACTGATTATAGCTCTGAGCCCTTTATAGACGCGTGATGATTGAAATGTACGCGTGACGGAGTTCACCTAATGGAAATTTCACTTCTTGAGTTCCTCTAATGATGCAAGCGTATTTTCTCCTCGATAAACGATCTTTCTTTAGAGTGGGCAATCTTACTGAGACCTTTATCTTAGGTGAATGAGTTTGATGGTTAAATACTTGTACTGCATTAAGGAACTTTCGAAAACTGAGTTCTGAAAATAGCGAAAAGATTTTTGGAAACAACGCTCAGGTTTGGTAATTATGAGTTGCTCAATTTTGAGGGATATTGGGCCGCAATGATGATTTTCTGACATTGCAGTGAAAAGTGACTAAATTGCATTTCCCATAAAATGACTTTCGCGTGTTCTAACCTCAGTAAGAATCTCGTTTATTTGTTAATTTCAAGGTCAGAAGCACCAACATCGTAAATATGTTGAAGGTTCCAGAGCTATCAAAAAAGGGTTCATTTCTGTAACGATTAGTCATTTTTAAAGCTCTTGAAAATTGGAAATGAGTTCAAAACAGTAAATGATTTAGATATTTTGCACTTCGGCGATTAAGAGAGAATGTAAATCCCTAATTCTTTGTTGTTATGAAACTTTCCTAGAAATTTATATTAATTAATTTTTTATTTATTTATTTTTAAGTCTAATGCGAAGGCACATGTCGTCAGACATTCACCCTTTGTTATTCACTGCTATTTACTGGCTACTTTATTATGGGAGCACCATATAGGTGAGCCAGCATTGCTCCCTATGAGGGGGACGACACGGAAATGACCAAGACTTATTAGGGATTTGAACCCAAGCCCACTCCTTGCAGCTGAGAACGCTAACCACTATACAATGTGGGTGGCTTATATTACTTAATATAACATTATTTATTTAACTTTGTTTTCTCAGATGTTTTATAATAAAAAAAATAACATCTTGTACTGAAATTTTTTAACCGAACAAAGAGATCACATTTAATTTTTCTTCAAATATAAAGAAATCTAAGACTTGAAAGAGGGGGAAACAACGGTGTTTATAGCGTTTATATGATATACAGTGTGGTCATAAAAAAAACTTTGCCGATATATGGACCTCTAGCGGCTGTTCCGTTCAACCGATCGAGATGAGATTTCAGATATAGTTATTCAGAGGTATGAGTCGGGTTTCTGTGAACGGCAACGAAGTGGCGATCACGGTTACGGTTATAGGTACAGAAACTCGAAATTTTTGAATGACAACGCTCAATTTTTACCATCGCAAAATGCTCAGCGCATGCGAAAACCCCAAAGAGCGTTGAAATGGTACGTGCATCACAAAAAACAGCTCTGAGAACGGCCTGTGATGGCACCTATGTGGAAAATGTGTAATCCAAATAAAAGATTTATTTTGTCCGATCTGTGTTGTCATCAGTGATTGATGTCTTGCCTCTGTCATATGCGAATTTCCTCCGTACGCCCCGATCGTGTTTTTGTTGGCCGTTCGCAGAGCTGTTTCTTGTGCGTGCATAACGCGTCCGTTTTTGTGATACACGTACCGTTCCAACGTCCTTTAGGATTTTTGCATGAGCTGAGCATTTTGCGATGGCAAAAAGTGGGCGTTGCCATACGAAAATTTCGAGTTTCTGTACCTAAACCGTAACCGTGAGCGCCACTTCGTTGCCGTTCACAGAATCTCGAGCTCATACCTCTGAATAACTATATCTGAAATCTCATCTCGATCAGTTGAACGGAGCAGCCGCTAGAGGTCCATAAATCGGTAATTTTTTTTTATGACCACCCTGTAATTCTTACCTGGACGTAATCAAAATCTTGTTAGAATTTTTATATGGTAGGTCGGTCTAGAAGCGCAAAAGTATTTTGCTTTTTAATCTGATATATCATTCAGTTATTCTCGCAATGAAACGTTAGAATAGAATGTGATTAACTCAGACTAATAGAGGGTGTATGAGATGTTTCATCGGTTAGAATCAATTCCGACTGATCATAGGCTTTCGTCTTTTAAAACTCATAACTGATCATCAGTCAGAATCAACCGTAATAATGCAAACACGTCTCACGTTTGAGTAATTTTGAGTGATCTGAAATGTTTCTATTGGTGGACGAATTTTCGATCTTACTAAACGACACTAATATTATGTTTCGAGTACGATCGGAAAACGATGGTAACCCACATTTAACGAGAAGCTAAATCCCAGTCCCCTTCATCCAGAGCAAACCTCATCTAAAATAATAAGCTGAAATAATTATAAAAGAATCGAATAGTAATCCTATTCCTCAACGTTTTAAAGGAATAACGTATTTAATAACATCATTTCAAAGGTATGTTGCAATTAGTACTTACACAATTGATAAAAAAGAAATGAACTCCTCAATATTATTTTCATTCCTTTTCTGAGCAGTATTAATCTTACGTTCTCTCTATCTTTGTAAGATTAATACCCGTATTGCCGAGAAAGAAAATATGCGTGTGTGTGAGTCGAAGGTTGGGTGAGGGGGGGTCTCATTTTTCCATCTCGAATACGGCATATATAGGTACTTAGCCCTTGTTGCCCCCATGGTATTCGTTCATGTATTCTCCCATTTTAATGATGGTTAGGTGTTCCCTTTCCCATATTTTTAATCTGAGGAATTTAGTTACTGTAACGATATCCATTAATTATGAGGGTTATTACCTGCTATAAGCTAAGATTTTACCTCACTGCTTACATGATTAAATCATATCACGTTACTTGTCTTACTTCAATAAGCCGAATAGGGCTTTCTAGTGACCTTTTTTTTCTTAGCATATGCAATTGTATGTATATTCGCATAATATACAGACGGAATAATCTATATATCTATATATATAAAACAGTTCCGTAACTGACTGACTCACTGACATACAACGCACAGACCAAACCGCTGGAGCTAAAGGGATGAAAATTTGCATGGTGATTCTTTTTATGGTGTAGGGGTGCACTAAGAAAGATTTTTGAAAAATTCTTCTTAGATTTTTTAAAATTAAATTTTTAAGCTGTTTTAGCAATTTTTTTAAAGTTTGCAGTTAAAATAATAATTTGAGGGTTATAAAATTTATATCACAAGAAAGATCATAAAAATTTCTTTAAAATGAAATATTTTCGAATCTTTACCTCTATTTTCTGATTTTTGGTGAATTTTTAAAGATTAATTTTTAGAATTTAATGTATTAAATGCTAATCACGTGATTTCTTTTTCTGGTACTTTAAATAAATTTATCGTCACGTGCATAATAACTAAATAGACAAAAAAGTATTTTTTTTTTCGTGCTAATGCGGCAGACGATTGGACATTATCCAAAAAAATATTAAAATACAACAAAATATATTATGTTCCTCAAACTGTACTATATTAACTGTACTATATTCTTTAGTACGTCCTATTACATTTAATTTGAATATTTTCTTCTACATTATTTTGTCTATAAAATTCATATTTTGTCTATAAAATTTTGTCTATCCCTTACGATTTTTTTATAAATATATTTTTTTGTTTTTTTTTACATCAATTGTATACATTGATCGTCGTATTCATTATAAATAAATATATATATATACATATATATATTGGCATTAATTGCATAAATTGACCATTGAATTTAATTTGAATGTACTCCGTAGCGAAGTGCGGGTTTTCAGCTAGTCTATATATATTTATAACAGTTCCGTAACTGACTCACTGACTGACTCACTGACATACAGCGCACAGACCAAACCACTGGACCTAAAGGGCTGAAATTTTGCATGGCGATTCATCTTATGGTGTAGGGGTGCACTAAGAAAGATTTATGAAAAGTTCTCCTTAGATATTTTTAAATTAAATTTTTAATCTGTTTTTGTAACTCTTTTTAAGTTTGCATTTAAAATAATAATTTGAGGGTTATAAAATTTATATCACGAGAAAGATCATAAAAATTCCTTTAAAATGAAATATTTTTCGAACCTTTACCTCGATTTTCTGATTTTTGGTGAATTTTTGAAGATTAATTTTTAGAATTTAATTTATTAAATGCTGATCACATGGTTTCTTTTCTTTTTGTGATACTTTTAATTAATTTTGCGACACGTGCATAACAACGAAATAAATAGTCAAAAATAAAATATTAAAATACGGTAAAAGATAAAATTTAACCACTAGACTAATTGAGATGAAAGTTTTTTTATGAATTTAATTAAAATTAGTATGTTTTATGGATATTAAACATACCAATTAATTGCATACATTGACCGTTGTATTTAATTTGAATATTTTCTTCTACATTATTTTATTTATAAAAATATCCGTTACGATTTTTTTTAAATATAGCTATATATATATATATATATATATATATATATATATATATATATATATATATATATATATATATATATATATATATATATATATATATATATATATATATATATATATATATATATATATATATATATATATATATATATATTGACATCCATTGCATATATTGACCGTTGTATTTAATTTGAATGTATTCCGTAGCGAAGCACGGGTATTCAGCTAGCTAAATTATAATTTTCATATATTACGGTATCTTTTTTATTAAACGATTCCTCTCATAGGATGATCTAAAATACTGTCTTCGGGATTGAAATCTACTTTGACTCTATCGGAACAAATGACACCTAACATAAAGTTGAAGATGTAAAGATTCTGTCGTAGACCTATAATACAGAAGACAAAACAAATTATGGTGATTAGATTGGTCTGTCAAAGTTGTGCTTTGGTTAAATCAAAATGACAACGAAACAGTAAATAATAAATCGCAAACACGATCTATAAAACTACTTATGTGTCAAATGCACGTGTCTATTAGAATATTATGAAGAATGCCTGGAACGTATTTTGCAGCTGCCTATGCATCATTAGTAAGACGATGTTCTTAAACGAGCTTGGAGGAGTTCTCTCGGGGAAAATATAAGATTTATTGATCATAATTGCCCCAAACTAAAGAATGAAATAATGCAGTTCATTTTCGAATGTCTATTTTCCTGATTATAAAAGTACAGGTTTTAATGTACAAAGAATACGCGTATAAACTTTAAACATTTTACATGTTTGTATTTGCCGCAAAAGAAATATCTGCCAATAACTCAAACTTTCTTGTTATTTGAAAAAAAGTGATTTTTCGCAACAATTTTAAATGGTATATTTTACTAATGGAAATTACTGAGAGAATTGTCTGGTATGTCTTGCCTTTGATTTTCGAAGCTAAAACAAAATTATCTTGAATTACTACATGATAGTTAATAAAGAAAGTGAAAATTTTCTCAGTGCTCTTTCTTCTTTAAACGATGGTATTAATAGCAAATACTTGTAATCGGACATTTCACTAAAGTTTGTGTTTTTCCCTGAAAGCAGCTCTGTGTATTCGTTAGAGTGGAACTTGTTTAATTTTACCTGCTCGCTGTTCCCCAACTGGATTATGCAATCAGATCAATTTTCATTAGCACTCTAAACTAGGTCCCTTTTTGTAATTATGGATCTCCTCATCAAGAGAATACTCGCATTATTGCTTAATTGGATCTTGAAATATCGTACGTGTTAGGCCTTCCTTTCGCGCCAACAGTGAGTCTTTCTGCATAAATCTTTCGTGCCATGTATTTGATTGAGTTTTCCCCAGATGCTCTGTAAGTGTTTTGAGGGAAGAGTTAGGGATGACGATGAATATCTAATAGTTTATTATTATTAAAGAATAAAAACCTATTTGCGCTTGAATATTATGGCGTTAACCTGTCGTTAGCACACGTCTAAAAACGATTTTTCTATTCCCTCCGGTATCATTTTCATAATAGCATTTCTCCCCAATTCAATAAATAGCTTCCCTTAATGACAGTTAGCTAAAAAGTTCATGAAGTAATGGAGTGATTGACCAACTAAGCGCACTAAATTTAATGAGTTATTTCGTAGGCTTCTATCCCATTGGGGAAACGGGGTTAAATATAGTCTTGGCAAGTTCCAATAAGCGCATTTTTTTTTTTTTTTTTGGCGTTTCTCCGCCAGTTGAATGGCAGGTGAGCTGGATCCTTCTACCTTTATGCATGCAAGAATTATCAAATACAGTAAACTTAGTTAAATAATTTTATAAACAAAAAGTTAACGTTTCCTTTATGTAAGTTACAAAGTAAGGGGTTCTTTTTCATTCAAAGGTTTCATTTTTTCCTTTTTATTTTTCATTTCCAACCTGAAATTTCCTGTAAGTTATGAAGTTTATTTTTATATTAAAAAATATGAAGGTTATAACACCACAAATTTTTCTCTTTTTTAATGTCTTATAATTCCTCATCCTGATCTGAATCTAAGCTTTTACCCCATACGAAAACCAAAATAAAGTTCATACGCCTAAAAACGCTGGTCATGGATCTCTTTTCATCGATAGGACAGCAGTTTTTCATGTTCATCTTATTTTCCTATCTTCAAGTGTAACTTTCTACAATGCTGGTTTATGATTAAATTAAATTTTGCACAGATACATTTCTGTAATTAAGTTACACATTCTTTTAAAACAGCAATTTAAAAAAATGTAAGCGAGAGTGTCGATGAGTGCATTAAACCCATTTAAATGCCATTAAGTAATTTCAGTATACAGAAGAATTATACTTAAATCAACTAATGGAAATAAATTTTAGAAATCCACCCATTCTTGAAAAGAAATTAACTTTTCCTTTCTTCCAGTTCACAATGCAGCTGTAGACAAGTACGGAAGTGTAATACTTACTGAAGTATGTAATAATTTAATTTTAATTAGATTCATGAATTTCAACCACTATTTATTTACATAACTCTAACTTACATTTGCAAGAATGGATGAATTATGATTGGATATGAATAAGTAACGTGTAATTGCATTTTTCATACTAGGCTTTTGTGTCAGTGATAATCTGAATTATACACGCACACACACATACACACAAAGGTATATATATATATATATTAATAGTTCCCTAACTGACTGACAGATCCAAACACCAATCACCATCCAAACACCATCCAACCACAGACCAAACCACTGGACCTAAAGGGCTGAAATTTTGCATGGCGATTCTTCTTATAGTGTAGGGGTGCACTAAAAAAGATTTTGGAAAAATTCTTCTTAGATTTTTTAAACTAAAATCTTTAAGCTGTTTTTGTAACAGTTTTTAAAGTTTGCATTTAAAATAATAATTTCAGGGTTATAAAATTTATATCACGAGAAAGATCCTAAAAATTCCTTTAAAATGAAATCTTTAAAGACTAATTTTTAGAATGAAATTTTTAAAGATTAATTTTTAGAATTTAATTTATTAAATGCTGATCATGTGGTTTCTTTTCTTTTTGTGATACTTTAAATTAATTTTGCGTTACGTGCATAACAACGAAATAGATTGACAAAAAATATTAAAATTCCGCAAAAGATAAAATTTAACCACTAGATTAATTGAGATGGAAGTTTTTAAGGAATTTAATTCAAATTAGCATGTTTTATGGATATAAAACGTACAAATTAATTGCATACATTGACCGTTGTATTTAATTTGAATATTTTCTTCTACATTAATTTGTCTATAAAAATATCCGTTACGATTTTTTCATAAATATATTTGTTTTGTTTTTTTAGCATTAATTGCATACATTGACCGTTGTATTTAATTTGAATGTACTCCGTAGCGAAGCACAGGTATTCAGCTAGTATATACGTATATATATATTACGCAGACGCTTAAGTTACACATGCCTAAATGCCCTTAGTTCAATATGCCCTTATTTTGTAATGTGAATACGAAGAACCTGTGAGTGCCTAAATGTTGTTCACCAACAGAAAAAAAACCTTGAAGCATTAGTATGTGATGAAATAGGTTGATCAGCCCACCTCATAAGAAAGTTTTGTTTATGATTATGCATAGACGATTAACATTTCTGCAATAAACAGTCAAACTTTTGAACTAGAATAATTTGATAGTGATAAACTACTCAGGCAAGAACGGAAGAGGTATTCGGTGTACAGACGAAATCATGCATCCTTTATTCGTTCCTCCACTCCGAACTGACCACAATCAGACGATTAAAAGTTTAAAGAGTAGCCTCTTTTGGATTAACCGAAAGTTATTCGAAAGAGAAAAATACAGGATGAATTTTTTAACAGGGTGACCAGTTGGTGGCGTTTAGTTTTCACCACATCCGGAATCGAAGCTAAATATCTACAAGCCCTTTTTCTCTTTAGTCATACGAAAATTGCATGTTTTGTGAGCTTGTTTTGAACAAAGAAATTATTTTCGTATAGCGCAAGGGATTGTGTTCTTACAAGTACTGTTCCTTTTATTAGTTTCCTAACTTTTAGTCATCTATTTTATATATTCATTTTCTGTACAAAATAATTCCTTTAGAAACCACATTCTGTGACTATTTTGTGACTATTCACATCAAGAATTTTACTTTTTCATAACGTGCATATTAACGTTTCATTTAAGTACCAGTTTTGTAAATCAGTAAAATTCCTTTTACAATCTTAAGTTTCATTAAAAACCTTTTAAAGCAAAATTTACATGTTTTAGTAAAATAATCATAATATATATGTATATAGAATTATTAAATTTATTAAAGGTAGGGTTAAAAAGGATTTAAAGTTCAGTGTCCTATATTTAACCTTAAGAAAAATGGGAAGAAAAGGTTTTTTCACTAAAAAAATTTGAGTAGAATACATCTAATTTTTCTATCGGATATATAGGGAAAAATATTGAACATCATATTTTTTGTTTCAGATACTTTTTTCTAGGGATATAATAACTAAAAATTGATTCTGTAATAGGAACTTGCAAAATTGTGTTTCAAAAAGATGCCAAAAGAAAAAATTAAGATAATAGAAAGAAATATTTGTGATAAAAGAAGATTATCTGCGTCCGGAGCTTGTAAAATTGTTTTTCGTAAAAACTGATTTGAGGCCAGGAATTGCGTTTGCATATTTGTTCTCTCTCTAAATTGGATCTATCGGAGCACTCCCTAAAACCTTCATGCGTTTATATTCTTTGTCTCAACTATGGCTGAAAAGTAGTTGTTTACAGCTTTACACTAAAAGCATTCACTTTCCTATTTTTAAGAAAAGATATTTTGTTTAAGAGGTTTATTGAAGAGTTCACGAGTCTCACTAACTCTGAATAATACCTGTCGAGTTATGCTCAATTTAAGGTTAAGCCTCACACATGATGAAGTCAGAGCAGTCGAAATATTGTTAATTGTAATGAATTATTTTCAACTTGAAAGCTTAATAAGTGCCATGGGAATTCATTCAGGGTTTAACTATTTTCCCTTTTAACGTAGGATTACGTTCCTCAATAACGGTCCTCCGGAAAGCAAAATTCCAGCGTTGTCGCGAGTTATAATTTTGGTAGTGCGCCAAACCCAGTAGCAGTAAAACAGTTAAACAGAAAAGTACCATACGTTAATAACCCGCGATAGTTTTCCGCTTTCGCGTATCGGCCCATGATTCACCGGACTGGCGCTGTGTAGCAGTTCCCGTATACACAGCCGAAGGTTGATTTCCCATGTTCGGTGATGTTTCATATAGGCCCGGGCGCTGGCCAGATAGTACAGATCTGCCGACAATTGGGCAACCGGGGGCCCCAGTTTCGTTAGAAGAGACTACCTAAAATATTTTCTGCTATTCACTACAGGGCCGTATTTACCACCATTAGCTAAGACCAGGCGCCCACTGGCAACCTTTTATTTGGGCAACTAAACAGTTTAGTCACTTGAAAGTTTCCGGATACCTTCGACAAGCGGCCACTGGCAACTAAATAGTTGCTTTGCACTCAATTTGAAAATTGGTTTCGTGGAAGCTGCATGTGTTTGGGCCCTCGCTCTACGGCGGAAACATAAACAAAACCACAGAAGATTTTGGGTCCATCCAATAATAAGTAGGAGATTATTTGACGGACAGTTTTATAAATTATTTGAAGATTTAAGAGTACACCCAACAAAATTTTTCAACTACTTTCGGATGAGCGTTGAAAGTTTCGAGAACCCGTTGTTATTAGTGGGGCCCAGTATTTCTTACCAAAATACAATATTACTTTTGGAAATACCACCGCAGGAAAGATTAGCTGTGGCTTTAAGGTAAGAAAAGAGATTTTCTTAAAAATTTGCAAGTTTATTGAAATAAAATACATATTACAAACATTTTTTTGAAGAAAAATTTTTCGACTGTGCTTCTAG
This sequence comes from Dolomedes plantarius, assembly GCA_907164885.2. NCBI lineage: Eukaryota > Metazoa > Arthropoda > Arachnida > Araneae > Dolomedidae > Dolomedes > Dolomedes plantarius. The sequence continues at coordinate 160,428,855 of OU015494.1, forward strand.
CAATAGTAGATTGCGATTACAAGTTCATTTATGTAGAAGTTGGAGCATATGGTTCATCAAGTGATTCTAATATTTTTAAACACTCAGCATTTTCAAGGTTGCTTGAAAGAAACAAACTAAAAATTCCAGAACAAAGTTGTCTCCCTAATGACGACAATGGAACGGCAATGCCATTTACTCTAGTGGGGGATGAGGCATTTGCTCTTTCACAGTTTGTATTATGACCATATCCCAGCAGAAATCTGTCCGTAAAACAACGTATCTTTAATTACAGATTAACAAGAGTCCGCAGACTGGTAGAATGTACATTTTGGAATTTTAGCAAATAAATAGAGAATATCTAACAGGCCTCTCGATACCAGTATTGAATTCAGTGAATCTGTTATTAAAGCATGCTGCATTCTACACAATTTTGTTAGAAAACATGATGGAATACGCTTTGAAGACACTCTCTTTGACTGTTCATTGGAAAGAATCTCTACAGTTGGAGTAAGAAGCAACAATCAAGGTTTTGCGATAAGAAATTATTTTACATATTATTTCATTTCTCCTCAAAGAAGTGTTCTTTAGCAGTATGACAAAATTCAATATAAAAGCTGTATATGATAAATGAAAAGAGTTAATATTAAAAAATTATCAACTTAACTCTTTTAGTTCTTTTGTTTTTCCTCCAACTTATCCCAATTTTCAATGAATTGTTGACAGAATTCCTCCCATAAAGACTTCTTTAAATTTTTCTCAGAATATTGTTTTTGATTTTATGTTGTATAAAGCTGGCCGATTTTCAATTTCACTTATAAATAGTTCAGTGTCCAGCGACATGTTGACACCGAGTACTGAAGCAAACTTGTGATCTTCAACTTTGCCAACTCCTCGTGAATCGGACTAGCCAAACATGCCATCGATGATTTGCCTCGATCAGATCCATAGGCATAGCGTCGGAGGGGCACGTGCCCCCTCCCCCCCCCAACTTAACTTGAAATAAATTAAAACGTTAATAGAAGTTCAGCTAAAATAAAAAAATTGTAGAAAACTTTTAAGAAAGTTGTCTTTTTTCCGCTTTTTCAAACTATGAAACTAAAGATTCCGATTATGTCTTTAGCCTTAATATAGTTTTTAACAATGATATGATCCATAACAAAAATTCGATGCTATTTTTTTTCTCATTTTATTTATATTATATTTATTTTTCTCATTGTATAACTTTTGAATATTACTCAAACATCAATTCCATTGTTATTCAATTTCAAAAATATCATATTTCATATTTTAAGGACCGTCTGGCAGTCAATGCGCGGAAGAACACCCTAACTGAATTCAATTCGTGCAGCCCCCCAAAAAAGTTAGAAGCACGCTACGCCTATGATCAGATGTATTGCAAGCAACTAAATAATCGCCAGTGGGCGCAGTCCTATCTAAACCAATGTGATCTATTTTCCCCGGCAACAGTTTCATCACCCAAAGAATCGAACATGTTGGAATTTTTTAGTTGCCGCAACTGAAAAATCGCCAGTGGGCGCATTACCGAAGGAATCAATGTGTTTCATTTTTGTGATTAAAAAGTTACTCTGAAATAATCGCCAGTGGTCGCCTAGCCTAAGAGTGCAGTGTGAGAGCGATGATATTACACACGAAATTTAAAGCCTAATACTTTTGTCTCAGATATCTTTAGTGTTTAGTATAAAATGCAATATGAGAGTAAGCATCATAAATGCCTTATTTAAAAAACTCTTTCTGAAAATAGATTTTAATGACACAAATTTGGATTGATAAGTTTTCTAATATTCCTGTACAGGGAAAAAGATGTATCTATTTTTTAAATTTTCCAAGAACAATGAATTTATCACTGTATACTAATTTTTTAATTTATATTTAACCTTTTTGAAATACAAACACAAGATACTTATTACATGTTTATCATGTCTTGAGTGTTGAAAAATTTGAATGTAAATGATATATCGAATTAAAGACAAATATCCTAATTTATTGCTTGTTTTTATAGTGGAGTAGGGGGAGGGTTGAAAAATTCTTGAAAATTTCTTAAAAATAAATAAATAAATAAATTAAATATCTTGTGTGGGTTTATTTCCTTACATGGAAGATAAACACAGTTATAAAAATAATATAAGGAAATGAACATTGTTATTTCGTTTATTTACTTAATCCATTACAATGAAATTTTGTCGTTGGGAAGAAATTCAAATAATTTGGCTCGCTGAAATAGAGATTTATATCTTCAATCCAAACAGATTACGTGGTTTGACCCTACCGAAGATCTGCCTATCTGTAACTCTTGAATAAAATATGAGATGTCAGAGAGATGAGAAATCTCGAATGCAATTACTTAATACCGAATGAGGATACTAAATGACTTTATGTTAAAATCCTGGATCCCTATTGATTTTGGTGACCATTCGTCAAACCATTCATCTGTAATTTCAAGTATTGAAACTTAATTACTGACAAGGAAATATCCTCAACATTCAGATATATTTTGCAAATAATTTGAACTAGGAAGAGGAACGGACAGCATTTAACTATGTTACGCAGGGCCCGATTTAGAAAATTCTTGACTATAGGCACAACTCAGGATGGGGCCCACCTAACACTGATGTGGGCGTAAAATTTCCAAAATTGACACACAAAAAAAAATAATCATGAGTCATTGTGAAAGTACCATTTTACCAAGAATTGGCTATTGGAAACGTAGAAGCCTAGAACATTATCAAATAACAAAAAGCAATACAATATATTAACTTCATCATTAAAACGCCAATACAATACAACCAGAAAAACTTATTAATCCCTTATACGTATACACTATAACATACATATGATGAACCAATCAATCAATCAAATTTGAAAGGATATACAAAAAAAAATTGCTTTTAAAAAATGTAAAATAAAAAAATATTGAATTGGGAATTTTTTCTTTTTTTCCTTTTAAAATTAAAATTTTTTGGGACCCCCAACATTCGGGGGCCCCTAGGCCCGGGCCTACCGGGCCTAGGAACTAGGCCTAATGGAAAATCAAGGCCTGATGTTACGTGCTAGACAAAATCGCTTCTACATTTTAGTGTCTATTCAAACTACAGCTCAGTCAAAAATAGGAAAGACATTATTTTGCAGCTTTCATTTACAACAAGCTTATTTACTGAAAAAGTGGAAAATCTCAGCTATTTTGTCGATTATAAGTTATTATTTCTACAGCATCAGCATTACGGGGCCCGAAATGATTAAAGAATCTATAAGGCATTTACGAAATTTGTACAAAATGTGCCTGATTAAAAAAATAAAACAACAAAAGTCTTCTGTCCCACTGAATTATTAAAAAATTTAAAAAAAAGCAGAGGTGAAGGGACTCGTATCTCTTCAAATACTAGAGCTTTAGTTCTAATTTAATAACATGAGAGTTTGAGAATGCAGATGATTTAAGACGGTTACCTGAACGTAAAATGTGCACAAACGCAGATTAAAACGTTAAAAATATAAGGTATCAAGAACACTGCATAATTTTGGCCCACAAACTGTCAAAAATGAAGCAAAAAAAGTGTGATTCCATACTGAATCACGGTCTGGTTTGGAAATACGACGCAACTGACCTTATTCCATTTGTAAAACTTTATCGGTTTTGTAGCATTCATAATTTTGTGGATGATTCAAGAGATTTATAAATGAGCTATCTTAGTCACTTCTTTCTGTTTTATATGCTTCAAAAATTTATAGGAAGGGAAGATAGGATTCTTGATGGCCTCTAAAGGTTGTATCGGAAATTCTTTTCCTTCCATCGTACTTATCGGCTATGGCTTGCTGGGGAGCCCACATTCAGGGAGAACCTAGGTCGAAGGTTGCTGGGTACGCTGAAGGTGTATATACAGTCGAACCTCCATATATCGAACTTCCCTATATCGAAATTTTCTATATATCGAACTCTTAGCAAATCTCCATGTTCATTACATAGAAAAACTGTTTCCATATATCGAAAAAATCTCTATATATCGAAATTTTTTTTCAAGACATATTGGGAGATTTCATTCTAGTTTAGAATAAAATCTTCCAATTTTTGGCGTTTGAAACATTATGTCGTAGACTTCAATTCGCGGAAATGTCCCTGATGAAGTTTTTAGTGGACTGAATAAATGCGAACATTTCTTTGATGAACTTTCTGCAAAACTGGCTCTTCAGCGAGATATTCGTAGTTTTTTTAAAAGAATGTAACTCTGATCATTGTAACCACTGTCTGGATTATTGTTTTTTAAAGGGTATGTAGTACTCAATAAATCTTTCATATTAATTAATTTTTTTTGTTATTAACTTTTATTTAATGTGATTCGCATATAAATTGGAAATGGAGGTTCGTATACGAAACTCCATTAAGAGTTTTAGGAGAATTATGATAAAACTAGATAATTTTTTCAGTTATTAACTTTCATTTAATGTGGTTCGCATATAAATTGGAAATGGAGTTTCGTATACGAAAATTAGCTTTAATTTTAATGTTTTAGGAGAATTGTGATAAAACTAAGATCAATTCTATATATCGAAATTTCTATATATCGAATTTTTTTCCGGCACTTTGCTATTTCGATATATGGAGGTTCGACTGTATTTACATTAATGGCCGCACCCACGAGGGTGTGTTCTATGATTTTTTTTTTTCACTACCGACTATAAAGATCAAATTCTTCTTCAATCAAAGCAAAAACTAATCATTTTAATTCGATAAATCGGTCTAGAATCAGAACATTTGTGCTCAGAAATGTTATGATATATTTCTTAACAGTAATTTTTTAAACTGAATTATCTGATTTTCTTTACTTTTGTACCGAAATTTATGAATAATTTAAAATGTTCCACCGGAGAAATACAAAAACTGAGTGAGAGCAGATAACAAGGAATATCAAATGAAGATCTAAACAAGATTCAGAGATGGCTACTTCACGTGTAAAAATTATGCGATTTGTTTGCTCCCTGAACAACTCTAACACAATTTTAGATCAATGAGCTCTTGTAATGTTGAAATGGTATAACTCCACGTCGCTAGGAGGGAAAATATAGATTGGCGGGTTAGTCGTTTAGTTTTTTTTTGGAGTGTTACCGTCCTCTTTTGCGGCCCGAGGACTAACCTTGGCAAGGTAGCCCAGGAATAATAATACCCATGCAAACTCTAGTACCGAAGGCGAACATCTCAGCCATTGAATACATTGCTAGAAAAACTGGGTCACTGAGTTGGTTAAAATATTCAGCTGACTTTGTATTACTGTGTCTGAGCCTAGAGTGGCGCAAAAGAGACAACGTCAATTTTTTTCTGTATTTTTCTTTTGCTATCTTTTACTTCAATTTTGTAGTATTAACCCTCACTTTTTTTCTTTTTTCTTCTTTTATTTTCTTTTAACAGCTTTCAACGACACAATATGAAACAAAAAGTTATGGAAGAAAAGAGTTGTTGAACTGAACGCACGGAACGAAACGTTTAAAATAGCTGTGATTTCTCTAAAGCAGATTAGAGCTCGGTAGTGGTAGTGTAGGACGATCCTATAGCGAAAATTATTTCGTGAGGTGTAAATGTACACTATAATTGTTAATGAATTGTTCTGGGCTTTAACCCAAGCTAGCGTTTTAATTCTTTTTATATTTAGTTAATTCTTTCCTTATCTAGCATTTTCTCTGATTCATAGTACAGTGTTTATTTCAGCATATCTTCTTTCTTTTTCTCATTAATATTCTGAGACTAAGTCGGGAAAACCTGGTTTAAGCATCCATTGCAGTCGTCATTTTTGATAATATCTTTGTATAGGACAAATTGACCTTTCCTACATCCAGACCTAAGGCATTTATCAATGAATTAAAGGACTGTACTAATGTAAGAACATATGAAATGAAACAGTCGAGCTGATTGTGGCCCTGTTCCGGTTACACTAAAACGAAACTATAGAAAACCTCTTATCATTCTTACAAAATATCGATTTTCTTATTAAGCAAATCGAGATGACAAATTACATAAAAAATAATTTCTGTTATTCCTCCAGTTTTTATTAAGTTCTAGGAGTTTTAATTATTAGATAAGAAACATTTTCTCAATATTCAAATGAAGTTTTTTTAAACTTTACCCTAAGGATTATTAAAGGTAGAATTTGAGCATGAAATAGATCTTAAACTCTTAGTTACATACCTTTGAACTATGTTAAGTCGTCTTTATAAGCTCCAGTAACAAGCTTGGAATATTCTCCAACCACCAAACAACAGTTCAATAGGGCTATGTTATCGTGCTGAAATTGCTACGAAATTATAGCACAATGACGAAATTATAGCACTACGAAATTATAGCACCTTTATAAAGGTTTTAATATAGTATTTTGTAAAAGAAAGATTATAGTATAAAAAAGAGATCTATTAAAAATGTAATAAGTTTTAGATGGATAAATTTTCAAAAGCTTAAATTACTCGGGAAATTCTAAGTTATTAAAAACTTTGAAATGAACGCTCATTTTTCAACGAAAATATTATCATTATTTTCGTATTCTTGAATCCTCCCAAATATAAGCAGTCACAAGAAATATATTAGATAACCTTATTTGAATAAAAGAAGAAAAATTTGAAAATCTAAACTCTTCCCATTAGGACGCTAGTTTTAGAATTTTAAGTTAGAATATGATACTTGAAAAGCTACTATGACACAGAATAATTGTCATAAAGTTTGTTGTGAAAAAGAATAATCATCATAGTTTATATTATTCAGCTGGGTTAGAGATGAGCACTAAAATGCAGACCATTTATCCTCGAAAAATGCTCTACGTCTGGAATGAAACATTTCTCCAAATCATTATTCAAGAGGTTACTGCTTTTTATGCTCATGTCCTAACTTGTGTTTCTTTTTATTTATTCAAATTTTGGTAGATCTAAAGAGCAAAATTTCTCCCACAAATTAATCAGAAAATCAGAATAATTTGAAGCAGAGAGATCAAGAATGAAATTTGGAAATACAATTAAATCTTTCTCTCTTTTTTTTAAGAAAAACACTGGTAGTTTGTATTTAAGCTTTATAAAGTTATTTAACAATTGTCAAACATAAATGAGGGGTTGACTACACAACCTCGCATGAATGAGGAACTATTTACTTTCTGATTCGAAGAAATTATACATCTTTATTTGCATTTTCCATTGGTAATTATAAACATTCCGCGCGAAATATTTATATTTAGGAAATTATGTTTTCCTTCAAAAATCTGTTTTCGTGATCGCAGTTGAAATATACTCAGACGATATTTAAATCTTGTGATGTACTCGAATTTTGGTGGTTAAAATATTTACATGTATGGGAATGAGCATTTAAAATCTTAATTTTCTACTTTATTTTTTATCTTGTATCCTCTTCCATTTTTCTGGTGATTTCCAGAAAGGTGACATATATTCTCGACTTTCTACGTATGTAAGTTTCTTACACCCCAGATCTCACTAACACGACTTGCGGGAATCAAGTGAATCGAATTCACGCGTGAGACACTTACTAATATTTTTAATCCAAATTCATTATTATTTCTCCTTAACATTCAGATCCCTATGCGCACAACTTTGATTTTTATAATGATGGAGCCAATAGAGAAGCTCTTAAAAATATCAATTCTAATAATACTCTGAAGAGAAGAATCGATTTATGAGCAAATGAGAAATTTCGCTGTTCAAGTTTGAAAGACGAGTAAGTCTTTTACAGACTATTAAGATGACTATTGTTAAAGAAGCGAATCCATTTTACAAGCCAAACTTCTGCAGTTCAAATGAAAGATAAGAGGAGTTTTAGTTCGTGCACAGAGGCTAAAAATCGCTTTTCCTGAAGACATAAAGTAAACTGTTCCATTTTACACACCAAAAACCCTTCTTCATTATATCTTTCTCAATTCCTTGAATGTCGGAATTGTTTTTTTTAATGGGAGCAAAAGAGCTAAACGAAGAAAAAGCCACGTTTTCATAAATGAACTGTGCTTAAAAGTTCTCGGAAAATTTGCACCTGCTGTTCATTAAAGTTCGTCCACACTTGCAATTTTTAACTCAAGCACCAGGAAAGTCGCTTAATGGTTTTCCTTCAAAACTTATACCTTGAAAATGGTGGCAGGCCAATATTCGCTAAGCCTTATTTCGATTTTCATTTTTCATTCTCCATTCTTTCTCATTTTCTAGTTCGTTATAAGTGCTATGAAAAAATCGCTTTAAAAAACAGAAGCTAATGAAATTTCTGTTTAAACACTGTCTGCATGTCTATGGTAAAATTTCTCTTCATCCAGTTTAATGGAATGCTTTCCTTCATATTAAAGATCTCGATCTTTAAAATAAAAATTACAGTAAAATCAATTCCATTTGTTGCACATAGTCAGACCCTCAAATTTTGATCGGAACTACTTTGAAGGTTCATTGATTCGGCTTTATAAAGTAATATTTTTGCAACCAGATTCTCTAAATGCTAAGCATCGCATTCCAGTATAAATCGCCGATTCACTACATAGTTGTTAATTTCACCCTGAATATGAATAAAGCTGTTGAAGCCCTACAAAATTTCTTAATTCTACTAATGTAGTTGATCTCCTGTAGTCATTCCATCGATAACGGATGGTGATTAATATACCAGTAATGCAAATTTCTATGATTAGGAAACATTCTGATAAACCCAGATGTATAAAAGTTATTCTTTGTTCGTTTGAATAGAAAAAAACTGCTGACATCATTAGGACCATCTCTAATCTCCAGCTTATGAGTAAGAGAAAGCCCCTCTGATGAATAAGAAACAGTAGAGGAGTTAATATTTGTGTTTTCAAGTTGCTGACGTTGGCTTATAGGTTAAGTGGGTGAACTAGTACCGATAAAAAATTTCTTGCGATCGTTAAGAGGCTTGTAATGTAGATTACGTCATTGATTGGAGGTGTAAGAAAACAGTACACAAATAGATCTTGAATATGAATTAGGAGCAAGCCGAAGTTTAAAGAAAAGGAAAAATGGGACATGAAAAACGCACCTAAGTGTGTATGCGTGCGTGATCCAGTTAAACACTGGTGAACAGAGTTTAGTTAGACAAGAGCTCAAAAGAAAATAACTAAAATCGGAAAATTTAGTCAAAATAATTCCCTATAAGTCATAAAGAGGGGAGACATATAGCAACATTGGAGAGAAAAAAAGACTCCTCCCATTAGAGATGTACCCCAATCATTTACAAATTATTTTTAATCTATATATATTAAACAGTTCCGTAACTGACTCATTCACTGACTGACAGATAACGCACAGACCAAACCGCTGGACCTAAAGGGCTGACATTTTGCATGGCGATTCTTTTTATAGTGTAGGGGTGCACCAAGCAAGATATTGAACAATTCTTAGATTTTTTAAAATTAAATTTTTAAGCTGTTTTTCTAACATTCTTTAAAGTCTGCATTTAAAATAATAATCTGAGGGTTATAAAATTTATATCACGAGAAAGACCATAAAAATTTCTTTAAAATGAAATCCTTTTCGAATCTTTACCTCCATTTTCTGATTTTTTGTGAATTTTTAAACATTAATTTTTAGAATTAAATTTATTAAATGCTGATCCCGTGATTTCTTTTCTTTTTGTGATACTTTAAATTAATTTTGCGTCACGTGCATAACAATGAAATAAATTGACAAAACAAAATATTAAAATACAGCAAAAGATAAAATTTAGCAATTAGACCAATTGAGATGAAATTTTTTTTTAGAATTTTATTCTAATTAGTATGTTTTATGGATATTAAACATACAAATTAATTGCATACATTGACCGTTGTATTTAATTTGAATATTTACTTCTACATTATTTTGTCTATAAAAATATCGGTTACGATTTTTTTATAAATATATTTTTTGTTTTGACATTAACTGCATACATTGACCATTGTATTTAATTTGAATGTACTCCGTAGCGAAGCACGGGTATTCAGCTAGTTTTACAATAAAATTATAAAATAAAGTCTTCTGACATGGACAAAGCAAAATAAAACGCATAACAATGCTTTTAAATTTTAAAAACTTTAATTTTCTAAAGTTATAATTTCTCTAACGCCTTAAAAGAATGGAACCATACCATTTGTGCAAACATAATTAAAGAATACAGGAATTATCTTAGCGTAACAGAGAGTATCAAATTTCTTTCACTGACTTTCTTGCTCTCTGTAAACACACAAACGAAAGGACGGACAGACAGATAGATAGATAGACAGCCAGATGGAGAGAGAGGTATTCAGATTGCTAGCTAGAGAGTCTTAACTAATAGTTTGATTGACATTTATAAATTAACCTAGATTTGCTTAAGGGGAGTGGTCACTTTTACGTACCTTTAAAAGTATCATTTTTAGACCTATGTTCGATTGTATGTACTACTCATGTTTTTTGCTTGATTTACACGAAATTTCTTGAATAACTGCCTATAATACTGTTTATTATATATGCAATATTTCAAGGTAATTAAAAAAATAAAATTATTTTTTATGCATAAAAAGTGAATATTTTTTTTTAAATCGAACATTTTGCAATCAACTACTGTGCGCATTCTGTCAAAATAAATTATAAACGTACAGTAATAATTGTTAACTATATGTGATTACAATACTTCAGATAACAAAATACACCAACATTTTTGAACCTTAACATATTTTAATTTTTTTTAAGAATTTTTTTACAAGCTTTTACTCAGTCATTTTTTAAATTTCTAATTAAAAATAGCAGGTACTAACTTTTTTAATATATTTTATAATATTGTTGGTGGATATTGTTGCCTGAAATATTGTAGTCACATATAGTAAACAATTATTACTGTACCTTAATAATTTATTTTGAAAGAAGGGACACAGTAGTTGACTGCAAAATGTTCTATTTAAAAAAATTATTCACTTTTTATGCATAAAAAATAATTTTATTTTTTTAATTACCTTGAAATATTGCATATATAATAAACAGTATTCTAGGCAGTTACTCAAAAAATTTCATGTAAATCAAGCAAAAATCACGAGTAGTACATGCAATCGAACATGGTCTAAAAATGATACTTTTAAAGGTACGTAAAAGTGACCACTCCCCTTAAAAGCCCTAATCCAAAAGCTATTTCAAGACGAACTACGTAGTTATTAAATACAGAGGAAGCAAAACAATTTCAGCCTATCAAATGCTATCAAATTTCATAGCTGATTGCTAACCCCATTCTGATCCACCGTAGCTAATGCCCTTTTTTAAAAGTGTTCTTCTGCATCCGAGAATGTTTGCCGTAGGTTCCGACAGCTTAAAAACCAATGATTTTCTTTCCTTTCCCTGCATGAGATAAATAGCTTTCAAACAGGTACATAAAACCGTCGCTGCACCGACAATTTCTGCACAATGAAGAACTCTAATCCTTTTTATAGTCATGTGACAAGAATGTGCGTGAGCCCCCGTTCATGTCATTCTTATGAAATTGACTTTTATTCTACTCTTTTCTCCCAGTCTATCAAACACGTAACCCATCCATGCATTGCTGACTATGCTCGGAATTCTATTAACTTAACGTGTCTTCGTCCGAAATCAGTCATTTATGAATATTGTGTCATGACTTCCTTTAATACGGTGTCTGCTTAGCCTTCGTGTAACAAAAAGTGACAGAAGAGCTAAAACAATTACGAGCCCTTTGATATGGATTAATGATGACCAGCGCTAATCAACGTCATCTAAATATCCTGACTACTTAGTTAGATAGGGCCTGGGAGCTCTCATACTTTAATATTCGTTTGATACCTCACGCTACGAAAAAGAAAATTGCCGGATAATTTATGTATAATCTTGAGTTATTATCACTCTATCTGTTTCACTCTTTACATTAAAAGCTTCATTGTGGATACTGTGACATTGAACTCCCACTTGGATAGTTCTAAGGATCTCTAGAAAATGGTGCTCCCAGAAAGAAACACTAGCGGTCGGTAAAAGGGATTTTCTGTGGTCCTCTTGAAACGTCAGTGCCTCAGACCTTTTTTACATTATATGATCTGTACAATCTTTCTATTCTTATCCAATTCTTTGCAAGGAAACCGAGTGAGGTAATTGTTGCTTTCAAAATACATCTGCTGTCAGAATGCGGGTATAGAAAGAAAAAAATTTAATATGAAAAATTTTTTTTTTTTCGTATTTGTGCAAGTTCGACACCTTCTAAAAGGAAATGATAAAAAGAACGCCTGCGTCCCATTTTCGTTTAAAATCAGCCCTTCTGTCTATGTAAGATTATTATATTACGATTTTAGTAGATTCATCTGACGTGAGGCTAATTTAAGAAGATTTCCTTTAAATTATTGAAAGCAATTCTTTTAAACTTTAGTTGTTAAAGCTTTTTTTTTTTCTTACAAGAAGTTTTATTCTCACACTTTCTTATAGGCTAGAGATGCTCCACAGGCAATATAATGAACCCGAAGGATATTCTATCGTAGTTATCGTTTTTTCATACATTAATCATCTAACGAATGTATATATTAGGCATAAAAGTTTTGAAAATAATAAAATCCACCATTGAATTAATTTTTGGTGAAATTAATCTTTTTCTAAATCTTTGGAACGAGATGTAATGCCCTTGGATTTATAAAAAGGGGGAGGTATTTTAAATTCAATGGTGAAGTAAAAATTATCGATATTCACTTGACATATATAATAATTCCTTTAAAAAAGACAGCTTCGAAACTTTCCGGGATATAGCGTAATATCAATATAACACTGATACGACTAAGGGCCTGTTCACATAAAATCCGTCAGCGTCAGAGTTACTCGTATTGACATATTTTAAACCAATCACAGAGCCTAACAGTTTCAAGGTTAATAGTTTCGAGGTCTGTAATTGCTTAAATATATTTCAATGCAAGTAACGCTGACCCTGACAGGCGCTATGTGAACAGGCCCTAACTTAGCATGGCTTACAATCTTCCACGTTTGCATCTATTCCAACTCAGTCTATCCATACATCTATGTTTAGCTGTTGGTCTTTAAGCTCTCGGTAAAGACTTGTAATAACACTTTATTCATATTATTTTACGCATTCGACAACGCCACTCATTAATTTTTATTCATATAGATGTAATTGAGCATAGCATTTTAGTTCTCACATCAGCACTATTCGCCGGTACACTTTTTTTCAAAAAACCGACTCGAAAAAGGCAACCGAATCTTGTTACAACGGTGATTAAATATTACTTTTCTTAGCAAAGCTGTGAATGAAAGAATGTTAATCGATCCTTTCCAAATCAAAGGGCTCTATTAATTTCGGCTTTCCGTCTATTTGTGAGTGTGAATAACGCGAAGTTAAAACATCAACAAAACAGGTTCGACTTTCGCACGTGTTTGAACTCACTCTCCCCTCTCAATTGAGTGCTGTCATTCCTCATGTAAATTATACTAGAGTACGCAAACGTTATCTCTCGTATCGCAATTGATAACACTCCGAAATTGCAATCTGAAATTATACAGCACTTCTGACGCCAAGGAAAACACCAGTCGAATCGTATCGCAGTCGTGATTAACTCAGATTCAATTATTAATCATTATACGATATCATGCATCGTTAATGATGAGAGTAGGAAGTGACAGACCTCGAGTTAGCAGCGAAATCTCGAACGGAACATTTAGTTAGGGACTGCCGCAGTAGGGGATTCCGTAACATGAGGCTGGAATTATTGCACTCTTAGGATAACTGAAAGAATCACGATCTATCTCAGTCATGGAAGCACAATCATCAGCAATTTTCTCGAACTTAAGCATCCAGTATGTCAATAAAGTACAGGTTCAAACTGTTTGAAATTTAAATGACATATTAACCCATAAAAATGCTTTGTATTAAAGGGAAATTAAATCTTTTCATTCAATATCAATAATAGACTGTGATGCAAGTAACCTGCTTAAAAAAAGATCAGAAAAGAAAACAATTAATCTTTTGTTAGCACATACACCTTATTTAATATGCCTTTCCCTTTAGTTGCGTGCATCATCCATCCAAAAATAACAAGTTAGATTTAAAAAGCGTTCCATGAACACAGACGAAATCACATTACTTTAAGAACTGACTGACACTATTCTAAAACTAAAATTTCAATTTACTTGCTGTTTTAAGACAATTAAAGGCAATAAATATTTTTTGATTTAAGATTAGGAAAGATAAATCCTTATAAATGCTGTACAACGGTCAAATAATCTAAATACACAGAAAATATTATAAAATACATAAACTAATTGCGTTCACTTCAAGGTACAAAATAAGCGAACAAATCAGCTCGAAGAGTAAAAAATTTATTTCTATTATTATCTATGGTTACAAAAATTATAAAAAGAAAACTGAAGCTAAGAAATTTCTTTTAAAAATTTTAAGATACCTACATTTGGTAAGTAGGGGGGAACTTTGTATTTCCTAAGACTGTCTGCATTAGATTTAAAAATTATATATTCCCCCCTAAGATATTTTGATTAATTTTCGATGCATCAGAGGCGAATCTCTAAAAGCCGTATTTGTCCTGAGATCTATCTGAATTTAAAGGATAATACCCTATTCTGCGTTTATTTCTAGTTTTTAAATTATTTTGCTTTGAAAGAGATATATATGATGATAAAGAGCCTGTAGATGATGAAATCCTCCCTTCACATGTTATATGTAACAATTTGTCTAAGATGGAGGCTCATATATTATTGTTTCAAGAGGTCTTGGAACGTGTATTTGGAATGAAATATAATCCTCACTTTACTAAAATAAGAGGGAATACTTCTTGTCAGATGAAGAGTAAATGGTTTTCTAATATGATCGACAGTAAATCTTTATTAGACAGAAAATTATATTGACAGAGTCTGATTTTCCAAAATACGGTTCGATTCTATTGCATTGGATCTTTGCATCTGCATTCGGAAAAATGTTACAATGAGTTCAGGATTAATCGATTTTAATTAGCCGCATGGTTAAAGGCAAAATTTAATCAATATCACGTGAAAGTGTACAATTAATGAAATTCAATAATTATCTCTTCTCTTTAAAAAATAATTAAAAGTAAGAAGAAAATAATGAAAAACATTTTTGGGGATTTTCTTCCGTGCCGTAGAAACTAGCTGTCAAACGCATACCGTGATATTTAAGTACTGGAGTGCACGACTCGTTTGGGTTAACTTTATTATTTTTCCCAGCATGAAATTCCACGCCTAGTAGAAGACGTTAGTGAGCTAGAATTGATTTCAACGAGAAAGTTTCTTTCCAATTATCTAAAGATGGAAAATTCTTCGCGTGAATAGAATTATATTTTCGAGAAATTATCTTTTACTATCGTGTTCAGAAATAGCTTTGTTGCATATGGAACTCAAGAAACAGAGAAGAGAGAAATATTTATATTTTCCTCCTCCTTTCTTTGCATAAATCTTAACTCTTCGTAACTAAAATTTCCTTGGGAAATACAACTATTTCTCCCAAGCAGTAGATGACCCTGAAATCAGTTATGAAAATTCCTCGAATCAGCACAGTTTTCCGTTGTTAAAGTAATTTAATAAACATCCTAATCGAATAGGACGTTTGAACAATTTATCCTGATTTTATTATTGGTTGTTTACCGAATAAATTTTGATACTCTCGGGGGCACTTTACGTTTCCTCCAACAAATACAAAGTATTTGTTGCAAGTTTCTGCTTTACTTTATTAAGAAAAGGGCATCGTGTGTAAAGTAGCTTTTTGAACTTATGAAGAAAGCTGTAGCAGCAAAATATAATTCTACGAAGAGCTACGATAAGAACGAAAAATACCTTTAAAAAATAATTAATTACAGCATATTTTGACAATGAAAATAATCACTATATATCAAGACATACAACTATCTGTTTTCTCGAAAACGAAAATGTCATAAAATCTAAACTTTTCAAGTTTAAGTGAAGCCATACTTGAAATTATTGTTAGATTATGCAATTTTTTAGAGAGCCAAACATGACTTCTGTAGGATAGCCATATAGTTTTCCAGTCATGCGCTAGGTAGAGGTAGTAGGTAACGTAGCCTTTGATACTACGAGATATGGTGTTTGAACAATATCACTAAATATAATACCATTGAGTGGAAGTGTAGATGTTCTTCACATAATTCTCTTTGCAGAATTCTCTCACTGAACCCTTATTTTATAGCTAACTGAATGATAATGCATGTGTTGCAAGAAAATTCAAAAATATTTCATTTTCATGACATTCTACAGTTATTTTATTAGGATTAGTACAAATTAAATCAACTGATCTGAATTAAAATTGAAACTAATAACTACTGCACAAGCTAACAAAAGGATTATATTTTCTTACCGAATCACATCAAAACTGGGTAGTTTAAAGAGTAAACATCATAAAAATTTTCACAAAGATGTTTTAATGTTCAATTTACTTTTGTTCTTTAATGATCTTCTTTACCGCCCGGTGGCGTAGTGGTTAAAAACTTCAGTTCTCACACCACAGGTCCAGGGTTCGATCCTGTGACTGGGCAAAGTCGACTCAGCCTTTCATCCCTTGAGTGGGTCTATAAAATGAGGACCAGGCATGCTTTGGAATTAACTCTGGGGGTCCCGCGTCAGGTTGTCCGCCTGACTGAAACATATGCTGTATGGCACCCCAAGCCCACGGTCATGAAAGCGGAGATGGGCACCGCAGTTAGTTTAATGACCCTCCTTAACAGTTGTTGCCCTCGAGTTGCAAAAGAATTACCGCAACGCACTCAACACCATAAATAATTTGCTTTGGGAACATTGGAGATTTTTTTAACTGAAAAAAAAAGCCATTCTTGTCTTCGAGAGTTGTTTCAAGCCGTCATTTCAATACATTAAGTATAGTGTACTTTATCTGTATTTAAAACATAGGATTGGGAAAACATTAGTTCACTAATAAATATTTTAGTTGTTTTAAATTTGCCCAGGGATAACCAAATACGAGCAATATTTTAGGTATACAGAAAATTAGTCTAAAAAATAAAGTTAATGAAAATAAATATATTTTAGCTACAAATGCCCCATAAAGGAGATGTTGCATCATTCACTGTTCAGGAGGATGTGTGGTTGCTCATTTTGAAGCGGAACGCGCAACAGAAGAAAGGCTGAGTTATTTTGTTCAGAGTAAACAACTCGTCATAATCACCAAGTAGATTTCTCTCCAGCAAAGGTAGACGATTAAACTTCGTTTGAAACCGACAAAGACACGGCCCGAAAATGTAGATACGTTGCTCACTTTGCATAGTGATATCAGTGAATCCTCCATTAAAGTGGGCAGGTCGCAGAAGGCATGCAAAGATGGTAGTTGGGGGGGGGGGGGAGCAATGAACCCCTCTCCTTAAACGACCAGCTTCGGTATGAAAGGTAGATCATATCACCTGGGTCAGTCATGGAACAGTCATGGAACATACGAAATTCATGTGGAAAATAAGGCTTAAGAACTTAGCCGATGAGCAAAAGGAGAAAAGAACGTCCACTAGCTAGGTGAAGTTCAGTTATTACCTGGCAAGTAAATGAACAACAATCAACTCATTCTCATTACTTTTATAGAACACCGAAAGGCATTTATATATAAAAAAGGTTTTATACATAATGGCATAAAAATAATAAAAAAAAACTGAGGAAAAAGCGTTGTGAAAAAGGAGATTTTACCATTCAACACCATCTTTTATGGGTTGTCTTCCTATTTGAGATTCATTTCTCAAATTTTACATGTGCATTGCATGTTTGTATGTATGTAATCACACACACACACACATACACACACACACACACACACACATATTTTATATGTGTTACGGGCAAAGTATGAAATCCGGCATTGTATAGAATGCCTGGGCATTGTATAAAATGCCTAAAACTAGCCGGCAATGTATAAAACGATTCATATTTCACGCATTTCCTAGGCATTCTATAGAATGTTAAATGAGAAACCGGCAAAGTATGAAATAGATCTCCGATTCGTTTCGAATATCACGTGGCAAGGCACGTGACCTTTAACCCGCGCCTCAGGCTGAGAATTTGTAAGTTGCACCTTGCGGTTTGTTCGGGAGTGTCAAAATACGCAATTTTACTCAAAATTGTTCAACAAAAAGTAGTTCTTTATTGTGCTGAATGAAAATGGAGGAGCAAGCTGTAGTGTTGGAGAAGAAGTCATGGTCTATAGACATGAAAAAACGATTCGATGATGAACTGTCCAAAATTCGAGTTAATGCTGCAAAAAACAGTTCTTTCTTAACCGAAACTACTTGCCAGAAGTTAATATATGATGTCCAAAAAGCCAAAATGACTGCTGAGAAGGAACCCAGGGACTATTGGTTGCTGAATCGCTATGATGTGATGATTGTGGAAAACAGAAGTAAACTCATTTATCCCATTAAAGAAGGCGTCAGTACTTTATACGTATTACGTCCCGGACTCTTGAGTTATTTCTCGTACTTCATGAAGCTCATTAGGCTATTGGATACGGAGGACGTGATAGAATGTTGAAACAACTTTCAACCAAATACAAAAACGTTACACGTCATGATATTGAACTGTACATCCGCCTTTGTGAACCTAGCCAGAAAAAAACAGAAAGGTATTAAAAAGGGCATTGTTGTGAAACCTATGATTTTTTCCGAATTTAATTCCCGTTGTCAGGTAGATCTTATTGACTTTCAGTCTCAGCCAGATAGAGAATATAAATTTATTATGGTGTACCAAGATCATCTCACAAAATTTGTGATTCTCAAGTCTCTAACGTCAAAAGGAGCTGAAGAAGTAACCCACAACCTAGTAGGCATATTCTGGTTGCTTGGAGCGCCATCTATATTACAGTCTAACAATGGTAGGGAATTTGCCAATAATGTGGTGACCAGCTTGAAGGAGTTTTGGCCAGCACTGAAGATCGTCAATGGGAAGCCTCGCCATTCACAAAGCCAGGGTAGTGTCGAAAGAGATAATCAAGATATCGAAAATATGCTCTGTACTTGGATGCAGGACAACAAATCTGACCGCTGGAGGGAAGGACTGCATTTCGTTCAATTTATGAAAAATAGAGCTTATCATTCTGGGATCAAAAGAACACCATACGAAGCTCTTTTTGGCTGCAAACCTAAAGTAGGGCTTACAACGTCTTTTCTACCCGAAGATGTTTTAAAAGACATAAATAGAGAGGAGCAGCTAGAAAAAGTAATAGAAAGCGTCCAAACAATGGAAAAAGGTGAAACTAATCAGATTATGCAAGAAAAAGAGCCTGTTTCAAAAAACATGGATGAGATTATAGTCGATAGTGGATTAAATCAACATGATGAAGACATGCTTATCGAAGATATTTCCGTTTCTGATACCTGTGTGTCTATTTAAAAGAAACAAGTGATGCACTTGCATGCAAAAAGTGTTGTCAAAAAATTCATACCTTCTGTGGCCATGCTAGTAAAGATGGTGAAATGGATATTTTGTGCACCCTTTGTTTCAAAACTGAAAATGCTATTGAAGGTAAAATAAATTTTGAAATCAATCTGGAAATACAAGCCAAAAAAATGAAAATGAATTCGGAAAAAAAAGTTTCCCACTGCTTCTTTTGGAACTACTGTGCGAGTTCCTATTCCTGACGTCTACAAGGGGCGAGGTGATTCTCGCAATATATTGGCAGTTGCAATGAATGTGACAGAGGATGGTTTCTACCAACTTGGAACTTCTGAAGGAATTTTAAAACAAGTATATGCGAGATCACAATTCACTTTATGCCCTAAAAACTTGCTTTGAATTGAAGATATTCTTGACCCCGAAATTCCTCTCCGGTCAGTTGCAATTGCTCAGTCCAGTGGAAGCGGCCAAGGATTCGTCAAATGTATGTGTAAAACAAAGTGCCAAAATATGAAATGTCATTGCGGGAAAAATGTAATGAAATGTAATTCAAAATGTCATTCAAACCTACCATGTTGCAACAAGTAGGTTAATTTTAATTTCTTATTTTTTACACACACACACCCCACAGCAGTGAGTATTTTAGCAGCCGATTACCGCATGCCAGACTAGTAGTCTGGTCAGTAAGTAGTCTTGTACAAAGTTATTTGTTCGGTGGTTGTAAAACAGGTTCTATTTCGCTTTCGGAGAACGCTTATTAATTTGAGGAATTTTTTCAGTATCTGGTAAATTAATGTTCAAGAACAAAAAGTATCAGATGTTCTTGTTTGTTTGTTTTTCTTTTTTGCACTATACTTTTTGAGATAAATATACGTTACTACGAAAATTAATTTTGAAGTTTTTCTGTTTTTGGCGGCCGACATAAACTTAAACCTTGTATACTTGGCCCATGTCAGCCTTTGAGTTTGACACGCTTGCCTTAATGCATAGTGTATTTAGCTGTATAAACGGTTTTATAACTACACTACTGAAAATAAATGTATGTATGCAAGTTTTGTTATTTTGCATTTAAAACACATAAAATTGTTAATCAAAACGATTAATGCAGATTTTACAATCAATTTTGTCATACGCATGAATCGTAGAAAAAAAATATTAGGATAACTACTGCTTAAAAACGTTATGGAAGAGTAACAAATTCAGTTTGAATTAGGTTTTGAGTCTGAGGTACTTCGAGCCTTGTATGTTAATTTTGGAAGACAACTGGAGAAATAATCTATTACGAGATAGGAGGAGGATGTCCTTATTACTATATCTGAAGAACTACATTTTAATTTATTTAATACAGGGATTTCTCCCTTTTTATTTGAACAGCACTGGGGCCTAGAAATATTTGCTTATTATTGTACAGTTATTATTTGGGGGAGGGGGGGGGTGTTCCATCATATATCACGAATAAGATTTTTGCTGTCTTGTTCAGTTCATTTATATTTATATGGAATTAAAGATAATATATCTGAAGGGAGATCGAAACATCTTGGTTGAGTACAATTTTTCTTAACTTTAAAGATTTTAGAAGGGTGAACTATAATCAAATGTTTATAATATCTGGGCAAAAAAAAAGTTAGGAAAATAGATTTTAAAATGTAAATGCTCTGGGGTGTGATCAGAATTTTACATTTTGCAATTATCGTAAATATCAGTATATGTTTCAGTATATTAATATCCCTTTTTTAATATAAAAAGTTTATCCGAGGTATGCACCTACATATTTTTAAGCTACTATATTGATCGAAAATTCTAGTATGAGTACAATTTTTCTTAACTTTAAAAATTTAGAAGGTCGAACTATCATCAAATTTTTTATAATATCTGGGCAAAAAAGTCAGAAAAATCAATTTTTAAATGTAAATGCTTTGTGGTGAGATCAGAATTTTACATTTTGCAATCATCGTAAAAATCAGTATATTTTTCAGTACATTAATATCCATTTTTCTATATAAAAAGTTTATCCTAGGTATTCATCTGCATATTTTTAAGGCAGATGAATATTTTTATATTTTAAGGCAATATTGTAATATTTTTAAGGCATTTTTAATATTAATCCAAGAGTTGAGAGAACCTAACTACTTTTAAGGGGAAAAAAATTGTTTAAAGCAGGAAAATTCTTAATTGGAGCAAGAATATTAATTTTTTTATCAGTAACCTCTCGCGAGGCCATCCCATTTAAAAAAATATTTCCGACTCAAAAGCCTAGACTTGAAAATACTTTCCCTAAAAAAAATCATATTTGAGAACAAAGGCTAGAAGAGAGGGATTTTATTGCTACGTAAAAAAGCGTTGATACTTCTATAGGACTCTGCAGAGTTTTCTTTGGAAACTGTTTCAGACCCGTTGGCGCTTGGAAAAATATATTAAGCTTCCAAGAAGTTTCATAATTTCCTTTAAAAAGTAGAAACATTAGTCGCTTATTATGGGGAAAGTGAGCGAATGAAAAGATTAGAATTAACCTCGTAAAAATTGATTAATGAATTCATTTCTTGTTAACTGCTTTGAATAAGATGATAGCTATATGTTCTTTCTATACCGAAATCCGAGATGTGAAGTCAAGATGACCAGAAATTATTTTAATTCGGGTCATCTTAGTTAAGGTTTGCATTATGATCTTGAATTTTAGTTTCAATATTTATATATTTTTCTTCTTACGTAGAAAAGGTACGATACCTAGGTGTATGCGCCTTATTATGCAATTATTTATATTAAATTCCAATATTCCATTTTTTTTTATCATTATCCTTTTTTCTCCACTTTTTCCCCTTTAATTAATATATATATATATATATATATATATATATATATATATATATATATATATTATGAAAAGAGAGAGATTTAATTATGCTTGTTAAGTACTGTTGCGCTTTTTTATTATTGAATAGCGAAGGTAATTATTAAATTTGAATACAATAGAACTTAAGCTATATTTAGGAGTCACATGTAGTAAAAAAGCTTAAAAACTAGCTTACTATGTTGTGAGTCGTAGTTTATGCATTGGTACAGGCTAAAACATAAAAGTTTATAATATTTAAAATAAGCAAAGTCCATATAAGCTGTTGTATAGATTAATAATTATTGAAAGAATAACATTGTACTTCGTCCTAGAGATGTGTTGTTTTAAACTCATTTTGCTTTGGCTTTGAATTTTATCCCTCACAACTCTGTAAAATGAACAATTTTGGTCTCAGTATCAAGATATATATACAGTGATTTCCGCTTATAAGAATCACGTTTGTTATTACTGTTTTTGATTCTTATAAGCGGTTGATTCTTATAACCGAAATTTAGGTTTTTGGACAGGAACACACACACACCTATATATACATACACTGCTGGCCACCCAAATTGCAACACCAAGAAAGACAAGAGATATCACAACAAAATTTATTTTGTAGATAACATGTTGACCAAGTATCAAATGATTAAATTTATAGACTTCTGTGATGTGTGGTTCCTGCCAAAATCAGTAGCCAGAGTAGACGCCATTGATGGAGATCACCGCTGCCACACGCCTCGGCATTGATTCAAAGAGACTTTGGATGAGTTCTTGGGGTACAGCAGACCAAGCAGCTTCCACACGTTGCCAAAGTTGATCTGCTGTGGCAGCTGGGGATGGAATCTGGGTCAATCATAGAGCAACCATGGAGCACATGTTTTCTATCGGCGAAAGATCCGGAGAGCGAGGCGGCCAGGGATGCAATTCAATCTGGCGATTGACGAAGAACCGTTGGACAATGCGTGCCACGTGTGGTCGCGCATTATCCTGTTGAAATATGGCTGTGGGCAAGCCCTGAAGGTAAGGAAGGACAACTGGCTCCAACACCTCGGAGATGTAGCGCTGGCTGTTTAAAGTACCGGCAATGGGTTCTAGAGGTGTGCGAGAGTGATATCCAATACCGCCCCATACCATAATACCCGGTGCAGGACCAGTGTGGCGGTGCATAACGCAGCTGTTCAGCATCCTCTCTTCACGGTGTCTCCAGACTCGAATGCGACCATCGTGGTGTTGCAGACAGAAGCGTGACTCATCAGTAAAGACAATGTCATTCCATTCTGCCGTCCACATCCTTCTGTCATCGCACCATTGGCGGCGGAGACGTCTGTGGTTCTGCGTCAAGGGTAGACAAAGCAATGGACGTCTTGCGGACAGACCACTCTGCTGTAAACGGCGTCGAATGGTACGCGCAGACACTGGATGATGCGTTACAGACTGCATGTGCTGTGCTATGGTTCGTGATGTGACTGAGCGATCCATCTCTGCCATGCGCACAATTTGCCTGTCATCACGTGAAGTGGTGCGCTGAGGTGGATGCGATCGAACACGCCGGTCCGTCGTACCCTCCTGCATCCAATGATCACATATCCGCATTACAGTTGTTTGGTTTCGTCCAACACGACTACCGATTTCCCTGAAAGATAATCCACAATCTCGGTAGGCCCCTATCCTTCCTCTCTGTCGAACTCGGATACTTGATCAAAAGATGATCGCTGTTTTCGACGAGGCATAATTGATCTTTTTTTTAAAAAAAAAACCACAAGAAAAACACAATTGCCGAACTTGAAATCGTCGAAATCTCCAAGCCTTAAATAGTGCTTTGAAGTGGCGCCACAGGCGCGCGTGATGTGCGTCTGCGCTGAAATTCTAATCATTTGCATATCTCACCTCCGCTAATACATGTTGTAAATTTCATGTTATTTGCATGTTTCCTTCAGGGTGTTGCATTTACAGTGGCCAGCAGTGTATATTAGATAATTTACCATAAAGTACTCTTTAATTTACATTAACTATCTTTTATAAAATTATTTTTTATAGTTTTAAAAATAAAACTTAATTTTTAGACCTATAAGTATATACACATGATTATAGTAAGAGAAGAAAAAAATACAATATTTGTTACAAGTTACAACATACCTGCTTAACAGTTTTAACATTTCAACTACAGGAAGGGAGCAAGAAAAAGTTTTCTACGTTAGTTTGACGTAATGAAGTTTTCAGAAGGCTGTTTATACCTCTTTCAATACTTATAGTCTCAGACGAAGATTTACTCGGACGGGTAAAGTTGCCCCTTGTCAAGCTAATAGGACAGTGTTGTGGTAAAGCGTTTAAGGGGAAACTATTATGTTATGTCTAACAAAGAAAGGGGTGAATTTTACGACTATATTCCATCCCATCTTATCAATCTTTCTTAAAAAAAAAAAAGAAAGAACTTCGTGCCTTTTGAGGGTTTAACTATCTTTTTTAGAAAAATGAAAGGAAAGCGAAGAGTGTAAACTGATTCTTAAAACCGGTGGATTGATTCTTTAAAGCGAAAATTTTAACATGGAAATAATGCATTTGTTTTTGTTTTCGCGATATTGATTCTTATAAACGGTTGATTCTTAAACAAAAAAATTAGCGCACCAAGAAATAATTGCGGGATCGTAACGAAACTTGCAATGAAGGTACATGTCGGGAGATATGCAAATGATTAGAAATGCAGCGTGATTGCGCATTACGTATAGCCGGTAGAGGGCGTTGAACATCGTACTCTGTGGAGTATAAAACAGGTAACCAAAGCTTGTTTGAGTGTGCTGAATCATTTACAAAGGAAGAGCTGAGATAGACATGCCATTACGCCGTGTTCGAAGACAATATAAGCAGTTGTCGCAGTTTGAGAGGGGGGGAATCGTCGGGATGATGGAAGCTCGGTGGTCAGCTAGGCGAGTAGCTCGTCAATTAGGCCGCTCTGATTGTGTTGTGAGGAGGTGTTGGGACCAGTGGACCCGAGAGATGTAATGTACACGAAGACCAGGCTCAGGACGCCCTCGACAGACCAGTCGTCGAGAAGACCGCCACATCGTAAGAAATGCACGCGTACAGCCAACTGCTTCATCGGCCGCCATCCAGGCACAGGTAGCACCTTCACTAAGGGCCTCCGTGTCTTCTCGAACCATACGAAGGCGCCTGGCTGAAGGACAGTTGGTATCGCGGCGCCCATTACGTGTGCTGCCCTTGACTCCCACCCATCGACGCCACCGTTTGGAGTTTTGCCGCGCACGAGGAAACTGGACTGCAGCGGAATGGAACCAGGTCGTCTTTAGCGACGAATCCAGATTCAATCTCGGCAGTGATGACAATCGTGTTCGTGTGGGGTGAGCCCGTGGTTAACGCTTCAATCCTGGCTTTGCTGTACAGCGACACATCGCTACCACAGCTGGTGTGATGGTATGGGGTTCCATTGCCTACAATACACGGTCACCCCTAGTATTGTTCCGTGGCACCATGACAGCCCAGCGGTATGTTCATGAAATCCTGCAACCCCATGTGTTGCCACTCATGCAACGGCTCCCAGGAGCCATTTATCAACAAGACAATGCTCGGCCTCATACGGCAAGGGTGTCACAAGACTGTCTCCGCACTGTTACTACCCTTCCTTGGCCTGCCCGATCCCCAGATTTGTCTCCAATCGAGCATATCTGGGATCATTTGGGACGACGAGTTGGGCATCCCACGAGTTTGAACGAACTAGAGGCAAGGTTACAGCAAATATGGAACGAAATGTCTCAAGACATCATACAGAACTTGTATGACTCAATGCCCGATCGTATCGCATCGTGCATTCGCGCTAGAGGGGGTCCAACGGAGTATTAACTCCTCCGTTCTTTTGCCTTTTTCTCTGAAATAAATTATCCTTTTTCTTTGATTTTCTTATCATTTACTTATATCAAAGTAGTCATTACGTATGTAAAATTTCGTTTCATTTTGACGACTCCTTGGTGCGCTAATTTTTTTGTCCATGAGTGTAATATTTAAATTGCAATAGAACTTTGAAGATTTTTTATTTTATGAAGCAATAACTTTTCAGGTAGTCACCAAATATAAAAGAACATTTTCTATCTTTGACCCTTTTGTCTCAGCCCAGGGTCTTATCTTCCCTTCAGCTGTAGTACTGAACTAACAATCTTTTCATTATTTCGAGGACTTTAAACTGAATACAAAATAGTTTTCCTGCCGTACAGGAGTCACCGGAAAATGAGGATAAAACGTTGACTTTCTTCTGTTCACAAAACTCCTCCTTTATCCAATTATTTTCACGCACAAATGATAGAGCTCATTTTTGACAAAAATAAACTAGCAACAGTATTTTTTTAGTTTTCTCAGAAAGATCTTTGAAACCCTATTCTTGGAGGTAATTTTTCTATTAAATAATCGATCATTACTGAAACTTTTTTTCGTGATTTGCTGATTCATGCATAATTTTCCCGGTTATCTGAGATATAAATTGGTCAAGACAACACTTGCAATCCAATGAGAAATTGCCTATCATTAATTTTTTTTTTCAATTCTGGTAATTTTTCATGATTTATTTCTATTTCGTTTATTGCATTGAACATGATCTCTAGCTGAAGTTCACTAATGCTAGTTGAATAGTACGTGAAACTTAAATTTGCTGTATAATTCTGTCTAAAGTTTTTTTATTATTTTTTTAGAGAGATAAATACGTTTTAGATAGAATAAGACTAAACGCATGGTCGTAATGATATTTGTTCTTTCAAGAAAGATCGGAAAAATGTGTTGATTTTAGAATTTTATTTACTATACAGTCCTACCATAATTTTCTTTAAATGGTCAGTTATATTTTCTTCCTTTCTCTAGGTAGGCAAAAAGCAGATTAATGGAATAAAAGAACGAGTTTAAAATTTGCCAAACATCACTAATCATTTGCTAAACATCAACTAATGCATTCGCATTAGTTGAACATTATTTTTCGTCATTGATGAGTGTCATTATTGTATGAGTTTCATTGTATGAATATCATTATTTTCGAATTATGCATATTAACTGACCCCTATTTATTTTAAGTACTGTTTTAAATGTAATAAAATTAAATGTTTTTATTCAATCTGGGATGCACTAGTTATTTTAACACCACCCTGCTTACGTATTTAAAGGAGGGAAAGTGAGATGAGAGGAAGCGTAAAATTAGATCTAGTCTATGAAAAAGGCGAAAAAGGTGCGCATGGTAAAGCTGCCTTTGGTTACTTTGCTCCAGAAAGTAAAGATCCCTCATGTTTGAATAATTATTGATTCGCCATAAAATCAATAGTAAAATACAAAAGAACAAATTATTCAATTCCGAAAGTCTCCGACATGAAAACTGCTCTGACTTACAGGGTTTTCTCCCTTCCTTTCTCTGGAGAGCCAAGGGCTTTGGCTAGAGCGTCCTAGAACCTGTATTAGGTGAAAAATGTGTTGACACTGTCGTTTAGTTCCTTCTTATATGTAGGCCACGAGAGGTTTGAATGATGAAGTTTGTGCGAATTACCTATTTTGGTTGATACTCGGTATGACTGTTTCAGTAAAAAACTCTTTCAGTACCAAATCAAATGGGCCCATTGCAGTTGGAGGTATTCAAGTGTTTTCAGAAGTTGTGAGAAAATTCAGAGACGTCTGCAGTATATAACATTGCATTAAGCTACGTCACGCCTCAGAAAAAAATCATTGCGTCCCTTTATGAATTAGAGTGCAGAACTGACTTAGGGCCTGTTCACGTAGGAGTCCGTTGCGTTGCGTTAAGGAAAAGATGACGTTGAGACGAAAATAAACCAATCATATGCCTCCAAACGATTAGCAATGAAATTTTTAACTCCTATGATTGGTTTATTTTCGTCTCAACGTCATCTTTTCCTTAACGCAACGCAACGGACTCCTATGTGAACAGGCCCATACTCTCAATTCAGAGGGTCTAACAGCATCTTCCTTCCATGGCAGTAAAAAAAGCTTTTGATAAATTTTGATCCCTCGTTTAGTTTCTAAAATTATACTATTCAACCATTACAAATACACTTTCTAAAATCCTACCTTACTAATAAAACATTTAAAGTAAAACTCAATCACACTCTGCAAGATTAAGAGGTATTCCTTAGGGTTTCGTTTTAGGCTCCCCATTGTTTAATATTTTTATTAATGACATACCACATAACTCTTCCAGATGCATAGCACTGTCCGCAGATGACAAAGCCATTCACTCAAGAGATACAAAAAATAAATATGTAGTTTCCACAAAATTCATAATTTCCATCATTTCAAGGAGCTAGACGAGACAATTTATTTTTCGAATATTATGGATGTATGTATTCCAGGTAACCCGCAGAGTCAAAATTTGTCATCTATAAGCCGGCATGAGTTAATAAAAATATTGGCGAAATCATGATGGTGTAACAGGCAGAAAGCTTGTGGGGAAAGCAGAAGGTTTAGTTTTCATACCTGAGTCATCCTAGTTGTTTTTAGGAGGCAGGAAAAATAGGAATTCGAAAATATGTGTGGACACATATAGTAAAGCCTTAGTCTTCGTTATGTAGTAAGAAAACAATGCTTTTCTTCGGAGTTTAAAACAATCTTCCACTTTAAGCCCAAAATTTCTAAAATGTATGGTATATATACATAAAAAAGATCAGAAAAAAGTCAGAAAAGAACTGTCTTTTGCTCCTTCATGAAACAGGATGGTACTTAGTTTAAGGTATGAAATTTTGAGCATTTACTGTAAAAGATTCTCTGTACCTCTTTCTTCTATGTACCCTAACTTCTTGAGAGGTCATTCAGCCTCATTCCCCACCCCTTACTTTTTAAAAGCAATTTCTACACTAATAAGAAATTTGGAGAAAATCCACCGTTCCAAAAAAACTTTGATCAGAAACATAAATATAAATGAGTGAAACATAGCATGTTAAATAGATACATAGTTTTCTGGCAAAGACGAATTGAATGTAAGCAATGTCTTCCTTGCCTTAACCTCCAAAATCTTGGGGAAAAAATTAAAATTAAAGAGACAATGTAGGTGATGATTTTCTCGTGAAACTCAAACGAAGTCTTTTGAGCGCCGATTCCCTAAATCTTACAGCGTAAAAAAATAAAAATATTAAGAGTCAATGAAAGAGATAATTTTTATCCCAATTTTCTCATGAAAGCCAATTGACAGCATGCGGAGAGTAACTTTTAACCGCAAAGAATGCCTCTTTAATTTGCACCAAACGTAATCCATTAAATGCCGTCTCCCGCTGCAGGAAATTGAAATGTTCCAACATGCTTTGTGCCGACATGCTGCTGTATAGATGCAGATTTTCTCTGTTCCCCTCGACCGTACGGAAATTGGGAAATTTATTATGGGAGCTATTAACCCAGCAGCGTGATTCGTTAACAAGTGTCACGTGGCTTTTCCGGTAATTACATAATCGCATGCTCTGACGGCGAGTCGTTATTAAATTTTACGGGGACTATAGTTTGGATAATACACTGGAACTCCATCGATATCTTATGTTGAGTATAACGGAATTTATTTTCATGTAATAGGATTTTCAAAACGCTAAGAGTTGATTGGGTAGTGGAATTAAAATGCTGAAGTTTTAAGAATCAATTCCTAAAGTATACCCACTTTAATGTAATTATTTAAGAGACATTTTCAGGATGGTAATAGCATATCTTAAATCGTGAGTGGATTAAAACTTTGTTTAACTTAGAAAATTGTTCATATATTTCTTACTTTATTTTTAAATACGTGTTAAAAAATTCTTAAATATATGCCAGCCCCATTGTGATTCAACTGTTTTTGTTTTTTTTAAGCATAATTAAATGGTCAAACTTTATACACATTATCATTTCCTCAAATATGCCAGGCACGAATGTAGGGGGAAAAATTCTGTTCACATAAGGGCAGTTCTAGATAACACATATGCAGTTCCAGGGTTTTAGAAATATATGAATAATGGATTTGAAATATAATAAAATTGAAATAGTTTTAAACTCTGGGACATTTGTACACAGCGATAAAGCTATAGAACATGTGACATAAGTTATGCATTTACTTCATTTGAAGTAACGTGCTCAAAAGATATACACGAAGGAGCTGTAGGAAAAAAGGAAATCAAAATTACAGAAGGAAAAAAAATTCAATTATGAAATATTGCTAATTTTTTTCATTTTTTTTATAGAAGATAACACAAATTTAAACATAAATTTAAAGAGATTTAAAGAAAATTATCATATTAGAGGAGAGAAAGAGAGAATGCTTTATATAGAAATAGCTTTCGCAGTTTGCAAACACTTTTACTTTTACACAGTTCATTTTAACAATTTTATTATGTAATCAGTTTTAATATTCCATATGATTGAGAAAGATGATTAGTTTCGATTTCAAAAGCTGCCCAAATAATATTTGCAGCTGATGCTTACTCATCAGAGGTAGCAAATCTCTCCCCTTTCACACAAATATTTGATTTTAACAGATTTAAAATTTGGAGATTCATGTTTTGAAAAAATCTCTTCAATTTCTATTTTCATTGCATCTATGACATAAAAGCTATAAGAATAATTTCGTGAAAATATATCCTTTTAAAAAATATTTTCTTTATGTTTGGAAAAATAATTTGTTTTGAAATGTTCTTTCTTTGCTTAAATTCACCAGATGAGGGTTGAAAGCATTCATAAATCTAGGAAATTAGAACAGTTGCCAAAAAAGGTGTGTCCAGTCAAGCAAAAGAGAAAAGTATTACATGAATGCAAAATAACCTCTCCTGTTTCATTAGTAGTAGTAAAAAGTTCAACAACTCGTGACTTAGAAACTTACATAAGATAAAATGTAAGTTAAATTCAAATTTAAGCTGATGAGTTTAAATGGCCCTAGAACTACGCGAGCATCTGAATCTAAACATATAATGGGTTTTTCCTAAATATCAGCTAAGCAACAGCTTACAGAGAATGGGCTTCAGAGGAAATCAGAGGTGTAATCACGATTTTGTTTCAAATCTCTAGGGCTTATTCGGGAAATGGGTGGAGTCAGGCAAGCTAGACAAGAGGGAACCTCTCAAAATACGGTAAAAATGATTATAAAAATTAGAAGAAAAATTCTAAACACTTTAGCATTAGGTTGTTGGAACCGTTTACTAATAAATTCTTCATTAATACCGTTTTTTTCTTTACCTAAGCATGATCCATATACAATTAATTTAGAAGATGATACAAAGTATCCTTTTCTATAAAGAGCAATTGAGAAAAAAATTGGAAAAAAAAACTATAAAATGTAATTTTGTTAAACCTTTTATGTATTTCGAAAATTACAATTAAAACGATAAGCAAAAATATTGCGCACATTTAATACTGCCTGAAAGGTGTTAAATCAGATGAATTTTT
The DNA here is from genome assembly GCA_907164885.2 of Dolomedes plantarius. Taxonomy (NCBI): domain Eukaryota; kingdom Metazoa; phylum Arthropoda; class Arachnida; order Araneae; family Dolomedidae; genus Dolomedes; species Dolomedes plantarius. The sequence continues at coordinate 160,460,422 of OU015494.1, forward strand.
GCACTGCACAGCTTTTAAAAACATTAATGGAAACATTGCGAAAGCCATGCAATGAATTGAGAAACACGTAATGATTATATAAATTCCCATCTAAATACTGAAATATAGCCAATGGCCAATGTTGCCTTGTTCCATCTGGGTAAAATAAGCAAGCACAATACCTATAAATAGTGTAAAACATTATACAATTTCTATTCAAAATTTTAAACCTATTGATTCTACTAATTTTGAAGTATGGATTCTCTATGAAGGATAGATAAAATTTTAAAAATATTTCAATCAATTCAGGGGTATTAAAATCTTAATGGGGATCTAACAAAACCATCTTTAAATTGTCATAAAAAAGTTAAGACAAAGTCACCCACCATGAGTTTCAAAGCTTAAGCTAAGCAAAAATTCCTAGCAAAAAAAAAAAAAAAATTGTGAATGTTTTACACAAACAATTAAAAATTACCTATAAGCAAGAAGATTAGAATAAAGACAGAGCGGACATAGCATCCATTAAACGACTCGTGGTTCAAAGTACAACCGTTATATCAACATCACGCAGCTAATAGCAGCTGACCAGATATGTCAGAAAATCTGCTTGCCTTTACTTTTAACGCTACCTCAACGCATTTTAATCACCGCTTCTGATGTCATATTTAATTCGGATTGCACTGCTAGAGTTTTATAGTGTCAAGTCAATCAGGGATATATATTGAATAAATATTTTATTGAACAATTTGAGGGACAAGCATGCAAAAATGTTTCCATATTATTATCTGGCATACTGTTGACAGATTTTACAGAGTAACTCAAATCATCTTGCTGCTATTTAAAATTTTTGTTAGTATTATTTTTGCTCGAACCAAAATTTCATTAGAGTGTGAAATATTAAGTAAAAACATTAAAATAGCTCAATGTAAACTTGTCATGATTTAAAGCCCAGAAGCGAACGTGATAAAATTGTCTTGTTATGCCATTTGTTGGCGTTAAAATCACGGCAATCACTTAATTTTAAATCAAGTCACTTAATTTTAAATATTTGGTAATTAAAGTTCTAATAGCTTACTAAACGATATTGTTCCACTTTCCAGTTATTGCTAATATTTATCATACATTACTAGATTCTAATTTTAAGATACTTCATGCAATCATGTACGCTACATTCAAAAGTATTTACAATACTGACTAAAGCCCCCAGACATTCCACCTGAACCTCTGCTGATCTGTTGCATCCTGCATTTGTACAGTGCATTCGTGAACGGTATAAAAGCAAGCCTCTGAATTCCCCGTATCATCGCACATTGTGAATTTGACAGAATATGTCGCGGTGTGAAAGAAGCGAATGTTAAAATGGTGTGATTGTTTCTTTCCAATGCGGATGCACTTGTCTGGAGACTTTCCCTCTATTGATCGCAGTAATTTGTTAACTACTTTTTTTCAATCAGGGAGCACCGTACAGGTGAGTCAACATCGCTTCCTGGTGCCAACTCAATTTTGACCAAGCTTCCCCAGAGGCGGCATTTGGTGGGCTCCACCCACTTACTACATTAAAGCACTTTCTGGTTTACGAATCTAACTTGCCCATAACAGACGTAGATATGAAGGCATTGAGTGGTGCTTGTCAGAATTCAAGCTGAGCTCCCTCCGTCCGAATTCCACGGCTACCTCAGGTATAGTGTGATTGCTGATGTTTCATTTGTGTTTATCAATTAGACGCAATAGAAAATTAGACATATAGAAACATTTCCAAGGCACCGGATTTGAATGCAATGCATTGCTGGAAAAATAATGTTGTCTCTCAATCATCAAAATGCTCAGGTAACAAACAAAACAAAAACAAAACAAAAACAAAAAATCAGCGAAGGAAAATCGTTACAACAACTTAACAAACAGAGGAATGAAACTACTGTAATATCTGTAGGTATACAAGCCAGTCGTAGATAATTTCATATCATGGGTTATCAAACTCGGGCGGTTACTCATATGCTTTGCTTCATAGATCTGACTGTTGTCGTCTACTGCCATGGAGCAATGGATATCTGCCCTAGATATTAGATTAATAGAAACGGATCTTCTAGACTGAAAAACACAGATGCACTATGCTCCAATTCGATGGTCTGTTGTAGGTATGCCGCACCAAGGGGAATGGTATTTACTGGAGTACATATTTCCCACCCTCAAGTATTAAAGAAAGTTCTCTGTTAATGAGAAAATTCAAACTTGATAGTCCTTGAAGTTCCGAAAATTCTTCTGGGATACTTGGACTGTCAATTACCCTTGTTTGGACGCATGATACTTTCCAGTTAACTAGAAACATTTTGGAGACATTTAAAAATGGTATTCATATTTTAGATGACATCTTCCACTACTCTCTAATTCAAATGTTATAAAAGTACAAAAATAATTTTATTTGAAACTACACATCGAACAACAAACACACTGCATGAGTCTTCGCACTCCTGAACAATGACGTCATCACTCCGACTCTTGAGGACTGGGGGAGGGGGGGGGGATAAGACCAGTGAGAGGGAGATAGACGCTGAAATTTACGAAGAGCCGCATCAATAGGGATCCAGATGCAAGGAAAACTTTGCTCGATGAGCCAAAAATCATAAAAGGGAGAACGGCTTTCCCAATCTAAATAAAAATCTGTAAGTGACACATCCGTGAGCAAAATAAAACACAATGGTATTCCTTCCTTTCTTTTCAACCACGATTTTAAGAAAAATCGATCAGCTGTGGGTTCTTAGTTAAAGTCGCTTTAATTAATAGAAATAATTTTCCCATTTAAAAAAAAAGTTCTTGAAAAGTTGCTTGTGAAAAAATTCAAGAGCGATTTTTTCCGTTAAATTAATGGTATTAAAATGATTCATTTGAAACGTATATTTTATCAAACTGAAAAAATTAAATCACTTACTAAAAACCTTTTTCTCTTGGATAGTAATAAGCTTCAACAAAAAAATATTTTAAAATTAACTTCTGAACAGCATTTCAATCCAAAATAACATTTCCGGTATCAATTGTGTATGTATATTTGAGTAATAAATCAGAAAGGCTCTCAAATTGCCGTGCAATACTGTTTTATGAAATTGATAATTCTTCCTCTTTTAAGCAAATTAAGCTAAGAATAAAACGGAAGTTGAATAAATGAGGCGATCCTACGAGAAAGTCGTTGAAATGTAAGCTGCTTAAAAAATATTAATATTTAGAATTAATGAAACAGGGACATCAATTCAGTAAAATAAGACGTTTTAGGCTGTCCCCTCTTGCTGAAGTGGAGCTGATATTCACTAGTGATCCACGGCATCAGATTAAAAAGATTTGCTCAGTTCCATTTACCGAATATTTGAAGAGTAAAAAAGAATTCATACCCCGATCGCAAAGAAAAGATGTAGAAAGTCTGGATCATTTTTTAATTGCGTGATTTCATGATGCAAAATAACAGTCATTACAAAAAAAAATAATAAATAAATTGAATAAATAAATAAATAAATAAATAAATAAACGTTAGGAAGTATTTCATTGGTGGTATCATTCATAATCAATCTACAAAATATACAATAAAAGGGTGGCTGATTTTTCTCCTTAATTATTCCTTTTCCCACAAAAATCCTTATATATGTTTCAATAACTCAAAATCTAGATCGTGTTAGGCTTTTTGAACTTATCTGTTTTCATATCTATTTCTCCTCGCCCAAGGTAGTCGAGTAGTTAGGGCATTGGAACTCGGGCGGGGAGAGCTCAGTTCGAACCCCGTCGTGAGCGACGGAAGGCCTTCGTGGCTACGCTGGGCATGGACATTTTAAATCCGGAAAGTCCTTCCACTTGGTAATCGGTCGGGGGAAGTTATGTACGAACCCGCCAGATGTCACCCTTGGAGGTGCTCGGGAAAAACTGAGGTGGCACCAGGGGCAATTATTGACTTACCTGTATGGTGCTGCCAGGTAAAATGTCATCAACAAATTACTGAGTTAATAGTGCGAATGTCTCCGGACAAATACCTCCGCATTAGGAAAAATAATTCTCCAATATGCCAGTCAAAGTTTGCGGAGAGTTTTTAAGAGTTTGTCACTTTGATCGACTTGAAATTTAGAAGCTTCAGCATAAAAAGTTTTTACCTGTTACAACTTTCATTTCATGATATTATGACGCTTTATTAATAGGCTTTACAGTTACATAAAAATTAAGTGTGTGATTCTCTGTATTCTTAAAAAAAATATTTAACAATTGTACACAACGAGAACGAGTCTGAAATTTCAAATATATTTTGCGATTCAAATATTTTATGCCTTATTTCTGACATACAATCAAATCGTCTCGCCTTTAAAATATCTTAGACTCCTTTAATTTTTAATTTCGATTTCCTTTTAATACCTAATTACCTCATATATTATAAAAGGAAATGTATATCAAGCCATGTCACCAACAGGAAAAATCCTAAACTATAGTCAAATCTTTTCAAGTTGCCTATGCAACACATATTTGAAGCTGTGTGGGTTGAATGCTTCGTTTAAAAAAAAATAGAGGCAGGAAAATCCTCCCTTTTTTTATAAAACGAGATAAAAAATAGGCAGTTGCTATTTAAAAAAAATTTCACATTTAAATTCGATCATACAATAAAATAAATAGCACTATATCAGGAAAAAGCCACCCAACCCGTATCGTGATTACCTTCCGCTAAGTGGGCTCGGCTTTCGAATCCCGGGTAAAGTGTGGACGGACCTGTGCTGTCCTCTTATAAGGAGTAGCGATGGTTACGAATAACTGCATTCAGGTCGGAATCTAATAATTTCGCATAACACGGACCGCATTAAATATTTTACCGATTTTGCTTCCGGGAAATATTCTGATATTTTCAAGAAAAGTTTCATAATTTACCAACACTTCCATGAAGGGAATGGATTTATCAAATTCTACTCCCCACCCTACAAAAAAAATATATATATAATAATAATGAATAAAATAAAATAATCATCGGCCTTGTGAGGAAGAGGTTTTTTTTTTACTTTGATACTGCATTTCTTTTGTATGTGTCACAAGTGTACATGCATTATAGAGTTTTTATTTTGTTGTCTCGGGCTTGTGGTAGCCCTGTGGTACAGCGCGCTGGCTTTCGGTGCTGAGGGTGTTCGGATCGAATCCCAGTGTCGCGCCACTAAAATGTCTCCATTTGTGCTGTCCCTTCATAGGGGAAATGCTAGTCCACGTATGTGGTGCCCCCATAAAAAAAAAATGGCCAGCAAACTGCGGTGAATTATAGGCGAATGTCTACACGACAAGTGCCTCCGCTAGAAAATTTTGTTATCTCTGCTAAAACAACTTGCAATGCTCAAATAAAACTTTTTACTTTTTTAAAAAAGGAAATTTTTGCTAGATTTTTAAAGCATTTCCGTACAGCACATTGAGCTGTACAACAATTACATCTTTTAAATAGGTGAAATTATTAAAGTACTTTTTTTTTTCTGTTTCAATGGAACCTTACGAGAAGAAGGATGGGTTTTTCTAAAACGATCTAGAAATTAGTGGAGAGGCTTGAAATTATTGTGTGCTGTACTTTCTAGGCCAATAATTTATTGCGGAGTGATTGAAATTCAATTGCCTAGCCAGATTTTTCCCCCTGCCGGTATTCCTGGTTTTCGGTTTGCAGTAATTTTCTCATCCCGTTATTGAAGTTAGAGATCTTCATTTAACAAAGTGATGCCTACCTTTTGCCCAAAATATACTACATGTGATCCTTGCCATAAACTTAACAAGGTTTCAAAGAGTTTCTAGATACAATGCAAGTTCACTAAAATGTTCTTGAACTGGCTAAAATTTGATTCAGAAAGATTTTGATGTCAATACTTTTCATTAGCATATCCCAAATCATCTCAGTCTTGTTTGCTATGAGAAATTGTGTGACCTAAGGAAGGTGTTAAAAGTCCTATTTTTGATTTCTGAACCATGCTAGAATAATTTTGTCAGGATGAATTAAAGATTATGTTACACAAAAAGTCTATTACCTGCAGAATAGACATACATCATTGCCGAGTGATCTTTATCAATCCCAATTCTTAATGACAATTTACATTCCACAGGTAACAGTGAAGCCAGAGAATCATTCTTCCCCCTACCCCATACAAGCACACTCTCCAAAACTCTTTCTCTGGAATTTTCCGCTATTTTAACAAAGCGAACGATAGTCGATAGCTTCATAAAGCCCTTTCCAAACTCTCCGTCTACCATTAGGATGAAAAAGAGCGAAATTATCCAACAACGTTACACGCTTCCAGTCACCCAACCCCCAATTAGGAAGTTCTTTTCCGATTTGTTTCTGAAATGGGTGGCTTACGTTTAGGCAGATGTTTCTAAATCCGGTTATTCTTATGATTTTTTGCCCACGGTAGGCTGGTGGATCACACTCAAACTTTTATTAACCTTCTATGACAGTTATTCCTCGGTAACATTCAAATATCTGTCTCAAGGACAAATCATTCATAGACGAAAATATACTTGCCCCTGAAGAACTGTATATCGCCTTCGTGACAAAAACTTTCAATATAAATAAATTAATAAATGATATAAATGCAGGTTTTCTTACCATTGATAAAAAAAATAAAATAAAAAAACCTGCGAAACCCGTGCTTTTAAGTTATAAATTAACTTTAGTGGTTTTTGAGCTACAGAGCCGGTGAAATGGGCACAGGTCCTTTCAAAAATGCAGAGAGATACTATACATTTTTAAAGAACTCCATTAATTCTAGCTACCTTGGAATGTATTTAAATATCTTAACTGGATTCACCATTTAAATAAATACATGAGATTAAGTTTTTACAAAAGATAGTAAAATTTCGTTTTAATACCGATGTCAACGGTATCTTGAGTCCGAAATCACTGCATCCGCAATTATGCATTCGATGAAACCTTTCTCGCTGCGGGACTCATCCCAGTTAAATGCATTATCTGCTGTTAACTCTCCCGTGGAAAGGCAATCATTTGTTACCTCTGATTACAGTAGGAGTTAATGAAAAGAACAGGGGAAAGGGTAAAAATTACTCTTATATATTTCTTGAATGTATAGGACAATTACTAAACATTTTCACGCATGAAAAGGAAGCTAAACCCATTTTTGATGAGTCAGTTAAAGTTGACGTCTGACTGCCTAATTTGGACATGTGGCGTTTGAGGTTCTATGCCAGTGCAATAAAGATAAAGTTGGTTGATCAGGAGGAGCAGTATGATGTGCGAAAAAGGAGATCACACAAGGAAGCCATTGAAGATCGACTCTGTTCCAACGATAACGTGCTTTCCGCAACATAACTTAAAGTGGATACTTAAAATCTATCTGCATACTGAATGATGAACTGACTTAACAATAAAATATAGTCTACTTGAAATTACGCAGTTCTTTATGGAACCGTTCCACCCACCTAGGTTAGAGAATAATTTAAAAACTAAGATTTGTATGAATTTAAGATAACTTTCCTTTCTTTTACTTCTGCTCGTTTGGTTTCTGTATAGTAAAAGAACATCCATTGCTCCATGACAGCCAAACTTTCTTTTTTCTTCAGAAAGAGAACTTTTAAAGGGAATTTTTTCCTGAATAAAAACTGGATCATCTTCACCCACGAATGGTGAAAGCATTAAAAATAAAAGACAAAGATTAAATTTATTATCATATAAAGACCTCAAAATGAATATAAATTTAATTTAAATATATAATAAACTTTTAAAAGAGAGCATGCAGTTTTGATTTTTGACGAGTGCATTAAAAAAATTTAAAACTCTAGAGTATAACGTTTTATTAAATGTTTTAATCAAATTTATTTTGAAGAAATTAGCAGTTATCCTAAAAAAGAGTTGATTTGCTGGAAGCAGAAACACGCCTCTAGACCTCGAAGCCAGCATCCTGACCCATTGCCATTCGCAGGATGTGAGGAAATCTCTCTCTGTGAATTTCATTCATCCCAGAGTTCACAGTAAAATCCTGAGATTATTTAAAATAACCTTAAAAATGATTGAGTATGATTGTAACAAGGGCCCGTCTTATGAATTTTATTCTTCTGTAAAAAAGAAGCATCATAATGATGATCAGATTCAAATAAATCACCATCCTCGGAATGGATATTCTCCCGACCACCCAAAAAATCTTTTAAAAATATTTAACGCGAAAAATCACCGATCTTGTTCATTGTTTGCAGTTCGATGATTTAAATATTTACTGAAATTTAAATACTGTGACACGAAACCTACATTTATAACAGATAAGATTATATTAGTCCTTTTCACAGTGTGAAAATAAATATTGTTTAATAGTTTTTATTGATCCGTGAAAAGTAAGTCGTGAAAGAACATCATTAAAGTCCCATTTGAAACAAGAGAAATATTCCATTTCATTATAAATGCAACAAAGTACATCGAACAAGATAAATGATTAAATTGTAAGCAATTTGTTTCCAAAGTGGAGGCTAGGACCGTATTAAAAATTTTCGTAGAATCTTTAATGGTTTTTGAACTATCTGATAAAATGCATTGGCTAAGGACGAATGAAACATAGCGTTATCTAATTTTGTTTTATGAGCTTGCTGTACATGGAATTAAAAATCGCTTCAAACAGAAGGAAACCTGGGTAAAACAATGTAAAGGGACGTTCTAGTGAAAGAGTGTTTGCAAGTAGAGGAAAGTAACTCTGAAAATGTTCTGAAACCAGTGAGAATCTTTCAAGACTAAAAGTCCGTTATACTGTTATTCAGTAATGGAAATTAATAAAATTTTAAAAGTATATTGTTTCAATAAAAAGTGATCATTCGAGTTCTCAGATTTACTAAATCTCTGTCGATGGTTTTATTAGCAACATGTATATTCAGATTAAAATTACAATAACACCCAGTTTAGAAGGAAAAAGTTGCTTTTAAAATGAAATTTAGCTGTTACAATCTCTCTGTACATATAAATGTACATTTGAATAGATTTCGTGAATGTATATGCCTAGTTATAAGTATTATTGAGGCTTATCTTGTTTAGGAATATTCTATCTGTCCACTTTAACCAGTAAAAAAAAAGTTTTATACTCTAAATCCAGTTAAAACAGACTTTGAACAAACTTCATATATTCAGTTATTATATATTCAAGGAATTAAAAAATTTCATGCCTATGCCCACAAGATCGAAATTTTAAAAGGGGTCTATCATGAGTGGTAGAAGCAATGCTATACAAAGAAAAAAAGGGATCGTTTAAGAATGCTCGAAAACAAAGCAATAAAATAAGAAGGATATTTTAAAATAAACCCAAAACTTTATAGTAATAAAATCGCATCCATTATTACTTGAAGTTAGCAACGCACGAATTGAAAAGACATACATTTTACCGCGGTTGTTGTTTGCAAGCGGGGATATTTGCATAACTTTGATTCAACTACAGAAGCATTCTATTTCAGTTGAAATTTTGTGTAACTCTCTTCAGTGGTAATCTTTCGAAGGAGTCAGTAAGTAATTGCTCTTTAAAGAAAAGGACTCCAAACTTCCTTTAAGTCTTCCGGAAACGGAAGAGATGGTTTTCCGAGTTATTACGCTAATGTCGTAATCTGCATGTGGAAAACTAACAGTTGTACTCACGCCGGATTTCATTTCTAAATTAAATGTAGGGGAACTTCTAGTTAAGTAAATTTATTATCTCTCCCTCCTATTGCATTTAGAGAGCAGCCACTGGAGATAATCTGGAAATTATAGTCCTCAGAAGTTTTATCACATATCTTATATGAGGGAAAGTGTATGTAAGAATTCCTGCAAAGAAAGGGGATATATATCGAATGCATTGTTTTAAATTATCTTGAGCTTGACATGTGGAACTGTGACAGGACCTATGAACCATGAAATCCTAATTTTTTTTAAAATTTTATTATTTTTTTTTGTGTAATTTTTTCTTGAAATGCAACGAAACTGAGGAAGTCTTAGCCTCCAGGGTTTAAAGTTTTAAAGTAGTTAAAATAGTATATATAATTTTTGAAGACCTTTCTAGACGGGTAGCTATGGCAGTTTTAAAGGAAGGAAATGAAATAGCAAAATATTGTTTGCTTGACAAAATTATTTAACGAAGTATTTGCAAAATGTCAAAACAAAATCTTAATTTCTGAATTTGTCAAAGTTTTCGATAAAAGGTTAATAAAATTTACTACTTAAAGAATATTAATGCAAAGAATTATTTCCGTAAAAATTTTAAAAAAATTCAATGATTTTTAATAGTTTTTTGCGCCATTAAAAAATTTCATTTTTATTGAAAGCTATAAGCAGAATTTTATATATAGGAATTCAAATTTAAATTTTGGATTTTTTAATAATCGTAGTTTTTCCTTTAATTAATTGTTTATTATTTAAGTTAAATTTTCACTTCATGGATATTAGGAAATTTTCCTTGTTTATTTGAAAATTGTAGGATATTGCTAATATTTCATCAAAAATTACCCACAAAGTGATGTCATAAATACTGTTAACGGAATTTTTCTATCCTCTTATCTTACAATTATTTGAGCTCTCTAATATCTTAAGCAGATGAATAATTTTTTTTTTTTTTTTTTTGAGGCAATGCAACATAATCGAAATGGAAATGGAAAAAGCAATACGAAAAATTCTTAAATAATTCATTTTCAAGCAAAAATTCTTTTTTTTAAACAGGATTTAAAATTGTTGCCTAAGATTCATATGGCATTCTTAAAGATTATTGGGGAAATTCTAGATTAGTAATTATGTATTTCTATTCATTGTAATAACTGAACAGAATGTATTTTTTCCTGTAATGGTCTCTTAAGAAATGCGAAATAAACTAAAACGCATACTTATTAGGCCTTTTTTGCCTTGGGAAAGGGAGCTAGGTTGTTAACAACTCTATTTTAGCCAGTGTGAGGCGAAATGGGGGCGTGTATCGCGGGACCCTCTATAGCACGGTCTTCCTTTTCTACTATAACCCTTTCTATTGATACAGCTAGTTATTTTTTTGTAAGCAACCCCACTCCCTTTTTTTACCACACCTTTTATCTTGGGCTTCAGCTAACTTTCAGGTATATAGAACAGACAAAAAAAGGAGCACTTTTTTTGAAGAGGGGGGGGGGGAGTTAAAGAATGTTTTCTCCTTCTTCGCACCTGTGGAGAAGTGTCAACGGTTTCCTATTTTTAAGTTACAGTTTTAGCGTATTTAAAAGTTTATTAATACTTGGTTTTTGCTTTATACATGACGTATTTGTCAATCGTATTTTGTCGCTTCTTAGCACTATATTGTATTGCTAATTTTTGATACTAAAGTACCGGAAGTTCTTGGAAATTAAAGTCAATCAAAAGCTTAAAATTTATAGAGATGGAAGTATAACAAATTTCCGCGAAACCTGATTTAAAGTTGATATGGAAATATAAAAACTTACCACTTATTGCATGATAATATGAGATGCAAGAGAGGAACTCACTGATTTCTGTTAAGCTGGTTCCTAAATCCAGCTTAAAGCTTTCGTTCCTAAATCCAGTTCCTAAATGCCAACTCTATTAAGTTTCAAGACTGCATTCATACCATTCAGAGAAAACTGAAGTTAGGATAATATTTGTGTTTTAAATTCATATAAATACCTATGAATTAAGAACTTAATCTCTGTGCTTGTTCTAGCAAATACTTCGTATCAGATTTTGGACATAAGACAATCTTAATAAAAAATTAATTCTTCAGATATAACCACAGCACTTATGTCCGAAAGAAAGCGCTGACAAGATGAAAACCAAAGAATCCGTGTCAAAAGCAATAAAAGGACTAGCGGGAATATGAATATGATTAGGAATATTTCCTATTAAAAGTTAAAATGTAGTTATTTTCTTCGAAAAAAAGATCAATATCAAAAAGTTCAAACTGAAATCAAATAAAGAAGCTCTTATGGTCTAGTGATAGTATAAGCACCTCTCTAGAGATATTACCATTACTTTTCTAGATCAGATTTCAACATTTTAATTTATGTGTTTAACCATGAAAGAATGTTTTTTTTATTATTTGGATTTCTTAACAAGTCTTGTTAATTGTCCTAAATAAAGTGAATTTTACAAATTTGTTATATTACGTATCATGCCTAAAATTTTCTCTTCGGTGTTTAATTTTTTTAACAGACTTTGGACACGATATATATAGTAAAACCAGAACAAAGAAAACAATAATTTAGCTGTTTAGAAATAACATGTATTTTTCCACAATGGCCCCATAATCATTGAAAGAAGCATTTCCTCCTTGAGGTTACACCGTCGATTTCTCGACATACTTCAGATATTTTGTAAAATATAATTATTCTGTGTGGTTAAACTTAATAATTTAATAAAAAGACATTAAAATTTTATTGAACCATTAAGTTGCAGTAGTATAATTTTCCTCGTTTAAATACAATAATTGAAAAAATAGAGACAAGTTTTAGTCCTTATGAATTTCAATGCTTAATGTACTGAACAATTATATATAATTTTAAAAGATTGGTTAAGAGGTTGGCACAAAATCAAATCGTAAATTGGAGGGAAAGATTCAATACCCTGAAAAGTTTAAAATCTTTTGCACTTACTGTTAAACTTCGAAATTTTCAGAGAGTCGTAAGGAATCCTGCTGTTATAAATGCAAAATAAAGCCCATATCGTATTAAAAAGATAAATCACTTTACTATGATTTTACTTCGGATTTGTTTTCTGTTTTATCTCGAGCTGATGACGAAATTAAATTTTCTGCAACTCAGTCACGAAAAGCTCCCTCTCAGTTAGACAACCTGACAACAGAGCACTTTTTGAAGTAGCATATATAAACAGTGGATATTTTCTTTTACTAGCTGTTAGGTTTCATTCTTGAATGTTTGCCAAAGTATAACCTTCTGCAATGAGATTGTAGTGGCTTCATAATTTTTTATTTGCCACCACATTTCGACTCGGGTGTAACAAAGTAAGGGCCAGGGGCAGACAACTATTGTTGAAGAGACATTAATGAAATATTAAAACTCTAAAAAAAAATGAGTAACTATTAACTTTAAGTAAAATTTTTAGCAAGGAAACTTCAGACAATAATATAACAAACGTAAGCGGTGCATTAAAATTCCAAAATTAATCATACAGTATTGAATGAATGTGCTAATTCACAAGACCTTGATCGCGTTCTCGATGCATTTCCGTCAGATCACAGTCTTTATAATTCAGTAGAATCTCGAAATGTGCCTGAAGATGCTGTGGTTACAGCACTGCCACAAAATTAAATCTGTTTTATACTGCTTCCATCATATCCTACATCTGCTTGCGAATTCCACGTATCTTTGTGAGACTGACGTGGTCCTTCATATGGATCGTTTTTCTCTAAAACTCTGTCCGTGTAAAGAAATATTATGGTCCGTACAACTCCAATATATTTCTGCAATGACTGCAAAAAATAATTTATTCACCAGATGTATCGCCTTAGCGAATCTAAATTCTAAAATTCGACTTATTTTTCTTTTTTACCTAAACACACTTACACCTATATGCATAATCCATGGGAGACAAAGTTATCTGCAAACAGAGCCTGACTAAGGCAAGGGCATACGGGGCAGTTGCCACAGGCCCCCACATCAGAGGGGGGCCCCCAAATCGAATAGAAAGTTTATTTTATGTTTCCTTCTTTAATGAACTTTTTTAAACAAAATATCAGTACAGTGTAAAATCCGTCCGTTTTATGTTAGCTTCTTCATTAATCTATCGTATGGACACAAATCTATATTTCGTAAATCCATGGCTTTCTAGGGCGGAATTTAGCTGAATTCCGCCCTAATGTCAGCAAGGATATGAATTTTTTATGTATTTTTTTCTTTATTTATTGTTATTATTTTGAGAGTCTGCAATAAATAAGGTTTAAAAAGAAGTAAACGTTTAAGAAACCACTCAATACAAGAAATTAATGCAAATATAGACGTTGAAGTAAGAGTGGATACAACAGTTGCAACATCTACAAAACAATCAGCTAATAGGCCTGATATTGTTATTCACGATAAAAAAAGAAAAGAAATAATATTTATTGAAGTTGGTATAACAAGCCAGGATCAATTGCAAATTGCTGGGAATGAAAAATCACGGAAATATAACGGATAAATTTAAATTGCATTTTTGTCAAATTTTGGCTCTTCAGATGTGCTATATCCCTTTTAATGATGGACATAGAATTGTCAGAAAATCAATAAAATGGACAGAACAATATTTCGTCTGACCATTGGAGGGGCGAACTTTAAGTTCTAGTCAATTTTCTTATTATATATCCATAATGAGGAGAAAAATTTAAATACCTCCATAAAGTTCGGTTCTTCATTACTAAAGTAGTGAAGCAGAGGGGGGCCCCAAAGAAGTTTTTGCCCCGGACCCCAATTAGGCTAAGTCGGGCCCTGTCTGCAAATAGATAACCTCACTGTAGCCAGATTTCTCCCATCCTCTTAATAAGCTTTTTTGACTGGATTAGAAGCTTTAAGTTTTAGAATAATACACCATATGTGTGTGTGTGTGTGTAGAAGGAGGGGAAAGGGACTCAAAGGACTAGAATACATTTTCTTTCAGTGTCCTGACTGCCATATTGATGGTCTACGAGGGAAATTTTCAACCCCTTCTGCTGGTGCACGTATATCTCTATTAACAACGAAACGGCCCCACTCTTCACCCTTTATCTGGATCAGTTTCTGAAAATTACTATACCGTTAAAAAAGGAAAGTACAGTCTCCGTGAAAAAAAAAATGCCTTCTTTAGTGTATAAAAACGTTCCTTTTTTATGGAATGTATGGTTTATGGGCGGAGTAAGCGACACGTCTTTTTACTCTTGTCAGGCACACCTCATACACTTCTTTTGTGGTTTATTTTGGAAGAAGCCTCAGAGCTGGTGACCGTTTAACTTCACTTTTTAACAATGCGCTGTCTTTTTGAAAAGGATTCTTTTTTACTTTCAGGTGTTCCTCCCTTTTAGGTTGTGCCTTTGAATTTATGACTTGACTTTTGCCACAAATGCATGTATTTATTTTCTTTTCTTGAGGAATACTTTCAAGATTGGTCCCTTTACTCGACTAAAAAATGGCTAAATGAATGCACTAATAGATGCCGATATACCTCTGACTTCATGTAATCGAATGACGCTCCTCTTTGGTCTTTGTCCTCATATTAAAGAATCACGCAATGTTTTCTCTTACCATAGAATTCGGTTTATAAAAAAATTTCTATTTTACGCTAAAATGAAATAAAAAACTAATATGTGCTTTAATCCAATGCGTTACTTAAAAACTGTTCTGCCTGAATCAGTAAACAGAAGTTTTTCCATTTCAAATATTTATTTGACAAATATAGATATCGGTTCCTCTCATATTTTTCCTGATTAAAACTGTTTTTCCCTTACAGAGATCTATTTTCAGAAAAATATGAGGTGCATTTTTGAAGTAAAAAATATATTCTTAAATCATAAAAAGAGAAAAATCAATGATCTAGCGTTGAACTGGTTTTGTTTATCAAACGAAAATGAAGGATTAAAAGGAAGAAATTGATTTTATGAGAGAATTGATTAAAAAATATTTTGCAGGGGAGTATCGTAAGATATTTTTGATTATCCACGAAAATGATTTTTACGAGCAAAATGTGAAGGGGGCAGAAGCATTAAATTGATGTTTTCTTATAATTGTAAACACGAAATTTCAGCCTCCTGGATGCTTCGTGCTAAATTAGGATTTTTCATGTTTCTTTCATACTGTAGACTGCAGCTAAAAAATCAGAAAAAGAGAATTAAAAAAAAAAAGAAAGATGCATCTTAAAGTGCGTGCTCCATTTTCCAAGCCAAAGTGTGCATTCTATAGAAGGACGATGAAGTCGCATCACACCTTTTGTGCTCTTGCACTCGGGGGTGGGGGGGAAGAACTCATTAAATCCTTCCTATCCCCCTCACCATATAAACCGAGGTCATAAATAAAAGATGTTTTCAAAAAGGGAAAGTTTCGTAGAAAGAAAGCAGCTCAATGACTAAAGCGGCCGTGTAGATGAGTAAAAATGAAGGAACAAAAATATAAATTCAAACGACCTGAGTAATTCAGACGGGGGTTTTAGATGGCACTTTCCCTTTCTAAGAAGAATCTCCTTGCTGAAAAACCACTTGATACTTAAATGTTTTGCACATACTTAATGAATTGGCACATTCGCAGACTATGCTGAACATTTTTCTTCCCCTTTTTTGAGACATCGTTTTATAATTAAATAATTGGGTTTTTTGGTTCTTTTTGTTCTAGCGAGTTTGAAAGAATGAAAAATTTCGACTCCTTCGAAACGCAAGCAGTTTCTTTCTTTCAGTTTTGAAGTTGCTGTTTAACCTCCCGTTCCAAACGCTAGCGTTTTCATACTGTCTAGCAACGAGGAAAAGAATAATTCTTTTTCAGAACTATTTAAAGCAAAATATGCTTGTATTGATTCTTAGGAAATTTTATTTTTTTTTCGGGGTGTAATTCATGATAAATAAAAGATTTTATTTTCCGATATTGTATTTTTATTTTCTTTTAAGGGTTTATTCGATGAAGCGTTGTGAATGTTTATTCCTTTAATAAGACACCTCAAATTTTCATATTAAAAAAAAAGTTTGAAAATATAATATCTTATGTTTCAGATGAAATTTTCTTTAATCCACAATGCATTTGCGATGTTTTTTTCGGCGAGGCGTTCACATGTAGTTCTCCAAAAGCCCAACGAAGAGTCACACCAATTGATCCAAAACTAGTAGTGTCAGTCCCCAGTGTCAGTCTTACACTATTTCTTTAGCTTCAGTTTGGAATATAAAATAGAAAAATTCTTTCAGTTTGCAGGAATTTCTGGCACCAAAATTATTAAACAGCTTTATAGTAAGTTGGTCAATCATATCACCTTACTAATGCCTCTTTGCTATTTATTATTTTATTTTTTCCTCATCGATTCCCTCTTATACACTATAACTTATATCATGCTAAAAGTAAAAGAGTGAATAGACGGGGCGGAAGTCTTTAATTATAAGACAAAAGTAATAGCGATAGGTCTTTCGTGCTATTTTATTTATTCATATATATATATATATATATATATATATATATATATATATATATATATATATATATATAGTGCTAGATTTCTAGAAATAGAGGTGCCGGAATGATAAATAGAGGTCTAGAAATAGAGGTGCCGGGGGGAGGGGGGGGGGGGTCCGAATTATTGGCCTGAGAAAAGAAATCTTTGGTAATACAAAAACTTGAACATTTTATTTAATTCCAAATTTTATTTTGTAAGACAAGTACAAAAAAAGTTGATGAATTTAAATACCTTGGCACTATAATTAATGACAAAAATAAACTAAGAACAGAAATTGATAACAGAATCAAAATGGCTAATAAATGCTTCTTTGGGCTGAGAAGACAATTGAGATCTAATCTCACAAAACTAAGTTAGGAATTTATAAGACCCTAATACTACCTGTGTTACTTTACGCAAGTGAAACATGGACCTTGAGCATAGACACGCAGCGCTCACTGGACATGTTTGAGAGAAAAATCCTCAGCGCTATCTTTGGCCCAGTGTAGGAAGGAGGACGTTGGAGAACCAAATATAATTTTAAACTGTATAGGCTTTATAGGCAATCACAAATAACACAAGTCTTCCGTAGTAATAGATTAAGATGGCTTGGCCATGTTTGGAGAAGCATGGAAGATAATCCCTCCAAGATCTTGACATTTAAAAAACCTTAGGGATCCCGAGCTAGAGGTAGACCACCAACTATATGATTAAATTACATTGAAAAAGACATAAAAACTTTGAAAATTAAAAATTGGAGAGGAGTCGTCGTAGATAGAAGACGCTGGAAGGAGCGCGTGGTTGAGGCAGCCAGGGCCTGTAAAGGGCTGTTGTGCTTGTGCTTGTGAAGAAGAAGAAGAAGACAAGTACAAAAATGTGTTGTAGAAAAGTAATAAAAGCAGTAAAAAAAGCACAGTTTCATGATTGCTTAAGTTTTGTGCCCATCCTAAAAGATTGTCCAAAACTTCAAAATGTTTTCATCATACTTCTTGTCTCTTGACCTCTCCTTACTCTTGACGGCTAATGCTAAATAGTGTCCACACACAAGCCCAGAGTCAACATACTTAGTTGGGTTAAAGAGCCGAAGAGGAGGTCCATTGATATTTACAAACAACAGGCCAGAAACTGTTGCAATATTCAGTGATGATCTCAATGGTGTGATAATGAGGTTCATCTGTGAGATCGGGTCTGAATATGTATAAGAACTTATAATATATTATTGTTCTTCGTAGGAGTAAGTAGGTATTTTGATATTATTAAATAGCCTCAGATATATTATTTAGGTTTGTTGCAGGTAGACAACTGAAAGATGACCAAGCACAATCCAATGTCCGTTGAGACTGCCGATATCAAAGAATTTAATGATTTCCACATTTGTGAATGATCTCCAGAGACAATGCCATTTAATAGTATCTGGCCTGATTTATATTAGCTCAGTTTTTGTTTCTTCTTAGCGGATTCCAAGAAGCTGTGTATTTTGGTTTAGCGTCCTCCACAAGTTTCAAGGAGGTGACAGCAACATATCGATTAGCGAGTTTAGGTAACTAAAAAATGCAGCATGTAAAAACTTCAATTCTTAAATATAAACTGAAAAAATAATGGTGAGAAAAAAATAATGATAATAACTACAGAGGCTGTTCGCACATTTTTTAGACGATTTTGGTAAGCGGTAATGAAAAATCGTTTGCTGCAAAAGAAATAATTGCAATTGTACTATGTTTTTAAAAGTCAAAATTATCGTCTACTGCTTGAAAGTTTTGTTTTTATTCAAAATGGCGTTTTTAACAAAGCAGTGGTTCGAAGGCTACATTTATGCTCTTTCCGAAGAGAAATATGCATACTCCATTATCCAAAAACGATGTGAGAGTCATGGTTTTGTGATATCTAAAGCGTCGATAGGTAATATCGTCAACAAGAAAGGAAAATAACGTCAAATTGGAGCCTCAAGTGGGACAAAAATTCCAAACAAGTATCCAAGGAAAAAACGGACATCTTCGACTATTGCAAAGGTACGTTGTTTAATGTTAAAAGAAAATCCCCCTAGTCAAAGGAAAGTTGCAAAATCATTAAAATGCTCGGTGTCCACTGTAAACAAAATGATAAATGTTGATTTAAATCTTAAGAAAGCGAAAAAACGCAATGTGCATCGTCTTCTTCCAAATCATATCGCTGAACGCAGGACACGCTGCAGAATTCTATATGAGAAACACTTATCCAAAGAAAAATGGAAAACAATTGTCACAATAGATGAATCATGGGTGTATTTAAATGATTGCAACAAAAAAAAAGAGCCATTTATTATCATAAAAGGGGAGAAAAAAAATTTAAGTACATGGTTCAAAGAATCGAAAGAAAGTTTTTCTAAGGGATTCATGATTGTTGCTGGTTTTTCTTATAATGGCAAGTTAAAAATAAAGAGAGTGGAAAAAATGTCAAGATTAACTCCAAATACTATCAGGAACATATTTTATTGCCAATTTTTCTGAATGAAATAGCATCGTTTTACCCACAGTGCCATCAATCTGTGAGACTCCATCAGGACAAAGCTAGCAGTCACACATCAAAATCCACTGTAAATTTCCTAAAAGAAATGGAACAAAAAACTGGTATCAAGGCCATACCCTTCACTGATATCCCTACTAAATCTCCCGATGTATCACCTATGGATTTTTGTGCTTTCGGACTTTTAAAATCTTCATTATCCAAACGTCGTCCCAAAACCCTTACAGGACTCTGGAAAGCTGTTCAGGAGGAATGGGATAGAATACCTCTTCTGACACTTCAAAAGGCATTATTATCCTGGAAATTGCGGTGTCGAAAGATAGTTCAGAATAAGGGATGTCAAATAGAACATTTAAAACACAAGAATTTCATGTAATTTAGTTTTGTGAATACAATATACATCGTCTAAAAAATGTGTGAACAGCCTCTGTATAACATTAATAAAAATGATGATAGTTGACCAGGGTTTAGATAATGTACCGTCAGAAGAGCAAGTGTTTCACTAGACGCCTCAGATAGTATTAAAAACCAAATGAAAACGATGATATAAAATTGAAAAGTAAGAGGAATAATATTCGGTAAATTTCGGGTCGTTTAAAGAAACAAAATAAAAATTTAGAATTTTAGAATTTAAAGCAGTACAGCTCTCGTAACTTGCCATTAATTTTTTTCAATTTATTAAATTTAAACATGTAATTTAAACAGTGGGTTACCTAATATCCTCAAGCCTTGGATCTTTATTTCTATTTTAGTCTATTGTTAATAAATGAGGCAATAGGCATACACGCAATGTATGTGTATACAAAGAGAGGCATGGTTATGTAAATACAGTTGAGGTATCCCGGTACTTAATATTCATATTATAACTTTTCAGCGTGTTTTAACTTGAGAAATGTAACCAGACTATTACACTCATTAATAATTTCTCTTTAGAAGCTTCAATAACACCCGCCGTCATCCCTTTTTCGTTCAAAATAAAAAATCGAGACACCGAATATTTCCTTACATATTGTTTGAAAATAATTTCCTAACAATTTCTTTTATGAAGTGAGATAAGGCTTTGTACTTGTCACAAAAGAGCTGCCTGACCAAGCCATGAGACTGCATTACGCTAACCTTTGATTTCCCCCCCCCCCCCACTACAACACAATTAAGAAGAATATTTTTCCTACGAAAGGGTAATTCAGAATTTTTAAGAGAGGTCTGTATGCTACTGACAAACATTGTTTAGCATCAACATTATTTAAGGGAAGGCATTGATTACTCGCCTGTTTCGTATAACTACAGAAAAAAAGAACAAGAAACTTGTGGAGTCTGAAAGCTAATTTAATATAAGTGTGCATAAAGTATTTACAGAAATAAAAAACAAATACATGTACATTAAAACTCCTTACTGACAAATTTTATTTCATTTTATTTTGAGACCGAATCTGATTAAGTTTTTGTTCAGAAAAAAAACTAACATGTCTATGCACTACCACAACATTATGGGTAATACTCGTTACCGCTATAAATATACCTCTCACACAGGACTTTCATTTTCTTTTGTTTATTGTTTAATACAGTAGTCAAATCCTAAGTGCGTATTTCAATAGTAATTTTCTGCAAAAAAGGACGTAATGCAAACATGATGTCAGATGAGGTGAATGTTCATAAAATATAAATAAGTAAATAAAAACAAAGCTGAAAATTTTGTCCGTATGAAGTTGTTAAGATAATGGAAACACTGGCAGTTTCATTAGAACTTTTTATTAATAAACTTTAGTATTACCTTTGTAATACAAAAGAACATGAATTCGACGTGGGATAGAGTGATAAAAGTCACGTACATAAAATATTTGAATTTGGCATCATTCACCCTGCAACATATGACCTAACTGTTCCAATGATGTCTTAGGAGGAGAAGGTGATTGATCCTTTCCCTCCAAATGGTACCATAAATGGTCAATAACGTTAAGAGCAGGCTATTGAGGTGGCCAGTATAGATGCTACATCTCATCCTTGTGCTCTTCAAACTGCATATTGACACGTCTTGCAATATACTTGGTGCGTTAACATCTTGGAATCACAGACACTTTTTACACAGGCACCTGAACCGTAGGATGCATGTGGTTTACCAAAATGATTTCGTAAACTCCCAGTAACACAGGACACTGAAATACAATAAAGGAATGTCTGGAGATAGTCCCCACAGCATCGAAGAAGCAGCCACAGCTCTATGCTTTACAGTGAGCACCAAGCGTTTGCGACTGTATACTTCGGAAAGTGTTCACCAAACATATTCTCTACCAGAGGTAGACAATCTGGAGCTCAATCCATCCGACCAGATGGCATGCTGCCAATCATCCGTTCTCCAGTTTTTATGTGCGTGGCACAACCCGACACGTTTCCTTCAAGTGATGTCAGTAATGGAGGGTAAAATTAATACCAGCTTTATGCAGCTCTTGGCAAACTGGTATTACTGAAACAGGATCATTATAACTCGTATTCACCCCTGCTTTATTTGTTGTACTTTCTTTTTTTTCGTCGTACAGTTCGTACCAAGTTCCTCTTTTCCCGCGCCGACATCTTCGTATGACGTCCATACTTTTTACATTTAGAGACAACACCTTGTAATCATTGACATTGCACCTAATGGTACTCCGACAGTTTCAACCTTTTAGTTACAGGAGCACTAGTAAGCCTACAGTCAAGTATCACAGTTATCAGCAGTCCCTTAGATCCAACATCTTGATCTCTGATATCCCAACTAATTACCGACTAATATTTATTCGAAGTTGGATATGTCGGCACATCACATTAAACCACAATATAACAGAAATAAGCACGTGAATACTAATGTTGTCCTTTAGTCTTAACAATTCTATGTAGCCCGCTATGTCTACATACGCCAGCTTCCACTCGCCGACTGAACAGATGCATAGACGTTCACTCTGGTCGCTGCGTACAGCGCCCTCTGGTGGATTTTCCACTATATTTATATATATATGTATATATATATATATATATATATATATATATATATATATATATATATATATATATATATATATATATATACATACACACACACTGTGTCACAAAAACTATATGCACCCAGAAGAAATAGAGCTACTATCATGAAACTTGGTAGGAATGTAGTCTGGTAAGAGATATGCAAATGATTAAAATTTCGACACCAACGAGACAAGGGTAAGCGCGCTATGCGCATATGAATGCGCAGCTGGGAGAGTTTAAAAGCATGATTGCTCGTGCCATAGGGTTATTCAAACAAATCTGTCGACTTGGATGGACGGTATTGTGACTAGAGATGCCTCTGAGACTTAACCGGCGTCAGTACGAACAATTGTCGGACTTTGAGAGGTGGCGTACAGTAGGCCTCAGAGAAGCAGGTTGGTCGAACAGGCGTATCGGCCGCCACCTCGGTCGGAGCGATATGGTAGTTGCTCGGTGTTGGCAACAATGGATCACGGAAGGGATAGTCTACCGTCGCGGAGGGTCAGGGCGTCCCAGGAACACAAATGCGTGCGAGGATCACGCAAACATAAAAGCGACCACGTCCGCACCAACAACGTCGCTAGAATCGATTCGACGCCATTTACCACTTTCCAGACATCCGGTGGTATCAAGGGAAACCATTCGGAGACGACTGGCCGACGCAAGTATAAGGAGCCGACGTTCGTTAAGACGCCTACCACTAACCCCACATCATAGGTAGTGTCGATTGGCTTTTTTGCTGACCTCGGGCAAGCTGGAGTCAGCTCAGGCCACTGACAGACCAAGCAGCTCGGGCCACTGACCGACTGGAGGCACGTGATCTTCAGCGTGGAATCCCGATTCAGTCTCCATGCTGATGACCAGCGCATACACGTGTGGAGATGGCCAGGCCACCGGTCCGATCCGGCATTTCCTGTCGAGAGGTATACGGCGATTACACAAGGTATGACAGTGTGGGGAGCGATTTGTTGGGACACACGATCACCTCTAGTCGTCCTTCAACACACTTTGACGGCACGCAGTTACGTGGACGAGATTAACGCCAGTTGTACTGCCTATGCTATCAAGTCGCCCAGCTTCCATTTATCAGCAAGACAATGCTCGCCCACATACTGCGTGACTCTCCCAACAATGTCTTCAAGGATATGACGTACTCCCATTTCCTGCCAGATCACCAGTCCTCTCGCCAATAGAACACGTCTGGGACGTACTTGGAAGGCAACTGCAGCCGTCCCGGGATACTGATAAATTAACTGCCAGTTGCAAAGATTATGGCATGATCTTCCACGGGAGTTCATAGGTGACCTCATTGATTCGATGCCACGCCGTGTTTCGGCTTGTATAGCTGCCAGAGGTGGATTTACTATTTACTGATTTGTAACATTTTTCATGCCGTATCTTCTTAATAAAATGGCCTGCTCTTCTGAGTTTGTAATCATTTGCTTATCTTCTCATACACTACATACATGTTAAGTTTCGTGACAGTAGCTCGTTTCCTTCTGGGTGCATATATTTTTTGTGACAGAGTGTATATATATCATAAACATATAGTATATTATCTCTCTGTCCTAAAAAAAAGTAACTCCCGCTGCCACCGCTGTCAAAAGCTTGTCACGCTATCTTCTCCAAAACCGCTGGGGGTATGGGGTCGAGAGCTATACCAATGGATGCAGAAAAATGGGGGGACTAAAGTAAAACATGTCTCATCTTCGTCGGGCTTTAAGTTTGTTTTTTTTAATTTATGCTTTGTTGGAAAATATTGACTTTTTCATCGTCAGATTACGATAACTCGCCAAAAAATGATCGTAGAATTTTGATCTTTTTACAATCTAAGACTACAGACATTTCTCTTTCAAACTAGACCTCATTTGTTTAAAAATATTTTTATCAAAAATGAAACACAGTTTTTCAAGAAATATCGTCCCATATGTGGATGTAATATCGATGCTCCTCGAGTTTTTATCTTACAAAGACTATATTTACATCATCTGGAAGCTGAAAGCTTTCTTATTCATATAAACCTCATTTCAAGTCTATATCTTAAATTTTCGATTTTTAATTGAATTTTAAAGCTGATAATTCAACAGTGATGTAACGCCCTTAGCATTAAGGGTGACAACAGTAAATGGATGGACTCTGTTACATTGCAAAAGAATCACCCCTATGTATCTCGCTATTAGCCCTAACAGAAGAAATATGTAAAACTAATTTAAAAGAAACTAAAATCAAATTCATTTTATATTATATTCCTTTTATAATACATTATATTCAATTTAAGTGCTGAAAATGAGCATATTATTACAATTTTAGGACAACTTCCGGTTACGAAGTTCTACTTCCGGTTTGATTTTGAATCAAAGGATATGTTTTATAATGGCTATAAAATTTCTTCTAAATCACGTAGAGAAAAAGAAAAAACAGTTTTGGAAAGAGGAAGGTCCAAAGTATAATAAACACAAATTAAAAAAAATTCGAGCAATTGTCGAAAATCGATGTTTTTCGACGTAGTCGGTCACATTAATATCACATTGCAACAACAAATATACTTTTACGAGTAAGCCTTATTAGGAGCCTTTTACGAGTAAAATATTCCCTTTTAAGCCTTATTAAGCCTTTTCACGAGTAAGCCTAAGGCCCCGTACGAATAGCGAACGTAGGGAGCCTAAAGGCGAGGCCCCTAGTATATAATAAAATATTCATTTTATTTTAATGTTACCTTCGGACCATAAGATGCACCCCAATTTTAAGTCGATTTTTTTTAAGTAAAAAGGTGCGTCTTATGGTCCGAAAAAAACTGTAATCATCATTATTGGAACTTAGTTTTTCATCAATGCGGAATAAACTTCTACTGGGCTAACAATAGGGAATAATCTCTATATATAAAACAGTTCCGTAACTGACTGACTCACTGACTCACTGACATACAACGCACAGACCAAACCGCTGGACCTAAAGGGCTGAAATTTTGCATGGCGATTCTTCTTATGGTGTAGGGGTGCACTAAGAAAGATTTTTCAAAAATTCTTCTTAGATTTTTTTAAAAATTAAATTAAGCTGTTTTTGTAACTTTTTTTAAGTTTGCTTTTAAAATAATAATTCGAGGGTTACAAAATTTATATCGCGAGAAAGATCATAAAAATTCCTTTAAAATGAAATGTTTTTCGAACCTTTACCTCGATTTTCTGATTTTTGGTATTTTTAAAGATTAATTTTTAGAATTTAATTTATTAAATGCTGATCACGTGATTTTTTTCTGGTACTTTAAATAAATTTATCGTCACGTGCATAACAACTAAATAGACAAAAAAAATTTTTTTTTCTTTATGATGCAGCAAACGATTGGATATTATCCCCAAAAAATAAATATCCCTTGCGATTTTTTTATAAATAAATATATATATATATATATATATATACATATATATTACATCAATTGTATACATTGATCATGGCATTTATTATAAATATATATATTTATTATTTTTTGGCATTAATTGCATACATTGACCGTTGTATTTAATTAGAATGCACTCCGTAGCGAAGCGCGGGTTTTCAGCTAGTCTATATATATAAAACTGTTCCGTAACTGACTGGCTGACTCACAGATAATGCACAGACCAAAACACTGGATCTAAAGGTCTGAAACTTTGTATAGCGATTCTTCTTACAGTCTTGGGGTGCACTAAGAAAGATTTTTGAAAAATTCTTCTTAGATTTTTTTAAATTAAATTTTTAAGCAGTTTTTGTAACAATTTTTAAAGTTTGCATTTAAAAATATAATTTGAGGGTTATAAAATTTATATCACAAAAAAGATCATAAAAATTTCTTTAAAATGAAATCTTTTTCGAATCTTTACCTCCATTTTATGATTTTTGGTAAAAATTAATTTTGCTAAAGATTAATTTTTAGAATTTAATTCTTTAAATGCTGATCATGGGATTTCTTTCCTTTTTTGATACTTTAAACTAATTTTTCGTCGCGTTCATAACAATGAAATAAATTGACAGAAAAAATACTAAAATACAGTAAAAGAAAAAATTTAACCACTAGACTAATTGAGATGGAAGTTTTTTAGGAATTTAATTCAAATTAGTATGTTTTATGGCTATTAAATTAAACCTACATATAAAAACTGCAATTTCCTCTGAAAGTATGCTTCGCCATGACGATAAATAAGTCTCAAGGGCAAACTTTAAAATACGCTGGCGTAGATTTAAGGGGAAAATTTTTCTCCCACGGTCAGTTTTACGTAGCTTGCTCACGCGTAAGGTCGCGGACGAGCCTGGTAATATCAGTTCCGCCCAATGAAGAATAAGAAAAAATATTGTTTATAAGGAAATCCTCTAAAAAGCACTTTCATTATTTCTTCATTGTAATTATACTAAAATGTACTCCGTAGCAAAGCACAGATATTGAGCTAGTACTTTATAATTTTAAAACAGGCAGGGCCCGACTTAGCCTAATTGGGGCCCGGGGCAAAAACTTCTTTGGGGCCCCCCCTCTGCTTCACTACTTTAGTAATGAAGAACTTAATACTTAATACTAAACTTTCTATTCGATTTGGGGGCCCCCCTCTGATGTGGGGGCCAGGGGCAACTGCCCCGTATGCCCCTGCCTTAGTCAGGCTCTGAAAACAGGCGAGACTTACTTAGATCATGAGCTTAGTTTTAGCTGCGTATTAATCTAAAATTACAAGATAATTGTCAAAAAAATGTCGGTATTTATTATCTAGAACGGGGGTCGGCAACCTTTTTTACTAGGAGGACATATTTTAGAAATGCGGGAGTTCGACGGGCACCACTTTATGAAGAGGAGGAGGGGGGGAGGTCTATATTTAAAGATGGAAATATTAATGCGACATAAATTTTTAATACATAAAATCAAATTTTTATTTAAATAAAACAGTCTTAAAACTGATAATTAATGAGGTATGTAACAGTGCAAATCTGCGGCCAACTCGTTGTAATGGGGCACATAATTTGAATGAGCAGTTCTCAGGCATTGTCCCATATGAGTATTAGTGAGACTTGATCGTACTTTGATTTTAAGTATTTCCTATTGGAAAACAAAGATTCACAAGCATATGTCGGCGCGCGGAATTCAATTTCAGAACAGGAAAAAGGAGCTTTTACTAAAATTACTCATTATATCTACGAGCGTTTGTTGTTGAAATATCTAAAATTTAGGTATTTGAACGACGGGCACTTCTCGTGGGTATCGCGTTGCCGACCCCTGATCTAGATGGTATTTAAGCTTTTTCAACATTTCAACAGAGTGCATGAAAAACGTGTTAAAGATGCAAGTTGCTTCAAAAATCAGTTTACCGCTAGGACGACACTACGGTATTTCTCGATGCAGAGTTTTTTTCTGAATAATATCGGGACTGATTATATCACTTTCATTTTTTGGGTCATTCACCTCATTTTTTAAAAAATTTAAGTACGTGTTTATTTTATTTCCAATGTATAAATAATTTATTATTTTAAATTTGTTTTTAGCAAGTCCAAAAATATACAGTCCAAATATACGAACCAATCCGCCCACTTGGTGTAGTGTCTAGCATTGCGAGCTTCCACGCAGTGGGCTTGGGTTCAAATACCGAATAAAGCTTGGTCGCTACCGTGTTGTTTCCTCACAAGGAGCAAAGTTGGCTTTACTAAATGGTGCACCCATAATAAAGTAGCCAGCAAGACTTCACGGTGAAAAAAAAAAGTGACTGAATGTCCCACGACAAGTGTCGCCGTATTGGAAAAAATAAAATAAAATAAAATAAACAATATATATATATATATATATATATATATATATATATATATATATATATATATATACAGTCGAACCTCCATATATCGAACTTCCCTATATCGAAATATTCTATATATCGAACTCTTAGCAAATCTCCAGGTTCATTACATAGAAAAACTGTTTCTATATATCGAAAAAATCTCTATATATCGAAATTTTTTTCACGACATATTGGGAGATTTTATTCCACTTTAGAATAAAATCTCCCAATTTTTGGCGGTTGAAACAATACTTCGTGGACTTCAATTCGTGGAAAACGTCCCTCATGAAGTTTTTAATGGACTGAATAAATGCGAGCATTTCTTTGATGAACTTTCCGCAAAACTGGCTGTTCCGCAAGATATTCGTAGTTTTTTTTAAAGAATGTAACTGTGATCACTGTAACCACTAACTGCATTACTGTTTTTTTTTAAGGTATATAGTACTCAAAAAATCTTTCACATTAATTTATTTTTTAGTTATCAACTTTCATTTAATGTGATTCACATATAAATTGGAAATGGAGTTTCGTATTATGATAAAACTAAGATCAATTCTATATATCGAAATTTCTATATATCGAATTTTTCCCGGCATTTTGCTACTACGATATATGGAGGTTCGACTGTATATATATACACACACACAAACCTAAAACATACAGTCAAATCCTCGAAAGTCTCAATGTGAGTGTATTATGGACTTTTTAAAAAGAAATTTAATCTGTGAAACTCTCAGTTTATATTCTTAATTAATATTTTTAACTTAGGAATAACTCGTTAAGTACAGATTTTTAAAAGAAGCTGTATAGGAAGAGAGTTGAAAAATTTTTCTTGAGGTTAAATTAAGTTTCTTATATGTGCAATAATATTTTTTTTACTGTTAATTCATTAATATAAATATAGCCATCACGTATCTTATTTATTTACACCAGTTCTTCCTCTGCATGCATTTAGAGCAGAGGTTCCCAAACATTTTTTCTTGTGGACCACTTTCAAAGTCTTACTATTTTCGGTAGACCCCCTGCTGCTACATTTCTACTGTATTCCCAAAACTCCTAAAAAATATCACCCTAAATTGGGGGTGTTAAGAAGAAAAAAAAAGTAGCACATTTTCTTGTGTCCTATTTATTAAAATAATACTTGTGGTTATACAAAATTATAAACATTTATTATTACAAACAATCAACAATTGACAAAAAATCAACAATGAACTCTGAACAATAAAAAATAGTCATACTTTTAATGAGATGGATGTACTGGATGAATTGACAGCAAATTATCAATATTTGGCTTCAGTTTTGTAAGAAGTAATCTCAAATCTCCCCGTTCTGTGATGTTCAATCTGCTCCTTTTTTTTGTTAACAGGTTGGTAACGGCACTAAAACTTCTTTCGACAAGATATGACGAGGGAAACGCTATCAAAAATTTTCTCGCAATTTCCCACAGCCCAGGATATTTTTCGGGGATTTCTGCCTGCAGCCAAAATGTTTGATAGGCTTTTTTAAATTTCACCTTCAGTTCCTCGTTGGTTCTGAGCTCAAGTAGCTCCTCTCGTAATACCATATTCGGCTCTTCCGTTTCATCAAATGGGGTTATGATCCATGGTGGTATTTCCATCGTCAGAATATCTTCAAATCTATTTTTGCAGTCATCATGCACGGTATTTAAATGTTGAGCGTATGTCTGAATATCCTCATCAAGACATTCTATCTGTGACAAGTGCGGAAACTGGGAAAATTCGCACCGACGAATATTTTGCTTCATTAATTTCAATTTACCAAGAAAAGCTGAAATTACACCCTTTGTTTTTATTAAATTAAGGCTGTCCCCTTGTAACTTCAAGTTAACGTCATTGAATTTTATGAACAAATCTGTTAAGTTCGCAATGTCCTTTATATTTGATCAGATTTTCTTTTAAATCTGGTGCTTTAGTTTCCAGAAACTCTATCACTGATTCGAAAAGTGAGTAAAATCTCGATAAGCATGCACCTTTCGACAACCAGCGTACTTCAGTTGGAAATCTTCATCATTTTCATCGCACAATAGTGCAAATAAACGGGTATTCAAAGCATTGCTTCTTATTTTATTAACTGCGTTAATCACAAATTGAAGCGATTGGTGCAATCTATCACTCAAATTTTTCGCTACAAGGTGTTGTCGGTGGATGACACAGTGAATTGCAATTAGTCCTATTATTATTCTTTTAAGATGGCTTATAAACCCACGATATCGCCCGAACATGGCAGGAGCTCCATCTCCTGCCACCGAAATAATGTTTGTAAATGGAATAGATTTTTCTGTAAAAAAATCACTCAGGACATTAAATATCGATTCGCCTTTAGTGTCCAACTTCAAAGTTTTTGCGAATAGCAGCTCTTCATGGATTTCTTCGTCCATAACAAATCGAACATATGCCAATAATAATGCTTCATTACCAGGCAAAGTAGACTCATCCAATTGAATAGAAAAATGAGTGGTTTGCAGATAATTACACAAGAAGCTTTCTATATCAGAGCTCATTTCATCAATAAGTCTTTGTACAGTGTTGTTACTTAAAGGTATTCTTTTGAGTACGTCAAATGGAGGTTTGTGCTGAACAGTTTTTAAAACCTCTTCAATAGCGGGTAAAATTAACTCTTCTCCGATGGTGTGCGGTTTTCCAGATTTCGCTATAAGCAACGAAATATTGTAAGATGCCCGCAAGCCATCATCGTTACTTTGAGACGTTGAAGCAAACATACTACTTTTTCGGTAGGTCTCTTTTCATATTTTTCCTTCAATGTTTGAAAGTATTTCAGATCTTCACCTATTTTTTCAGGATGACACCTTCTTAGATGGTCTTCGAACTTCGATGGTTTCATAGAGTCATTGCTCAGAACTTTGTTGCATAAAAGACACATGGGCAATCGTTTGTCTGCCGTTGATGGAAGAAAACCAGATTTCAAATAATCAACACAGTACTGTCGACATTTCTTCTTAGATTCAGCCATTTTACGTATCAGTTGTGACCTGTAAAAAAATGTTTGTTTTTGAGGCGATTTTACCAGAATATGGCTATTATAACACAACAGAATAGAATTATTGCAATAATAAAAAAAATGCCCGCGGAAACACCGCTCTTTTAATTAATCGCCATCGTCGCGTAAATAAATATTTTTAAACAAAAAAGTACCTAGGTACCTAAAGTTTAATCTTCCCTGGCTTTTTGTTCTTTTATAGAAGTTTTGAATAATTTCTAGTATTTAATTTTTACTACATAACTACCTACTACACTCAAATAGTAAAACAAATATAATATGATTGATAAATTACAATATACAATAAAAATATGTATAACAAATAGGCAGATACTTACTTTTTCCGGCACTGCAAACACTGACATCGATTCACTCACAGTCACACTTTTATGTTCAAAATCCCGGAAGCAAATGAGTAACGTTTTGTTCTTGGCAGTCGTATTTATACTAATGTAGATTTCAAGCACAGCGCAAGTCGCATTTCATCCCTTTGCAGGTCTAAACAAGCATCCTGGACGAGCGGGCGCACGGGCGGCACTTTGCAAGTCTCGACATGTGGTGTACACTTGTACTATTATCTATTGTTCTATTCAATTCTGTGTTTGAACTGAGTCTCGAATATTTTTGTGCACCTACCTAGTGAATGATGCTACCTGCCTACGTTGATAGGTAAATCCAAGCCAAAATTTTTGTTCTTTATTATGAAAACCAGAAAATTTTTTGTAGACCCCCCACTTACAACTTGTGAACCCCTGTTTTCTTTTCACGTCTACCTGGACCCCCGTGGGGTCTCCTATGGACCCCTGGGGGTCCACCTGGACCACTTTGGGAACCTATGATTTAGAGGATTATCAAACTTCTGGGTGATTATTCTGACTAACAGTGCTGTATCTAACCTTTTTGTTACTTATTTAATTATTTAAATCAAACAAAGCGGTATTAATTATTTTAACTTATTCCTTATATTTAAAACGTATAGTGGTTAGTATTGCGTTGTGAATTAATTCTCCTAACTAAAACAATACCCTAGATTCTGTGGCTAACAGAAATTCATAAATGATTACTCACAAAACATGACAGACACAAATTTAACTGAGGGATCAAACCAAAAAATTTTATTCGTTACTTTTAACCCAAATTAATAAAATCTTATCACCTTACGTTAAACAATTGAATTTAGAGAAATTTTATCTCATAGTCTTAACTTCTTTATACATTCAACATATACATATATATTAATAATATCACTCGTTCTACTTGTAAACATAAAACATTAGATTATATCCCTCATAATAAAATTAATAAGTATCATTTTGAACAACATTAAAAAAATTTGGCCAAGGATTGATTGACTGACCCCCCCCCCCCCAAAAAAAAAAAAATAATAATAAAAGAATATAAAAAAATGTATGCCATGGCTAAAAAAAAAATAAAAGAAACAAAACTTAACTGAAAGGGGAGTTTGAGCCTCGAGGCAACTTATTGCAACTAAGTCTTCATCGGACATCGGGAAAGAATCTACTCTAGCTCCAGGTTTTACTCAACCTTCTTCATAATGGCGTTCTTCGAAAGTTCTGGGCAGCACCGAACAACCAGCAGCATTGATTAGGGCAGAGACAACCAGCTAGAGCTTCCGTCAGCTAGACAGCCAGGAAAAATAAGTCCTCTTATTTTTTTTTTGTGTGTGTGCCGCCTTTTAAATTATTTTTTAGTCCATTCCACGTGGCCTCTTTTAATTATATCATCTGTGCTGTTATTGGCCGCACGTATGTCCAGGGCTTCTGACGCTCTCATATCCGGATATCAAGCATACGGGGGGGGGGAGCCCCATGTGATCCTCTTATCAGTATATTCCTTTGCAAAAAGTGGGTAAAATCGTCTCTTTTATTGAATGAAACTGAAAAAACTGTATCACCATTTCTTTAAGATTCTCGAGAAGCACTTCTGTGTTTCAAACCAATATGCGATAATTTAAAATATATATATATAAAAAGAAAAAAATTAAGCGTATGAAACTTAAAAATAAAAAGGGGGAAAATAAATAAAAAGACTAAGCAAAGCTTAATTTAAAAAAAAAACTTTACCTTGCGTCAGTCAATCCACATGAAAAAAGAATTAAAATAAATTGAAAATTGTCAGTCAATCAAACACTAAAATAAATTAAATACCTGCATGTTACATTTATAGTACATAAAACATGATTTATCATTTGCTCAATTTTCATGAATGTCACTACAATTAATCCGCGCGAAAATTAATCTAATGACACTCATCAAAGTTAAACAATAGGTGGAGAAAATTATTATGGTATTTAATTCACTGTATATTTAATTTATATATATATATATATATATATATATTTAATTATAAAGCGATACACATCAACAGTGATTGAACTATACAAGACCTAATACTACACGTTCAGGTTGTAAATGTTTTTAAAAAACTTTCTTTAATTGTTACTTGCATTAAAACATCAATAGTATTCCCACCCACTTTAAATTTACTTGTAGTTTGTAATAAAAAAATTATGGGATATATGTTGCAGAAATTATTCTGGGTTGATTTATAGCAAAAATATAAATAATTTCAAATATCGCTATTTGTTGTTGTATAGCGTAAGGAAAGAAATGAATTTAAAAAAGAGAATCCCCGTGAGCCCTTTCATAAACATAGCAACTTTGACAGAATCTCATTTGTGTTCAAATGTCAACAGGGGAGCTTTTATCTGTTAAGAAAGTAACAACTTAGATTTTTGAGCATTTGTTAAACGACTAGTTGCAACTACAAAGATTAATTTTAATTTCAATAGATGGCTTCAAGCATTTTCGCTCAATATAAAAATCAGTTGCTTCATTTCAGTATGCTTCTTAAAAGTACTTTAATTCTCATTCAAACACTGAGTAAATGTTTGTAATCTAATTAAAGGGAAAAGAACAATAAAACCAGCTCATCTAATTTGAGCATGGGCTCTCACCCCATTAATCACTCATAAAGACATATTCGCACTTGATAGAAACACAAAAGAGCAGAAAAACGGTAAAAAAAAATTCCAAGTTTACTCCCAACAGACATTTCACACATGAGGAAATTTCTTTTGTCTTGGCTCATCTGGAAAGCCAAATAAAGATATGTCACTGTTTGTTTCGTCTAATGTTTTAAATGGTATGAGAGACCAAAGAATACACTTCATAACAGTTCTGTGTCTCAGTTAATTACCACGTTTAGCTGAGCTTGAGAAAGGCTGCTTTTCGCATTTATTTTCACACTCAATCATCTCTGTGAAGTGAGGTCTCCCTTTTTAAAAACAAGTCGGAGCAAAGCATATCGTGGGAAGAGAGATCACCCACGCTAGCGCAAGAAACAAAAAGTAGACTTGTTATTGATTTTACTCCATAATGGAGTAGCTCTAATCTTTTAACTCTATTCTCGTTTGCCGTGCTTAATAAACTGAACATTAAATATTTGGAGCTCTTTCCCCAAGTGAATTAGTGGGAAGAATGTGGTTTTTTATATACCTGATGTGGACAAATTATTCTTTTTATCGCTAAAATAGTTTCTTACATTCCTCGACAGAATGAAAAACTGGGGAACCGTATAAACGGTTTAAATACCGTCAACTCGGGTAACTTTGTCCCATTTTTCATGTTTATTTCACAGGAAAAGCAAATAATAGTTCTAAACCAATAAAAATTTGATATGGTAAGTGGTTTATATTATTTTAAACATATTTAACTGTAATATAAACCATTGTTAAAGAATACGTACAAACTTTAAACAATTTTTTAAAATTTTTGGGGTAATGTTACCTTGAACTGGGGTAACTTTGGCCCAGATCTTGAAAACCAAACATTTAAATTGTTGAGATAGCTTAGGCCAATGTTAGACCATGTACAAGTATTGCCAAATTACCTATCAATAATATCTTACCTAATCCGAGTTAATCTCAAGCTTAATTTGGAAAAAAATCAATAAATTAACATTTTTCTATGCAAAACTGATTTTATTTTTAAATTACAAGTGGAATTTTCACAGAAAAGAAAATAATAATAGATAAACAGTAAACAGTAATTTAACAGTCTTATATGTTTTGACGAATTGATAGTCTAAACTATGGAGAAGAAACATAATCCAGTTCTGGAACAATAAACTGATTCCTGTTTGACTCGATTTTCGGAGGATTGATTTTCCCGCATACTTCTTCCCACTCATAATTTATACAGTCTTGTTTTTCTGGCCAATGCCAAAATTTGAGTTTTCTTTTTAAACATTCCACAGTCGGTCTATATCTATTAAACTTAAAATTTTTCCAGGATATTGAACACCATCGTACTTCACAATAGCAAAATCCTCTACAGCATACATGTACAAGTTCAGAGCATAAATGTACAAATTCAGAGTCCGCCTGTCTTTGACATTTACTTGCTTGTTTATAATGCTTTGTTTATTACTTTCTGACGAGCTGGAGCACTGTCGTTTTCGCCTCTTTGAAACTGGACCCTTTTTAGAAGTAGAAGTAGTAGTTGGAGTAACTTTGGCCCAACTGCCATTGTTAAACTGTTAAACTGCCATTGAGCCAAAGTTACCCCAAAACCTGGGACAAAGTTTACCTAATGTAGTAAAGATTTATTAATTGGCAAACCCCAAAATAATCAAGATAATGAGAGTGAAAATAGTTGACACAATTAATAATAAACTGAGGCAATTCGCTTACCTGCTCTGAATCAGTGGCGGACGAAGGGGGGGGGGGGGCGTGGGGGGCGGTCCGCTCCGGGCCTCACTTACTAAAGGGGCCCCACGACAGGGGCCTTTTCTAAAATTAAATGATAACTTTACTACAAAAAATTGCATTTTTAATTTTTTTTAAAAATCAGACAAGAACGTTATTGTTTTTATAAAATATTACACTTGCATATTTTAGCGACTTCCAACATTTCACGTGCCCCCCCCCCAACTTAACTTGAAATAAATTAAAACGTTGATAGAAGTTCAGTTAAAACCATAAAATTGTAGAAAACTTTTAAGAAAGCTGGGTTTTTTGCCGCCTTTTCAAACTGTGAAACTGAAGATTCCGACTATGTCTTTAGCATTTTTTTGCATGAATGATTAACATAATTATTATATTTCATTGCACTGCTCTCTTGTTATATTTTCTGAGGAAATCTAATAAATAATTTTTTTTAAATCTTTTGGGGGCCCCTCCGGCAGTTGGGAGCCTGGGGCAAAGTGCCCCAGTTGCCCCCCCCCCCCCCCTCTGGGCGGCCCTGCCATGTTCCAGTGTGTAGATAGGTTGTATTTGGAACTCCAAACAAGAACAAAATCCATGGAGAACATTCATACCAAATTTGAAGTATTGCAGTCGGTTAATTTGATCAAAGCTCCAGATGAGAAATTGCCAGAAATTATTTCTCGTCTAACTGAAAGTTACGACGAATTTTCTAAGGACGAGGTTTTGCCAGAAATGAAAAGACTAAGACGTAATTGGTCGGATAGCCCTTACGTCTAAGGACATCCATCAATCGTTTCTGCATAGATTGAACTAGTTTGAATGTTTCATTAGGAGATATATTATTCCATTCCATAATGATAACCTTCAAATATTAATACAGAGGAAGTCAAAAAGTGGTCAGCTTTTCAAGTTTTGCAGTTCATTGTTGGTATGGAATTTCAAGAGTCAGTACCAAACTTGTGTTTAGCACTAAAGTTGTTTTTGACGATTTGCATTTCAGTCGCAACTTGTGAAAGAAGTTTTTCGAAATTAAAAGTCATCAAAAACTATTTGCGCTCAACAATGAGCCAAATCATACTAAATGGCCTAGCAATGTTATCCATCGAGAACAAGTTGGCTATGAAATAAACTTTCATGAGACAATTAGACAATTTTCTGAAGCAAAAGTTAGAAAAAGACAATTTTAAAAGGAGGCTTTTACCTATTTGAAATTAATACAGAATTCTTAATTTAACTTGCTTATATGGAATTTTTAAAAAATGTTTGTTTTTAATAAGTTTTTAGAACGCACTTTTTGGAACCCCCTTTTTGGAAATGCCCCTGGGTCTCATATAACATGGTTTCACACAACACGGCATTTTCTAGGTGATGTATTCCCATTCTATTTTTTTCATACTGTTACTGTGAATGTGTATTGCCTTGTGAAAAGTAAAAATTTTTAAAGTTGAATTACCAATAAAGTTAACGTAGATCAAAGTGAGGTATTTCTGTGGTTTGCCTTGAAGCTACCTGAATATTAAGCTACCTGCTTTAAGCTACCTGCACACAGGGGCGTGCCGACGGGGGGGGGGACGGGACAGGACCCCCCCCCCCCATCCCCACAGAGCTAAAATAAATTTTTTAAATTTACAAAATAATGCAAAAATATTTCGTATAGGCCTAATAGTAATTGTGGTATTTATTCTTTACCATTACGATCTTTATTGCACTTACATTTTTAGCGATCTTTATTGTTACAATTTTAGCGCTATACAGTGCCAGAAACAGTATTTCTAAAGCCAAGTGCCGAGCGCTGTTTATGCACTTCTACAGTACTATCCGCGAACCGCGAGAGTGAACCGAACCCTTGCCTATCAAAGTATTGAAAGCGTCTTTTTTTCAACAGGGCACGCACGCACTGTTTCGTCGCGTATCTGCTTTAAAAAGCTCTTCTTGTTAGATTTTCATTCCAATAATGACGGAGGCGTCGCTTTAAATATTTTATCCGAATTCATAGATATATGATTTTTAAGAAGTGGCATCTAGTACTCTAGATAGCCTAAAATGGCACTATTTAACACCTAATTTTCAAAATTTTCCGGGGGAGGACCCCCTGACCCCCCCCTTTGGCTGGGGGGTATTCCATACCCCCAGACACCCCGGAAGACACCCCCTTCTAGTCCACCCTGATAATAGAGCGTCAGGGAAATGGACGACCCCTAGCACATGGAGGCCTTGACCCCCCAGAACAAAATCCTGAGCACGCCACTGCCTGCACAGGTCAATAGCCTGAGGAGACTGTCTGATTAAGGCAAAGAAAGGCTATCTGTCATTAGAAAAAGTTAAAAATTACCTTTTTTTTTGGGGGGGGGGGCCCAAAAATAAATCCGCCCCGGGCCCCAGATGGTCTAGGTACGCCACTGCTCTGAATCACGTACTCTATCACATTTACAAGGAACAGTTGGAAGACAACAACAATATGCATTTTAGTGATACCAAAGTGGAGCAGCACTGTAGTTGTGGTAAACTGAGGAACTACAAGACAAACCTATGTGAAAGTCAAGGCAGTACTGCCACCTATGGGCCTTTGCAATAAATGAGTGATAACCACTCTCCTTTGATACAGCCTAGATACAGCACATACAATCTTTATTCGTTTGTTGGGCCAAAGTTACCCGCAAGGGCCAAAGCTACCCCAGTTGACAGTAGTCCTTTCCTTTTCAATACGGGTCAGTTTTGATGTATTATTACCCAGTATACGCTGTTTGCAGACAGATGTTTGCATGTATAAACATTAGATAATGAATGCAAAGTCACACGCTAAAAAGTATTCTATAAAATTGTTAGTTTATTCTTTTAATTCACAGGCAAATATTTTTTGGGCAGTCAAAAATTCAATTCTTAAAAGGTTTGTTTAGTGTATGGGATGGAGGCCGATCTACGATAGACGTATTTAAAAAATTTACAATTTTTCTGTTGAAACATTTTAACTTTCTTAATGTTGTTATTATTACTTTACTGGCTTACTTACTTTAATGTTATTATTATTATTTTATTGGCAATCACCTGCGGTGTGCCATGATAATTCCCGCATCTTTATCGAATCAAATGTAAAATATAACCCTTCGGCTAATTAACCCTTCGGTGGAAACATGATTCTTTTCCCGCTTAGTGGGAACATCTGCCTGGAAGGCAGATATAGATGGAATATTTCTTTCCCAAGTATTCCTAACTAGAAATTCAAAGGGATTTTGTGGTTTATTACATTTCATGGTAGCCACAATCGTCAAACCATTTCTCCTTAATTCTTGACCAGCTTCTATTGAACAAAACCAATTATCACAGGTTATATTACGGTTTGTTTTGTAGAGGCATTTAGTTAGTCAAACGAGTGATTGGGTTGGGATTTTTAATTTTTGCTCTGATTAATCTAATTTTTACCTAAACCATAGAAGGCTGGCGTCATGAATCACCCTTCCACACTGAAGACAAGATGTTGACTGAAGCATGTGTAGACTCACAGCACCCAATGTCGAAGGGTTGGGGGCCCAGCTTTGAATAAAGAAACCATAGCTTCCTGAGTGGCAGATACCCCTATTGAAGGATTAATGTCCTCCTTATATGAGGCGGTGAAAGGCAAAGTGGTGAAGTCCCATTTTCAACTTTTATCATTTGAGGGCAAATATGTAATCTCCATGTTCAATTTAGAGTTGAATTGTAAATAGTTATTATTTGCAATGTTATAATAATTGTTATGAATTATAATTTGTTCAATTTATGGTGAAATTTTGTGTAGTTTTTGCAGTAAAACTGTTCTGACTTACACCACTTGACTTATTGACTTACACCACTTTGCCTTTCACCACCTCATATGTTTGTATATGCGTCTGAATTATATACTTATTTAAGGGATGCATGCGTGTTTGTGTAGACGCGGAACAATTTTATAAAAGCGAATAATTTTCTTCGGTATTCTTCACCTATAACATTTTCCAAGAAATAAAAATATTCATAAGAGATATATATATTTTGTGATCAGAAATGTATTATTCATATTTACATATTACAAATATCAAAGGATATTTCAAATCAAAAATGAAGTCTAAATCCCCATTCAGCATTATTTACAAAAAAATTTAGAAATACAGGGTGTCCGGGCTAAAAGTATCCAAAAGTTATGGCTTATTTTCACGGAACTACCCATTAGAATATAAAAAAAAATTATTTAAATAGAAAGAACATCTCACTAAGTTTGAATATCAATAGATTTCGATGTGTGCACCTTCTGTAGCACGACAAACGTCTAAACGGTAATCCAGTTCTCTCCAATTCACGAATTTCTCTCCAAGTTATTAGACGAATTACTTGAACGATACGCTTCTTCAACTCATCCAGTTTCAATTTTTTGTTTATACACTGTAGCGTACTGGAAATATGGTCTTATTTTTTCCCGAGACCCCACAAGAGCTTGAAACACAACTGCGTATTTTTCAAGGAATGTGTTGCTCGGTTCCACCAGTTCGGAACACGTGGGGGGATTCTTAACGTTTCTGCAATGTAATAAAGTTCGGCGTCTAAGAAGAGCTGTCAGCCGATAATCTGCCGGCCCCTCCACCCCGTCTGAAAATCCAGACATTGAGAGAGACGCTAGAGAACGCGGCCTGCGCGGATGTGTGTTTTTGGCTCCGTACGTTGTGAATCTGCACGGGATTTTAATTGAATATGTTGCACTGTTTAAATGTTAATTATTTTTGTTAATAAATTGTTGAGTTTTTGTTTTAAAAATTTGGCCTTCGCTTTTAATTAGAACTCTGTCTTTCTTGGTATGGATAAATAGTTGTGAAATTTCTTCAAAATGCCTCAGAGAATTTATCAGCCTTGTCGTGACGCTACAACACTAATAACTCCTGATATGCTACGAAACACTTGGAGAGAACTGGATTACCGTTTAGACGTTTGTCGTGCTGCAAAAGGTGCAGACATCGAAATCTATTGATATTAAAACTTGGTGAGATGATCTTTTCTAGTATTTAAATAATTTTTTTAAAATTCTAATGGTTTGTTTCGTAAAAATAAGCCATAACTTTTGGATACTTTTAGCCCGGACACCCTTTATTTTAGTTACTTATATTTTAAACTCTTTTATCCGTTTTAAAAAATTACAAAACAGTTTATTTCTAACAGATTTCTCTTGAAATTTAATTACATAAACACTATATTGTGAGAAATAATCAAATGATTTGTGAGGGTAAGTACTCAGAATGCAAGATTCCACGATCCGATGCAACGTAACAGAGTTTATGCACTAGTGTGCTTCTTTTACCTGAATTGAAAGTTTTCATTCTATTTTCGCGAAAAACTAGTTTGCTTTTTTAACCCATCAACTTCCATACGATACAATAAGAAATGATGAATTTTTCAGTTATTATTTACTGTTCTGGTAATACTCTATACTTCATAACGCGTCTATAATGTACGGGGCTCTCTATTAAAAAAAGTGTATGGCCCACTTTTGATTTTCTTCAACTATTAAATACTAGAATACTAAGCAGTACTAAATTTTTAAGATGAAAGCTCGATAACCACGCTCTGTAATTTCTATGAATATATTTTAAGGGGATTTTCTCATGCCTTACTGAAGCTATGAATATTTATAAATTTAGTAAATACATATATCCCTTTCAACTTTTTTTTTCATTATACGTATTTTAAAAATCAAAGCTAGAATAAATTCTTAATAGTTTCTTTCTTAGCTCAAAACAGTCTTATGAGAAAATGAACACTTTTTTCTCATATTTTTCTTTGCCAGTGAAATTAAAATCATATCAGGGAAAACTTAAAGAATTATTGATTGTCACTGAATTTTATGTCGGTTTTTTGAAAGTTGAAATGATTAATTTGCAAGGACTTTACTTCAAATTTTATTGCAGTTGAAGTTTG
Organism: Dolomedes plantarius; assembly: GCA_907164885.2. Lineage (NCBI taxonomy): Eukaryota > Metazoa > Arthropoda > Arachnida > Araneae > Dolomedidae > Dolomedes > Dolomedes plantarius. The sequence continues at coordinate 160,502,414 of OU015494.1, forward strand.
ATTCTTTTCACTCGCTTAATAATAATTCTCCTCAATTTTCTGTAAAAGTGTGAAGTGAAAATAATTAAATTGAACATAATATTTTTTTTTCTAAATATTAAAATGCACATTATTCAGCTTTGATGTTGACGCTGTGTTAGCTAATCATTGCTAAATGGGATATTTCTGTGTCCCAATTTATTAATAATACCTAAAATATTTAAATTATCCGGTAGAAAAGAATCCTGACTATAAAAAAAAAAACCAGATAAAAGTTGAATATAAATTTTGAATTATTTTCCAGCAGAATTATTTTCTGGAGTCCTTTTTATATAACTACCTTTTCTCTCCCTTTAATAAATTACTCCCGCTAGATGACTGCTTCTATTGCATTTTCCCCTTGAATCAACAGAATTAAAGAATTAATTTGATAAGAATAAATAAAATATTACACTGACTGAATTTTGATTTAAAATTATTCGGTAGAAGGAATACTATCCCTTTTACGTGCATCAATCAGATTGCATTATTCAATATAAATTACATTGACTAAATTGAAAGAAGTAATATTTTTAACCCTGTGACAGACGAATTTGACTCACTGCCATTTCATAATTCTTATCGCTTTCTCCTTACGAGATAATCCTTCCGTGATATATTATACTGTAAAGATCAGTTGCTTAAGGTCGATGTGTACTTACCCTATTGGATTCGCTCATCACAATGCTAACCTATGGAGAAAATTTGTCTACTATTCGCAGCTACATAAATGCTAATAATCAAATAAAAATGGTATTTTCAGACAGTTTGAACTTTTCTGTACCTTGCAACAGGATTCATTTTATAAATTTCGCCCAAAAAAAGAAATTTATGAGCGTTTAAAACACACTATACCAGATCCCCCCCCCCCCGAATACAGAGTACAATTTAAAATATATATATATATATATATATATATATTTAACCCTCAAACGACACAGTGGGGGTCGGATCCGATTCAAGGATGTCTTCCCCCTCCCGTAATCTCTCCGCTCATTGCAAGAGATCGAGTTCACAAAGAACCCTACCAGATAGACCGACTAGACCACCCTATTACATACAGGAATAAGTAAATACGAGTGTCTCTGTTGAAAATCATTATTCATGATCCCTAGTCGTTTTTTTAAATTTTTTATTTCGATTTTGAAGGTCAAAAATGTCAGTACATATTATTTTTTACATTTTTGTACACGGAAAGTTGGTTTCACAAACTTCTAAAACTAGGTAGCCTAAATTACATATTAGACCTAATATGTACAACATTCTATGTAAATGCCAAAGAGATTTTCTTTGTTTAGCAAAATTAGAATTCGTTGGTCATTTTTTCTACAAAAAGGGTGTTATTTCATGTAAAATATTATCAATAAATGTTATTATCTAACAAAGAAGCTTATTGCGTACTCATTTCTACCAAAATTCTCATCAAAAAAGAGATCGGATAGGATCCGACCCGACCGTACCATCTATTTCATCTTAAACCACTGTACTGTTTGAGGATTAAGCCGGCAATTTTTGGACAAATTTTCTCCATAGGTTAACACAAAGGTAAGCAAATCCAATAGGGTTAGTCCACAGCAGCCTTAAACACACCTACTCTAGTGAATTATTCAAAAACTTGTAAAAAGAAAAAAATGCCCAATTTTAAATATAACTCTTTGATCCTTACTTAACTAAATATGTTACGTCAAGGACAATCAGTGAAGTGTAAATCTTTATTTCTCAGATCCAATGCTAAATTTTCAGTGTTACTAAAGATTTTTGAACCGCATTGCTCGCTAAACTAATTCGGTTTACAAACGATTCGTTTGCGGATTGTGCTTAAGTACTCTTTTCCAAGTTGTAATTTCATTACATTCTTGGGTGCCATTTAATATCGGCGGCTTTTAATGCTCTGTGCCTGTTGGTAATACACCACAAGGCACAGAATGGAAAAACCATTATCGGGACAATTGAAATAAATAGTCCGAAAAAAGCTGATTTAGTGCTGATGGAGTTCCTTTCGGCTAAAGAAAAACCCAGACGCATTACTTCGTTGAAAGTAAAACAAATATTAATGTTTTTTTAATTTTACATCCTTTCCTCGGCTGTTTTACTAGCAAGTAAACGCCTGTAGAGCAGTCGGCGACGCATTTTGACTTACAGGCTAGAATTTATTTCTGGGGAAAGAGTTGAAGCATAAGAATGTAATAAAATTTTTAGATCTGTATAACCCACACCTTTGTTATTTTCACATGCATTGCAAAGGTAATGAATAAGAAAAGAATTATTTTTGCTAATGACAGGTGTTTTACTATCCTACATTTTTACTTTAATATTGTTTTTCATTGCTTGTGATGCCAAATAGTACAAATCAATAATTCAACAAAACGTCTGTCAAGCTTGGTACCTTAATATCATCCCTTTTCTTATTATATTTGATTTTATTAAAAAATTTGCAAATGAATAATAAGTCCTAAATATGAAAAAATTGCAAAATATGACCTTAATTAAATAGGCAGATTTGAAAAATGGGAAGGTATGAACTGAGGTCATTTGCCACTTATTTTATTCCAAGGCAATCGATACTGATCGATTATAAGCTACACTACAATAATTAGCCCCTTCACGCGATACATGCTGACTGAAATAAAAATGCTTCCAACTCATATATTTTAACATTTGCAAAGAATAAGTAGTAATTCCTCGTACATCTTAAAGTTTTAATACTGATTAAAAATGGTTATACTTCTGAGAAATGCTTAGCTTACGTGAGAAAGTTTAATAAATTATTAGTTTTATGAGTTAAAAAACTGATTTAAAACTGAGTAAATTAATGTATGAAGATCACAAGAAATGCAATTTTTTTTCTACTTGTATATATCATGTAGCTCGGGACTAACTATGAGAATCAAAGAATTCATCAGATTATCCACATCAGAAATGAAACCAAAATCAAAAAATGTCTTTCACTTCCCAATTGACATCCAATATAAACATTAGTACATAAATTTGTATCTTACTATCCCAATTTTTTTTATTGCATTATTTTCTAATTGCAAAACTGAGTAAATTAATGTATGAAGATCACAAGAAATGCAATTTTTTATCTACTTGTATATATCATGTAGCTCGGGACTAACTATGAGAATCAAAGAATTCATCAGATTATCCACATCAGAAATGAAACCAAAATCAAAAAATGTCTTCCACTTCCCAATTGACATCCAATATAAACATTAGTACATAAATTTGTATCTTACTATCCCAATTTTTTTATTGCATTATTTTCTAATTGCAAAAATGAGTAAATTAATGTATGAAGATCACAAGAAATGCAATTTTTTTTCTACTTGTATATATCATGTAGCTCGGGACTAACTATGAGAATCAAAGAATTCATCAGATTATCCACATCAGAAATGAAACCAAAATCAAAAAATGTCTTCCACTTCCCAATTGACATCCAATATAAACATTAGTACATAAATTTGTATCTTACTATCCCAATTTTTTTATTGCATTATTTTCTAATTGCAAAAATGAGTAAATTAATGTATGAAGATCACAAGAAATGCAATTTTTTTTCTACTTGTATATATCATGTAGCTCGGGACTAACTATGAGAATCAAAGAATTCATCAGATTATCCACATCAGAAATGAAACCAAAATCAAAAAATGTCTTTCACTTCTCAATTGACATCCAATATAAACATTAGTACATAAATTTGTATCTTACTATCCCAGTTTTTCTAATTGCATTTTCTAAAATTTCTTTTAGCTCTTAAAATCTCTCCTTTCCGATTCCATTTCGTTTCCTTATAACAAAATTTCCTTCTCGTAACACTTTTTTTTTCCTAATGTGGAGGCACGTGCCGTGACACATTTAGCCTTTTGTTAATCACCGCGAAATTTTGCTGGCTACTTTATTACGAGAACAGCCTTTAGGTGAGCCAATATTGCTCCATATGAGGGGACAACATGCAAACGTCCAAGCCTTATTCGGGATTTGAACCCAAGCCCATTGCGTGGACTCTTGTGACGCTAACCACTATACCATGTAGGCGGCTCGTAACACTTAAAGAGTAAATTATAGTGTGTGTGTGTGAATGATTTTTTTCAAAAATCAAATCGAAGGTGTTCACAAAATTTTGATGTGGGGAAAGAGAGAGGCTTAGAGATATGTATTAATTTGTAAGGGCCGATCTTCAAAAATATGTATATAAATGTATTATATATGGTGGAAATACAAAAAATAGTTGGGAAAGTATCGACGACACGCGTCGATGAGAGTATATCCTGTATTATATCTTTCTAGCAATGTTGGCTTAAGAACTGTTAAGGTTATTAGTTTACACAAGGTTTCACATGGATAAGGTACTACAAAAATTTTGTAAATCTTACTGGTTAAAGTTTTTTAAATGAATGATACACATGATGCTCTTACGGCTTAATAGATGTGTAAAGAACATCTTAATTATAAAATATTTTTTAAATCAATATTTTGTGGATATGACGATCATGTTAGATAGAAATATTGTTAAGAATTTTTTATGGGCTATTCATAATGCAATTAAGTGGCGTAAATTATACAGTGTTTGATTTTGCTATAAAATTTCTAATGGGATTCTGAGGTAAATTAAAAAATTATTGACTTGGATATTATATCCCAATGCTGAGCTGGAGTGATATAAATATTTTTACACTGTAAAATTAATCAGTTATTTCAACACATGAATTTGATGAAAAGTTTTATATTTGCATTCCTTTCCTTATCAGTTCAACGATATTTAAATTATAAAAATAATTTTTCACTGATATAAATGAAATGATAGATATGAAATAATTAGTATCCAAGGAAGCATAGTTTATACCTATACATACAGTTGCGATTTGTCATATTATACCCCCATTTCAGGAGGGTATTTTTGTTATGTTGAAAGCAAAGAAAATCGAATGCCTCTCCTTTGAATGACGTCACGAACGAACTGGATGTTCTTGTGTTTCTAGGAGCCTAAGCTGGACACCTAACGTTTGTGACAGACTTGTGTATTTTAAGTCCCCGCCTCCAATGACGCACGCGAGGTTCTTTTTAAATCCGTATTGATTTTCCTTCTTATCTCAAAGAGTTTGATTATCATCGCATTTATGATTACCCAATACAGACAATAGCTTCTAATTCTTTACAGTTTGATGAAGAATGACATCTATTATTCGGAAACTGATTGTCACTTTTAATTTATCTTTGTTATTAAGAAGTTGTGTTTTACTAATTAGTAGATAACAATGTGAAAAAAAATCGTGATTTACGGCTATGCTTCCAAAAACACTTAAGTTGGTATTCTGAGTGTAGTATAAATAAAACTCCCAATTATCGAATTAATATTAAACCCCAAAGCCTGTTATTTTTTGCTGCATAACTTATCTAAACTACTAACGACCCTTTTAGTCCTAATGTTACTTCTCATAGTATTAGGATAACATGAAATGCGATTTATGGTGTAACATTGAGATGAATTCAGTTTTCTTACAAAACTTCGTGAATTTCTTAGTCTATTTATTTTAAAATCACGTACAAATGGGGTGAAAGCACTGAAAAATAATTTTGAAAGCAACAAAATCTTTATATTTATATGTTATTTGACTAATAATTTTAACCTAAATTGAAATCCTCTGAAAGATACTCGCTTGCACATAAACTGGAATGTCGTACGACACTTTTAAAGATAATCTCTTCAAGTTCCATGAGAAATGAAGAAAGAAGGGTTTATGGACCTTACTCTATTTTGTGAAACGAATCCGATGACACAATGATGATTAGGTGTGGGAACTTTGTTAGCCAAGGAGAGTGATTAATTTCTCTTTATGCCCCTCTTCACACATCCAGCTGCTAGAATGGATGATTTATAACTATCTTGAAAGACTATCCTGCCTGCAGGAAAAGATGTTTATATCGCAGGTGTATTTGGTTCCGAAAAATGTCTACATCGTTTTTAGCAGTCATTTTATCTTTCAAAGTGGTAAATAATTGGTATTGTGCCCTAATAGTATGATATTGATGTCTATACTATGACAGGTACAGGCGCATACACGTTTTCCTTCATGTTTAAAACCTTGAATCTGACAGTTACAGGTTCATATACTTATTTTTAGGTTTTCCCTAATGTTAATTTGCAAGAGGATTGTAAAACAAGATTAACCAGATACTGCATGTTTCTTACCATTCTTATGATAACTTCATGATTGCTTTCCCCTTATGACGTTTTCGACCAGAGGATGGCCGAATGGCTAGGGGGCTGGCATTCAGTATCAGAATCTGTGGGTTCGAGTCCCACTCTTGGCATCGACGTTTATAGTCGTTTGGAATCGGCTTAAAGCGTCTAATTAGACCTCGTGTAGAAAAAAAATTTACCGTAGTGCTCCAAACCAAACCTAAATCTTATTGAGTTATCACGCCTGCTCAGTGGTTTAATAGCTGGTGTTCTGTCATAACTCATAAATATTTGATTTGTGAATGCCTCTAAACCAAAGAAGTGGAGAGAAATTTTGAAATCGCTCAGAAAATAAAAAGTTCCACTAATATATCGATCAAATCTTGTGAATATGTATCAAATGCTGCCATGAATACATGATATCGGACGTTCATCCATACAAAATGTTAAAAACTAAACACTGCGTGTGTATGTAACACAGTATATTAAGTGAGATGAAAATATTCCATCATAAAATCATTTTCAGTCTGAAATATTCTTTAGTGCTACCAGAAAATATAGAATCAAGAATTGACCTAATTTTTTAATATTAAAATTTGATTGTTAACATGGATCGGTTTTATTAATTTCAGTCTAATGTACCATTCAAGCGCTCCCTTAATGCACAGCAATCCGAGAGTTAACAGCAAGAAAAGTTATGATCATATAGAAGGGTAGAGGTGCTAGGAAGCCCTAAAAGAGGGGGAAGGGGAATTCAGAAACTGAGTAGCATTGTTTCCAATCAATCATGGCACAATTAAGATGGCGGAAGGCAAGACACCAAGAGGTGCTGTACTTGGGACTTGTTAGAGTTTAAAATATCCTGCTATCCACGAGATCAAAGAAAATGAAGGCGCCGAATTCCAGACCAAATTAAAGAAAGAAAATCTTGATCTACGATTTGTTCTTTGTTGCATTCATATTTTACAGGTTGTGTTACATTTTTTTAAACAGTTGACAAGATAAAAAAAGAAAGAATGAAATAGACAAGAAGTAGATTTACTATCATTATGAATAATGCAGTAAGCCTAAATGAAAAGGAATATTCTACTCAAGTTTATGTTAAGTTTATGTTGTTCTTAGGATTACAATATCACAGGAGAAGTTTTAGTGCAGAGAGAAACTTCCAGCCTTTGATAACTACTACTTACTTTTCCTCTGTTTTTCATCTTCATTTTCTATTTTTGGAGATATTTTACACAGGAAATATCATGTACTTTCAGACGTTATACTCACCTCTGAATTTTATGTCTCTTGCCGGCGGAATTTCCTCATCTTATAAGTAATAACGAAACGAAATTTCTTCATTACGTGCTCTCAGGTATGAAAATGTGACGACAAACTTTCTGTCGTTCCTCAAATTACGATCATTGATTTTGGTCTCCGAGGTGATCTACTTGAGCAAAATATGAAAGGTATTATTTTCAATCTGTAAACTGGTTCTCAAAAACTGGGAAATCTTGAATTAAACCTTTTTAAGTGGGATACAAGATTTAATGAGGATATGTTTTTTTATATTTCCAATTAAAGGACAGAAATGTCTTGAAAACAGACAAAAAAGTCATAAGAAACACCTCAGCGAAAATATGCATAGTTGAAATCATAGTTTTTATGTTCATGGTATACCATTTTTATGTTTTTATGATATATCAAATAGCTTTTATGCGTCGGCATTATTACAACCCCGTCAATATTGCATTACAGTTGTTTCTACAAAAGACTCTTTTATATGCATACATCTGATACTAGGAAACTGACTTAATTGCTATTTTCTCAATTTTTCGTTCTACATATCAAATTAAGGAATCCTTCACGAAAAGGAAATCACAAAGTGAAGCAATTTTCCTAAATTCAAATAGGTATTCAATGGTCATTAAACGGACAGCGCCACTCAGTGTTCTATGTTTTTATGATATATCAAATAGCTTTTATGCGTCGGCATTATTACAACCCCGTCAATATTGCATTACAATAGTTTCTACAAAAGACTCCTTTATATGCATACATCTGATACTAGGAAACTGACTTAATTGCTATTTTCTCAATTTTTCGTTCTACATATCAAATTAAGGAATCCTTCACGAAAAGGAAATCACAAAGTGAAGCAATTTTCCTAAATTCAAATAGGTATTCAATGGTCATTAAACGGACAGCGCCACTCAGTGTTCTATGTTTTTATGATATATCAAATAGCTTTTATGCGTCGGCATTATTACAACCCCGTCAATATTGCATTATAATAGTTTCTACAAAAGACTCCTTTATATGCATACATCTGATACTAGGAAACTGACTTAATTGCTATTTTCTCAATTTTTCGTTCTACATATCAAATTAAGGAATCCTTCACGAAAAGGAAATCACAAAGTGAAGCAATTTTCCTAAATTCAAATAGGTATTCAATGGTCATTAAACGGACAGCGCCACTCAGTGTTCTATGTTTTTATGATATATCAAATAGCTTTTATGCGTCGGCATTATTACAACCCCGTCAATATTGCATTACAATAGTTTCTACAAAAGACTCCTTTATATGCATACATCTGATACTAGGAAACTGACTTAATTGCTATTTTCTCAATTTTTCGTTCTACATATCAAATTAAGGAATCCTTCACGAAAAGGAAATCAAAAAGTGAAGCAATTTTCCTAAATTCAAATAGGTATTCAATGGTAATTAAACGGACAGCGCCACTCAGTGTTCCGATGTATGCGTAATGAGAGATGAAGAAGCTTACGAAACTACACATTTTTCATAAACAGCATGTTGTTCTCAGATTTATTTTCCTACGGAAACGTCGTTAAAAGTGACAACAAACAAAGTTTGTTCCCCGCACTTCTTTTACCCGAAAATCACAAGACACAGAGTAAATACATTTTTTCAGCATTTTTAAAGTTATTTGTATGCAGAAAATTTTTGGGGAAAAAAAGCTCCTGTGTGCAAGAGTTATTTTAGACCCTGCTCTTTATTCAAATAAAATTCACTTAAGCGTGTTTAATTTAAAATGTCGTTTTAAAATGACAACAGAACACTCTAGCCCATACTTATTTCGGAAACACTCCTCAGAATTGCGGCAGAGGTAATTTTTTTTTTTCTTTTAGTTTTTAGGGGAACATGATAAAATTACAACATTCTATCTCTTGACGAATTTCAATGGAACTTCCTTTCCGTATTGAAAAACTAATCTTGGTTATTCAAAGATAGTTATGCAAATTTTCCCTTTATTTAAACGCTCAGTGGATAGGAGAGTTAACTACAATATTGAACTATCCACGTGCACTAAATAAGTGCCGTTTATAAAGGTCGAAACTTAAAATGCATTCTGAAAGAGACTGTGTACTTATATCTTCTTCGCAAATAAAGAAAAAAAAAACATATTAGTAATACTAGGGTTCAGTAGTGGTCCAATACTGAATTTTACTTTTAACAATTAGTAACACAATTGTTTTTACAGGAGCAAATTACTATATTTATCTGTATGTATATTTATAATTTATAAATAAATTTAAGAAAAAAATTCAAAAATTCACCTACAATAGTTAAAACTTAAATTTTCTGTTTTTAAAAAGGAGGAAAAAGCTACACAATATAATTGCAAGCAAAACTTACTTTGCAAGCAAAACAATATAATTGCAAGCAAAAGTTAGGAAAATAGAACACTAAAGACTAAGAAAGTTAATCATAAATTTATAGGACAGGTTTAAAATTACATTGTGGGATATATTGCACACTTTTAGGAAAATGAAAACTAGTGAACAGTTATGCAACTAATAATCATTACGAAGTATCCTTCTTAAATGATTTCGCCTCAAAAATTATTATAAGAAATATGAGCTATACCATGTCTTTTGAGACTGAAATACATTTCATACAAAATAAATTGTATTAACTGATCTCAGGATAAAGATGGCAAAAACCGTAATGTTTGAAAAAAACCAAATATGTGAAAAAAATGGGACTTAATGAATAAGTTTCAAGTACAAAAATTTTACCCCAGAGAAAACACACTAAAAATTGGTTTATAAAATACATGCTTAAAAGTTTAATACATTTCGAATTTCATGTCGAAGATTTGTGCCTTAAATTAGTATGCATTTTTTTTCAAAAAAAAAAAAAGAAACTGAAGCATTTCCAACGTATTACATTCGTAATTAAGATATTGAGACATCAGTAAAGGCAGAAATTGTAGATTCAATTCCAGACTTGCTCTTATGAACAGTAAATAACACATCACATTCTTTACTTGTTACCTAGACCAAATTTCTTAAAATTAACTAGTTCAAAATTTATTCAAATTGCCTATATATATATACAGTATATATATATATATATATATATATAGTATATATATATATATATATATATATATATATATAGTATATATATATATATATATATATATATATATATATATATATATATATATATATATAGTATATATATATATATATATATATATATATATGAAGGGAATAATGCAGGGGCTTATTATCCAAGCAAAACCGTAAAAATATTCAAGTATAGGACGATTAGTAAAAAATCTCATACGATAAGTAATAAAAGTTCCTCGGAAATAAGAAATGGGAAGTTAAATCTACAATACACCACACCTACCTATGCTCTTACCCACATCTAAAGGGGAAAATCACAGATTCAACTTCGAAATAAGGAAAGAGATAATTACTGACAAATACCTCGCAGTAGTAAGGTCCCGACGAGCATTGAAACGTGAATAAAGAAATTAAGATTTTTTTTTTTTTACTTCTTAATTTAAATTCTTTTAAACAGAAGACATTAAGGAAGAGGACAAAGAGGTACAAAAATAAAGTAAACGATTTTGTCGTCCCTATGGCTTTTCAGCAGTATAGAAACCAATTATTCATTGTTTAACTTTTTGAGTACCCTTCACAAATTTTTGAAGAAGAAAAAAAAATTCTTTTTTTTTTCTTCTTAATGGGAATATCGCATTTAATATCACCCAATCTTGTTTATTTCATAAAAGAAATAGAAACTGAGCAAAGGGGGAAAGTCAGTCTATTGGAAAAAATCTTTTGCTTTTCAATCTCGCTAAACTTATCTGCATTCCAAATTTCTCCGAGTTGAAAAAGGGGATTTTATGAATTTTGATTGGACGTTTTACCCGCAGTATCTGTCCCAATGTCTTGGCTGCGGCTTTTTTCTTTTTATCTCCTTACATATTATTTTTATTTTATTTTATCAAGTTTCTTACAACGCTTGTGGCAAATACATAAAGGAATTATAAAAGAAAATTTAACTGAAAATGAAAAAAAGTTGAGAATTCTGTTATTTCTGTCCGTATATAGAACAGCAGATTTGTTGGGATCTCACCCGCTCCAAGACATTTGTTTTCGGTCGTCAGAGAAAGTGGTTTATTAAGCAAAGAAATGAATGCTGGGATTTTTTGTACATTGCGCGAAAGCACTCTAACAACTGAATATTGTCATGTTTTCACTCTGCATTATTTCAAACTTGAGTCGTCTTTTTTACTCTTTTGCTGTCTGAGATTGCATAATTTCTCCTTGAAACTTTTCATAAAATTTATTTCAAACCCTTAACGTAATCTAACAACGTGGGCGTACGAAGATACTTTATTTCTCATGTTTTTAGCTGTTTAATGTGTTTTCATACCACTAAAGTTTAGATACTCTTACGTGTAAGGGGCATAATAATATGATACAAAGGACTTTTATTCGTGCACATTTAAAATTTTAAAAAGGGAAATACTCTGAAAAACAAATGCTATGTGTTAAAATTTTACATCTAGAACTTGATACTGTGTGCAGAATTTTAGCTAACCAAAGAATTTAATTTAAAAATTCGTAAAAATATCTTTAATTCGATTAAAACATTTCTGAATATCCAGTTTTCATCTTCATAAACAGTTACCTACGCTTAATCTGGTTGTCTGTGCTTGTATTCAGTGTTCTAATAACCGATTTTAACTTAAAACTGATTTTTACTTAAAATTGATTTTATTTTAACTTAAGATTAAAAATATTATTATTTATTATTATAACTTAAGAATAAAAATATTATATATTATTATAACTTAAGATTGATATTATTATACAACATGAACAAATATAAATTTACATTATTACTAAATTTTAATACATATATAAGTGCAACAGTTTAAGCTATTCATTAAAACTAAAACAACCAATTATGTGCTTGGAAAGACTATCGGGGAAATGATTATGTTTTAGCACACCAAACAATTCTATAATATGTTTATTCCTATTGTCTTTTGAACAAAGCCTATTTATGCGTACAATCCTGATTTACTATAATGTTATTAAAAACAGATTTGGTAATTTTGAAATTTAACAATATAAAATTCATAATCTGATCTTTTATCATATAGGTCAAAAGTAAAATTACTATGAGAATTAACTTTGATGTTAATATCTAAAAAGTTTACATTAATATTATTATGGTTACTTTGTATTAGTTCCAGATTATGAGGATAAAAACTTAAGGCTATATTATTACTACTTTTATTAATAACTATTATATCATCTATATATCTATATACTTTGTAATTGCTATTATCAATATTGTCAACTTCAAATTAATGTAAGAATAAATTGGCTAGCATACTAGAAGCATTTCCGCCTTGAGGTACACCTTTAGTCTGTATGTATATTTTATTATTATGTATGATATAATTATGTTTAGTAATAAAATCTAATAGCTTAATAAAATGAGATATATGTAAACAGGTGTGGTAATTTTGAAATTTAACAATATCAAATTCATCATAGATTACCTTTTTACATAACCTGTTTACATAAATCTGTTTTTAATAACATTATAGCAAATCAGGATTGTACGCATAAATAGGCTTTGTTTAAAAGACAATAGGAATAAACATATTATAGAATTGTTTGGTGTGCTAAAACATAATCATTACCCCGATAGTCTTTCCAAGCACATAATTGGTTGCTTTAGTTTTAATGAATAGCTTAAACTGTTGCACTTATATATGTATTAAAATTTAATAATAATATAAATTTATATTTGTTTATGTTGTATAATATTATTATTCTTAAGTTATAATAATAAATAATAATATTTTTAATCTTAAGTTAAAATAATAAATAATAATACAATATTAATTTTGGTTTATATGTCTATTTCCACTGTCTCTTTAGTAAGTCTGCGTCTATGTTTCCTTTAACTCCATGGTTGCAAGGTTTGTGACGTCAGTCTCCTTGCGATTGAATACTCTTAACTTCAACTTTGTCTAGCGCCAGGCTTGGTGTAGTTTGTTTGGATAGCAACATTTCATTTTTTTCTTCTGGTTTCATATGGGTTGTTCGGTGTCTAGGTATGTTTATTGGATAGATCATACGTATCAGAAATAATCCATTGGTTTTTAGACAGTATCGGCACCGCTGATGAAGCGATGCTGTCAAAAACCTTTTAATTTCATATCTTTCCATGTTTTTAGTTTCACACTGCATTGTGTAATATAGCTTATGCTGGTTTTTCACTTTCAACATTGTCTTCAATATCAATATATATATATATATATATATATATATATATATATATATATTGTAAGAATCTGTTACGACCCTTCCGAATAAATCACCCAGACAGCCGGACCTCCCACAGCAGGTGAACAGCGAACAGTTCTATCTTTCAGCGTCAAGGTGTCTGCACACAAAGAATGGTGTTGCTTCTAGCCGCCGGGCCTGGGAGGACGTAAACTAATGACTAGTTCGACGTAAACTAATGACTATTTCGACGTGAACTAATGATTTTCAGATCAGCTGAATCATGGGAACCGAACACATGGCCTCGTGGTCAGGCGAATCACAGCCAACGGACATGATGTCACAAAATAGTGCCAGCCAACCAAAACTTGTGTAGTCACGTGACCGGAAGCACGGTTGCCAACGCCGCAGAAGAAATCCAGTTTTTTGGACAGACTTGGTCGAGACTCTCATCTAGAGAGCACCTATCGTCTACGTTGTCCTGGAGCGACCGACTTGACCCTGACTTATTTTCAGAGCAGCCGCTCGAAGCTCTCGTTAACGAATACTTCACCCTGAAGTATAGCTATCTCAGAGCATCCTGCTCTACAGGCTTCGTTATCTATTTTCAGAGCTGTACGCTCTAGAGGCTGTGTACCGACCTTCTAGTTCCGCTGTGACTGTACGTGCATCTTATCATCGATATCAATTGGTTATTACGAAGGCCAGTTCCCTCTATGTCTAGAGGTAGATCAACACCTGTGTAAAGAGTGTAATAGATCAACACCTGTGTAAAAAGTTTCCGACTAAAATTTAATAAAACTGTATTTTAATTTAGTAGACTGACTCTGAACATTTTTAGCTACCCGGAGTCTGAAGATATCACAGTCTACTAATAATTGGTGGCAGCGTGTTTGGGATTGTCCCATTAATTAAAAATTGGCAATCCACCTCTTCGAATTAGGAAATTAGAGTAGGAAGCCCATCTAGGACTTTTTGTGCGGACGTCCCGTCCCAAGTGTGTGCATCGCAGATACCAGTATATAGCAGCGAGCAGCCTACCAACAGTGGATTTGTGCAGCGATCAAGTATTGGGGCTGCATATTAAATAAGGAAATCCCCCAAGAACCAGCCTGGAAAGACTGCCTAGCTTCAATGAGAGCCTACAATCTAGTCTTCAAAATTAGACAAGGTAAGCCTGTTTTCTCATTAGAGGCAAAAGTAATTGATTGATTAATTAAAAGTAAATTAATTGATTAGAATCTGTGTAAATGTTAACATGTGTAAATTAATGTTTCATGGGAAATAACTATTGAATTGAAATAAGTAAATTATCTGTGAGAAATTAATTAATTGAGTCAAAAGTAAATTAATGAAGTATTAGAATTGTTATGCAAAAGAATAAGGTAAAAATGAATTGTATGCAATGTGTTTAAAATTTTAAAAGAAAAGTAAATGAACAAATAGTTGTTAGATGAATACTAGAACTGTGGATAATCTGATTTAAGTACTTATTCTAAATTGAAATTAAGTAACTGTGTTTTGCCAACTAATTTAGTCAATTATTGAAATTAAGAAATTGTGTATTGCAAATTAAATTAGCCAATTATTGAAATTAAGTAATTGTGTTTTGCCAACTAATTTAGTCAATTATTGAAATTAAGAAATTGTGTATTGCAAATTAAATTAGCCAATTATTGAAATTAAGTAATTGTGTTTTGCAAACTAATTTAGTCAATTATTGAAATTAAGAAATTGTGTATTGCAAACTAAATTAGCCAATTTTTGAAATTAAGTAACTGTGTATTGCAAATTAATTTAGTCAGATTGAACCTGTGTAGAGTGCTTAAGATTATATTGAAGTAGCATTGATTTATTATGTGTGTGAAATTTGGTCTGAAAAATTTTAAACATTTTTGAATTGTATGTGCCATGTTAGGATTTCAAACGAGTCTGTTAAACTGTAATCTTTCGGAGTAACCCCCCCCCCCCTTTTTCTTGGAAGAACGTAGCACTAGAATTCCCCGAATTGAGAGGGCTCTATTGTAAAGGCGTGAGAAAAGCGGACAACCAGTTCTTTTGTTGTGTTGAGGTCAAAATTCCGAGGGTTCCGGTAAGGTTAAGTTGTGGATAAATAGTTATTGAGGCAAAATGTCGTTTTTAACAAAATACAAGAAAATTGACTTGCAGAATTTGGCTTTGGAGCTGCAAGTAGAAATTCGAGAATCAGATAGAATAATTGACCTGGCAAGAAAAATTTCAGAAAGTGAAGGTTTCGAGGAAGAGAGCGCGAAAAATATTCTCGTAAATCTTATAGAAGATAGAAAATTGCAGGAGATTAAAGACGCCGAGAGAGCAGAACGCGCTTTTGAGATTGAAAAACTTAAAATCACTCTAATTGGGGAAAATAGTAGTGTGAATTCCGTGAACTCAGAAAGCGGAAACCCGTCTAGGCATGTTAAATCGGTAATGCAGAGGTATGATGCCGAAAAGATAGATATAGCTTTATTCTTAAAATTGTTTGAGAGACAAGCTAGGAAATTGCAAATTAATGATTGTGATTTAGTGTCAGAGTTACTAAGTCTTTTGCCGAGCGAAATAGCGGGAATTATCATCAGGGAACCTGAAGAAAAAAATGATAATTACGAATATGTTAAGTCGGTACTGCTAGACAGATTTAGACTCAGTGCCGAAGCTTTCCGTACAAAGTTCCAAACCCATCAACGGAAAAACGGTGATTTGTGGAAAGATTTAATATTTGAATTAAGGAGCTATTTAGAGGGATGGTTAGATGGAATTGAAATTAAAGATTTTGAGTCACTCAAAGAACTTATGGTAGCCGACCAAATAAAGCGACGCGTACCAGCGGAAATTAAAGATCATTTCGTAGATGTATGGGGAACACTAAATGATCCTATAACTTTAGTAAATAAGCTAGACGCGTATGAATCGACCCGCCGATTCGTAAAGAAACCGACGCAAATTAAATCGCCCGAAAAGAAAAAGGTAGACCGCCCCAAGCAGTCAGAGAAATTTAGTTCCACGACGGAAACGGGAGTAGAAGAATCAGGTACGAAAGAGTGGCGCAACGCTGCTAATAAAAATAATAATGATTGGAGGACCAGGGAGTATGAGAAGCGAAGTGGCCCCATCTGCTTTCAGTGTGGTCAGAATGGACATGTCCGCCCGAACTGTCCAGAATTAAATAAATCCAGAGAAATCATAAACAACTTAGTTACGTTGGAAGATTTTTCTCTTGCGTTTAAGCCCTACTTAAGCGAAGCTCGCGTGAATCAGGTCCAAACCGTATTATTGCGTGATAGCGGGAGTTGCGTAGATTTGTGCCCTGTTAAATTAGTTAAACCCGGAGATTTCACCGGAGAGAATGTTTTGCTCAAACAGCCCTTGGAAAATGAATTTAGGCGTTTACCTTTAGCTCGCGTAACCCTTGAGAGCCCCGAATTCGGCCAGGTGATAGCAAAGGCCGCCGTGGTAGGTAAGAGTGTGGAAATGAACCACTACTTGCTGGGAAATTCCACTCAGGAGTTGATAGAGGCGCAAATATTAAAACTAGCTAGCGTAAATGCCGTCGTCACCCAAAGTCGAGGGATGCGGGAGGAATTTCAAACGGGAATTACAGTAGAGAACGGGGAAACGGCCGAGCAAATAACTGAGCCGCAGGAACCCGAGGTAAATTCGCCGGATGAATTGAAAGAACTTGAATTTCCAATAGTCGTCGAGACTAAAAATGTGTTAGTGGAAGAGAGTGCCGACACTCTCGTTTTAGAACAAAAAAATTGCCCTAAACTTACACCTATTTGGGAAAAAGTTAAGCCACAGGAAACCCTGGAAATTGTGGGAGAATATGAATTACTTCCTAAGAAACCCCGAGATCACAGAGGGGAGGAAAGAAAACGATTGATTGTACCAACTAAGTACAAGTCTAAAGTTTTAAGTTTATGCCATGATGGCATCGGATCGCTCATGGTAATGTCAAAAAGTAAATACAAATTAGTGAGGTATTATTTTGGGCCCCAGTGCATAAAAGAGTGTAAGGACTATGTTAGGTCATGGGACCTGTGTCAAAGAGTAGAGAGATCGAGAGAACGGAAGAAAGCCCCGCTGAAATTAGTCTCAGAAATTACGGAGGTTTTCACGGGAATTTACGTAGAGATCATTGGTCGTATGCAGACCCCACCAAAAAGAAACCGGTATATTTTAAACGCTTTGTGGAAGTATCCGGAAGCCATAACTTTGAGTACTTTAAACTTAGAACATGTGACTAATACCCTATTAGAAAATTTCAGTCGGATAGGGCTTCCGAAGGAATTGCAATTAGATAATTTTACCGAATTCACAAGCAAATTAACGACCACGTTTCTGGAGGAAGTTCATATTAAGGTGACGCGGAACTCAATGTTTCATCTGCAAAGAAACCCCGTCGAGAGTTTTCACCGCACCATTGAACGACTCAATAAAGTTATCTGCCTTAAGGCAAAAGAGAATTGGAAGGTAGGGTTACCCTCAGCCATGTTTGCACTTGGACACATGACTCATATGTTTATGGTTTTTAGCATCGCCGAACTGATATTTAGGAAGAATTTAAGGGTGCCGGAAACACTACTTTTCGGAAAATGGTATAGGAATTCGCCGGAGACTAATGTGGTTACAGATTATGTTTTCAAGTTTATGAATAGGCTACGGAACTATCAGAACATCTCTTCTGAAACTAAAAGGGAGATTAAAGTCAACAGGAAAACTAATCATGATAAAGGGTCAGTGAGAAGGGAGTTTAATATTGGGGAGAAAGTTGAATGGTCAGAGGAGTGCAATACAGCGTTTCGAGAATTGAAAACGAAACTCACCGAGAAACCTGTTTTGTACGCTCCGGACCTCGCCAAAGAAATTATCCTGCACACTGATGCATCCGACATTTATATCGGTATAATTTTGGCACAAAAGAGACCGCAGAGATTCACCATCGAGACGGATCATAATCCGCTCGTTTTTCTTAAGACGAATGCGGGAAATAACCCAAGGCTTATGAGATGGGCTCTTGCCTTACAGCCTTTCAATTATCAGATTGTCCACAAATCTGGTAAATTGATAGGTCATGCCGATTGCCTAAGCCATTTCATGGCAGAATAGAAACCTTAAGTCAGGCGTAATGTTGTAAATAAATTAATGTAGAGTGTGAAAATAATTAATGAATTGTGTAAATAACTTAGTGTATTAATGTGTTAGGTAACCTAGTAATCATAATGTATTAGAATAAATGTATTAATGGTGTAGTAAATTAAATGCATTGCCTCTAATGATGTATCAGGTGAGCTGTGTCTAAAAGTGATTTTCAGATTTTGCCATTATGCCAAAATCTCCTTCAAGGAGGGAGGGGTTGTAAGAATCTGTTACGACCCTTCCGAATAAATCACCCAGACAGCCGGACCTCCCACAGCAGGTGAACAGCGAACAGTTCTATCTTTCAGCGTCAAGGTGTCTGCACACAAAGAATGGTGTTGCTTCTAGCCGCCGGGCCTGGGAGGACGTAAACTAATGACTAGTTCGACGTAAACTAATGACTATTTCGACGTGAACTAATGATTTTCAGATCAGCTGAATCATGGGAACCGAACACATGGCCTCGTGGTCAGGCGAATCACAGCCAACGGACATGATGTCACAAAATAGTGCCAGCCAACCAAAACTTGTGTAGTCACGTGACCGGAAGCACGGTTGCCAACGCCGCAGAAGAAATCCAGTTTTTTGGACAGACTTGGTCGAGACTCTCATCTAGAGAGCACCTATCGTCTACGTTGTCCTGGAGCGACCGACTTGACCCTGACTTATTTTCAGAGCAGCCGCTCGAAGCTCTCGTTAACGAATACTTCACCCTGAAGTATAGCTATCTCAGAGCATCCTGCTCTACAGGCTTCGTTATCTATTTTCAGAGCTGTACGCTCTAGAGGCTGTGTACCGACCTTCTAGTTCCGCTGTGACTGTACGTGCATCTTATCATCGATATCAATTGGTTATTACGAAGGCCAGTTCCCTCTATGTCTAGAGGTAGATCAACACCTGTGTAAAGAGTGTAATAGATCAACACCTGTGTAAAAAGTTTCCGACTAAAATTTAATAAAACTGTATTTTAATTTAGTAGACTGACTCTGAACATTTTTAGCTACCCGGAGTCTGAAGATATCACAATATATATATATATATATATATATATATATATATATATATATATATATATAGCCTGTTACAGCATGCTGATTACGTAAGACATGGAAAATTCTCGTCATATGAAAATTCCCGTTAAATACATGAATTGTTCAATATGTTTTACATTTACAGAAATTTAAGCTGTAAAGCAATGCAAAAAATTAATCTATCAACCACGACGAGCTAAAATCCTTCATTAAATGCATACTTACTTTAGTAACGAGATTTTGGCTTCTTGTTGGATTTAGTTGGAGCAAGCCTTTTACAGCATTATGGAAAATTAAGTTTTCGAAAAAGTTAAGTGACACTTAAACATGAATAATTCTGCGATATCCAGACTTTCTGAATTTTCCTAACTTTTGCTTCCCCATCCATCGCTCGATGACAACATAGCTCTAATTGCAAATGTGCACCAAACGTTTTCCTCTTTTGAGCAAGACTGCAGCATTAAACGTCGCTTAGGAATTTAATAAAATTACAAGTAGAAAAATTCATATTAAATGATTAGAAGCCTTGTTTCCCGAACTAAATGTTGACAAATATGCATCCTTACAAATCAATCTGCAAATAATTTCACAGTACATCTCCCAATTCCCATATCCTTAAAAGGAAATTTCGTTTGTTTCAAAGCAGAAATCTTTTGTTAGTAGAATTCGGAGAAATCAGTTTACTTTCTCATCTATTTTCTCAGAAGAGTTTCCGCGACTTTTATTTTTTGTTTCGAATTCTATCGGAAGACATAAAATGTCCAAGAAATTTTTATTTATAAAAGATTTGAAAATTGTTACTAATGGATTGAACTTATTAAGAAATTCCAGGAAAAATGCCACAGAATTGTTCTATACTTACGGTATCGACCTTGAAACCCTCAGTAATGTCATTACGAGAATTACATGATAAATTATACGGATTTAATGGCAGAGGCTTTTTTATGATGCTAAACTGTTCATGCAGTACAACACAGTCATACGGGAACGTATAAGAGAGATTATAAATAGGAAATATTTATCAGCAATAATTCACATAAAAAACATATTTCTTACAACAGCATTATTAACTCTTATAATGTAAGAAATAATCTAAATTCCCAATAATTGTTCTCGCATTACTAATCCTCTGCAGTCTGAAGAAGCGACCAAAGTTGCACTCATGTTACTTAATTCAAATTCTTCAAGATATCACACGCGTAGCTTATACGTTTTTTTTTTTTTTTTTTACTGTATATACTGATTGTTAGGGATACGTAATTTTCGTATTTATGAAATACACTGAAGTGCCGCTGAATTAGGGATAGCAAAGCCTATGCAAATTGTGTAGCGCTGCGCATCATGTATGAGCAAGTGAGGGCGCTGTGGTAACTGCATATATAGCGCGTACTATGGTTGTTCTGAATAAGTTGTTGGAATTGCCAGTATGGGTAAACTGCCTGATTTAGACGCCTTCGATCGCGGACAAATCGTAGGTGCGTGACGCATGGGCCATTCAATTTCCGAAATCGTCAGACAGCTAGGATTTTCAAGGTCGACAGTGTCAAGAGTATACCAAGAATACATGGATGGTGGGAAAAAAAATAGCGATCGGGCAAACTGCAAAGGACAATTAGCCTTGACAGTGCGTGGTGAGAGACAACTCAGGCGTATTGTACGTAGCCAGCGAAGCCAAACATTAGCTCAAATTACCACCCAGTTTACTGACGGTGCCAGTCGTACAGTCAGTAAACGGACTGTGCAACGCTCGCTTCACCGTATGGGTTTCGGGAGCCGTCGACCTACGAGAGTACCATTGCTCTATACTCGCCATCGGGCTGCACGTCTTGCCTGGGCAAGAGAGCACAGAGACTGGAGTGTAGAGGACTGGAAACGAGTAGCATGGAGTGATGAGTCTCGATTCCGACTACTTAACGCCGACGGGAGGCTGAGAATATGGCGTCAGGCTCATGAAGCCATGGATCCTGCATGCCTGGCTGAAACTGTACAAGGACATGGTGGCTCAATCATGGTCTGGGGTGTTTTTTCGTGGCACAGTTTGGGATCTTTGGTGCGTGTACCAACCTCCCTCAATGCAATTCGGTACGTAGAGTTGCTGGGTTATCACCTCCATCCGTTTATGCTGTTCTGTTATCCGCACGGTAATGGAGTTTTCCAGCAAGACAACTGTACCTCTCACAAGTCCCGGTTGGCTACTGGCTGGTTGGATGAGCATTCCTCTGACTTCTCTGTCATGAATTGGCTACCTAGAAGCCCAGACTTAAATCCTATTGAGCATCTTTGGGATGTTTTGGAACAAGGCGTGAAAGGCCATCACACAGCACCAAAGAACCTTACTGAATTATGGACAGCTTTAGCCAATATTTGGCAAGCCATTCCCGTGGAACGTTTCCAGAAATTTGTTGAATCTATGCCTCGTAGTGTGGCAGCCGTTATCAAGGCCAGAGGAAGCCCAACTCGTTACTAGGTAGGTATCCCTAATTCAGTGGCACTTCAGTGTAGATGCGAATAAAAGTGAAAAATTTTTTTTTTGCTACTTTTCGGCGAAAACTCGGTGATAAACGTCTTTTTAAGCAAATTAGGTAATAATAGTAATAATTTATGAACATAATTGAATCTCGTGGTCGACGTATTTATAAAAGAGTACAAAGAATTTAATTCCATTGTGGCCAAGACCAAGAAAGCTTTTTTGCACTCCAGAAAAATGAAATTGCATAGTTAAGGTATTTGAAAGAAAAGACACCTCAACAGACAGAAAAACCCTACCCCACACCTGTCGTAACTAGGTGGAATTCTTGCTTCAAAGCTGTCATTTATTTAAATGAATATTTGGAACATAACGCGTTTCTTAAAAATTTGATGTTGATAACTCCAGTATTAGCCTCCCAAACGAAACGTTAGAAAATGAAATTCAAGCTCGTAAAATACGAGTTCAATTGACGTTTGTTTCCGATTACTGTCCTAAAATTATGAAATTAATGGATAATTTAGAAGGATCTAAATATTCATTCGCCCACGTTTTGTGGACCTATTAGTAGATTTAAGAACGTCTCTTAAGCTCCAAAGTCAAGGGTATTTTGGTGAAAAAAACGGAAATCATTTTTACGAATGAGAATGGTGAAATCGATCAGGAGCTCAATGTTATGCTGAAGAAAGCAGCAGAGAACAGTTTAAACAAATTGACTCTACGCATGACGATATCCAACGCAACAAACGAAGTCTATCAGCACATTGGAAGATTGTTTTGTCCATTTGATCACTCCCACAAAATCTTTGAACACAAATTTATTATTGGAAAGCTTTTCTAAACCACCATCTGTTAAAGAAATACCACGAGATGAGCTCATCGATGGATACAACCATTTTCACAGACAGCTACTTACAGCAGTTAACCAAGAACAGCAGTTAACCCTGTTGAAGTTGTACAGGTTTTAATTACAACGAAATGCTACTACTTTTAACTTTGCATAGGCAGCTATATAAAGCCTCTATAGTCCCGCAAACAGCATAGATGGTGAGAGATATTTTAGTATGCACAACATAGTAATTAATGACAGAAGGCAAAGACTAAGGAAGAGAATGTGGATACTTCTACGATGTTAGTTTTTAAGTAAGAATTTTGATACTTTCCTATCTAAGTAAGAAAAATTGTGATTTTTTTTTAATGAATGCAAAATTTTTGAATTTTTGAATTTTTTTACGAATAAATTCGAAATTTTTTAATTTACATATTTTTTTTGCGAATAAATCGAAATTTTATATTTGTATTTTTTTGCACAATTTCGATACTTTTTAATGCGAAATTTACGTACCCCTACTGATGGTTCACAATAAAAATATACGAAAATTTTTTCAAAAATTTCTTCTCATTATAATGCAATTTAAAATCTGAAAAATGTGACAACAATCCCATCATTCATTAAAATCTTAATAAGATGTTTACAGTCGTTCTCGCTCCCTATGTTCAAAAGAGTTATTTGTGCTCTTTCTTCGGTGTTCAAACACCGAAGTTCGTGATAAATCACGCAATTAATTATGGATATAAAAAAGTTTTTTTACGCTGCTAGGCATCCCTCTATTTTTTTTTCCGGTTCCGCAGAGAATGGATGCAAAACATTGATTTCTGTTTGCCGTGACGCAACCAAGGGGGTTAGAATTTGGCACCCTACCGAAGCTAAAAGAACGATAGTAAAGAACGTTGCCCCCGTGTTGATCTTCCTTACTCCCCTCCCTGAAAGGAAAGTCCTTTCCCCAGAAAAGGAATTCCCCTCCCCCCGTAAGAAAATTCTGACACAGTGTCGCAACTACAATGTATTAATACAAACTGAGTAAATTTTTCAGAACTAAAACTATACAGATAACATTTAATTAACTCTCGAAATAAGGAAAACTTTTTTTTAACTACACTGATGGCAAAAATTTAATTGAGATAATAGGGCGACGATTATATTGAAGGGCTCTTGAAAATTTGGCTTTCAACTGCTCACCAAAACAATGTTAGGTATTTTCTAGGGGAGAGATAAAGAAAAATTATCTTTAGTACTTCCCGGCGGCAATAGAGCTATATATAGAAAAAAAAAAGTTGAAAACTGATTCTTTAATAAATATCAGTATGAAAAATTTGACAATCTGACATATTGGGAGAGAAAATACTTCAATGAACCGTTTAGCAGAAATCAATTCGAATATTGAATTCTAGTTCTAAATATTGAATTCTAGTTATTATTGAATTAATAAAACAATATCAGCAATATCTAATTATTTACCAGTCAGCCAAAATTTTAAACCAACTATATTTTAATACTTCCTTAGCTGTAACTATAAACTTCAAAATAGTTAACATACCAATTGAATCCAAAAATCTCGCCATTTCCTTTAGATACTTAAAGTTTCGATGTTCCTTAAAATCGTGTAGTTTTCCGAATAAGCATATACAATTTTAATACTTATGTAACCGCTGCTAGTTTAAAATTACCGATAATTTAAATAACATAAGTAACGAGATAATAAAACTATCTGATACTATATTAATTTACTAATGCCACCAAATAATAAAAGAAGGAAAAATTTAGAAAAATTCGATCATCTAGATCAGCCTGCACAAATCGAAATGTGATGAGGGCCATATTACTTTATGGAAAGCTGCTGCGAGCCGTAAGAAAATGGGACAGATAGGAAAGCGAATAATAATTTATCTCACAAAAACTAAATTAGCAATAATTTTAAAAATTAAATAAATATTTATATTCATCGCTTATATATTCCTTTTGTAATATTATAAATCTAAAAATAATATACAATTTTTTTTTATAAATTTGTGATATTATGCGTTTTCACAAAAGTCTTCGCGGGCCACAGAGTGAGTGCTGGCGGGTCGTATGTTGTGCAGGCCTAATCTAAATAATTTAGACATTCTACTTTTAAATGGAGTAATAACATATCCTATAAACATGATTTAAAACTTTAGATAACAATAGTCTTATATTGGTAAATTGCTTTTTTCAATATCAGATGAAACTTGTGCAGTCATTTATCGCTAACGGTACAGAGAAATCGGAATAAATCTAACCAACTAGATAACCGAAACATAATTTTTCAAGAGTGAACATTTGTGTTCAGGAATTTCACAAGGTTTCATGAAGCACGTTTTCTGGGTTGCGTGACTGTTCAATCAACCGGTGTATCCACACCATTCATAAGCTCAGTTGGTTTGAAAAGCTTTCGCAACCAGAAAGCTAAACAGACCGATACCTACATTTTAAAACTGAACTTTGAAGGGTTACGAACATCCAAGCCATGGGCTCGAGCTCGTAGATTAGTACCGAAGACTGGCCTTTAGCCATTCTACCTATCCATCCATAAGGTCAAAAAATGTTCAAAATCTTCAACAAGTTCAAAGCAAATGCATATAATGAAACATTATAAACTGTTAAAAAGGAACAAGCAGATTCTTAATGCCCTTAATAAAAACAAATACAGTGATTTTCGCTTATAAGAATCACGTTTGTTATTACTGTTTTTGATTCTTATAGCCAAAATTTAGGTTTTTGGACAGGCACACACACACCTTTATATACATATATTAGATAATTTACCGTAAAATACTCTTTAATTTACGTTAATTATCTTTTATTAAAATTATTCTTTATAATTTTAAAAATACAACTTAATTTCTAGACCTATAAGTAGATTCACATGATTATAGTAAGAGAAGAAAAAAATCCAATATTTGTTACAACATACCTGCTTAACAGTTTAACATTTCAATTACAGGAAGGGTGAAAGAAGAAGTTTTCTATGGTAGTTTGACGTAATGCAGTTTTCTGGAGGCTGTTTATACCTCTTTCAATACCAATAGTCTCAGACCAAGATTCACCTTCTAGCTTACGTTTCACGGTTTGATAACGTGCTGAATCTAATAATGCCACGTTTGCCTAAGTGATAGTGGACACTTCGCCAAAGTTCTATGTGTTTCAGGGTCCAGGAAGCCGCAGCCAGGATGTAGGAGGTGGTAAAAAAGAGTCCCTGTCTTTGTTTGTCAGTGGAGAAAAGTGAAATAGGATCTGGACGGGTAGGATACCCTTGGGTCAAGTTAATAGGACAGAGTTTAGCTAAAGCTTTTAAGGGGAAACTATTATGTTATGTCTAACAAAGAAAGGGATGCATTTTACGACAGTATTCCCTCCCATCTTATCACTCTTTCGTTTAAAAAAAAATAAAGAAAGAACTTCGTGCATTTTGAGGGTTTAAGTGACTTTTTTGGAAAAATGAAAGGAAAGCGAAGAATGTAAACTGATTCTTAAAACCGGTGGATTGATTCTTAAAAGCGAAAATTTTAACATGGAAATAATACATTTGTTTTTGTTTTTGCGATATTGATTCTTATAAACGGTTGATTCTTATAACCACTGATCACTATAAGCGGTGGTTACTGTATTAATAAGCTTCTGGATTTTAAGAAGCTGCGTGTTCCTCTGTTATGCGTTATCCAAAAGTTTCCCTCAAATAATTCTAAGTTGTTCTCTGCCACACTATTAAAGAAGAGAAACCTTAGCGTTTAATCTGTTTTATATCAGTTATGCACAGGGTCTACAAAGAACATTTTGAAATGAGTCTCGGTCCATAGCTGCATCCAAAACTTTTACAAAGAGGGACAAAGAACCAGCATTTTGGAAGAGCTGCCTGAATAAAACTACATCTGTTTTTTCCGACCGCAGGAAGATGTCCCAGAGAGACCCCTGAAAAGGAGGAGTGCTCAAGTGGCCCTTCGATTTCCAAGTCACTCCCTTCTTTTTTTTCGCAAAAGTTCTATTATTGTTACTCCATCCCCCCCGAGAGGTTAAGTGGCCATCTATGAATCGACCGTCCTCCTGCTTTGCTTGGGCTGATTTTTATCGCTTAGCCTGCATGTGTTCCGCACATCAAATAACTTTTATAGAGGTCAGGACTCTGTTGTCCCGTATGCACGGGAGGTTTGAAAGGAAACCATATTTGGCTCTGCATCTCGTAGAAGTTGTTTCTGTCAAGCCCCTGATACCTTGACAGAAAAGTTAGAAGGGTATCACTGGGATTTATCAAAATTTAACACCTGGGTTCCGCAGATTATGTTAAAATACAGTCATTTCCTGGCGTCAAACATTTGTATTCAAGGGTCATTTTAGATGTCATATCTGATATTCTTCAGAAATAGCAAACTGTGTTTAGTATTCAATGAAAAAATATTGAAACATTACTTGCATTTTTAGAAAGATTGAAATTTTAAAATATAATCGTATTAGTAAAGGCTTTAGATCGCTTTACTGCACGTAAAAATTGAAAGAAAAGAAAAAAATGTTTAGAAAAGTATCTTGTTATTCTCAATCCTGTTAAAAGTATATTTATTCTTGTCGATTTAATGTTACCGGATTGAAAGTAATAGTATCCTTTCCTTTGTAATGAGTTTTTGTTTCATATGATTAAATTGCAGATTAAAATATTTTCTTATATATATATACAATGCAAAATATTTTAATGGGAAACAGATTTATCAACAAATGGTATTTAGGAAGAAAAGAATAATAAAACTAATGATCTTAGTTCAAGCAAATGCATTCAATGCGAAAGGCATGAGGTGATGTTATTGAATCATTAGGCACAACATTGGAGACGAGTAACAAAATATAGTGATATGTGAGTGAACATGTGACTGAATGAGATACGGTTTTTGTTACGCATCTCCAGTGTTTACCCTAATGGTTAACAATTCAATAATAAATAAATAAATAAATATATATATATATATATATATATATATTCATAATTTTACTAATGGAAATACGTTTGAACTCAGATCTGCATTTCATATCAACAATGCATATGCTTAGAAGTAGCTTTTGTTTTTTCCCCTCCTCGGTAAGAGATCTTTTCAATATTCCAAACAATTTAGAACGCAGATAAACAAGTTACCACCTTTTTTCATTTATTATTAATTTGTAGATCGCAGGAAGAAAACAAGGATTATTAATCTGAAGGATAATAAATTTTTAAACAATTAAACTGTAAGACTAAATCCAGTAATAATTTTTCCCCACCTGCCTCAGACGAGTCCAACAAAATTTACTTATTAAGAGGTGGAAAACTCGTAACGTAAAATTATATTGATAGTTTTAAAGCGTCATATGACTTCAGCGGAACATAAAAATCCTCAAAGTAGTTTGAGGATGATCTGACAATTTTCCCACAATTCCATAAAATCAGAAAACGTAAAGATAAGGCAACCCTAGACACCAACTCCATTCAGATTTCGAGCACCGCTGATACAAGCTTCAATCTTTTTGTTCGACCGGGCATCGGAAAAAATTCGAGGATGTTTTTTGATAGATCATCTTGTTATTTTATTATTATTCACTATCTATTTTTTTTTATCACAGAGCTTTCAGTTACATGCCAATCTTACGCATTATCTACTCTAAACATACTTAGGACATTTTTCGAATAAAAGCGGTGTAGAAAAATTTTCATCCTGTGCACCAAGGCTTTTTTTCTCCCTTTTTCCTTCATAGAAATACGGAACTGCATAATAGATTTGCAGTTTTATATATGTGTAGGAGCCAAAGGGCATTTATATTCTGAAGTTAGAGGTAAAAGAAAAAAAGAAATGAAAAAAAATCGGCATGAACAAAAATCGCCATTAAAAAAAGTCAAGAAAGATAACTGGTCGAATTCGACAAGGAATCTCAGATTAACAGCCCACTTAAAAAAAAATAAATAAATAAAATAAAACAAGAGAGAGATATGAAATGTTCCTGTCGCTTTCAAATAGATTCGAATTGATATCGAGAATTAATGGGAATCCAATCTAGTTGCATTGCTGAAATTTATAAAAGTTATATAGAATTGTCGTACGGGAAGTTATATCAACTTCTCTCGTATCTTGATACACTTCATCTGACAATTCATCTTGTGAGCGTATAAATCATTATTTGCTTTATTGTTCAGCGAGAATTCGATCCTAAGAGGCCAGCTAAAGAGGTTCGTAAATTGAGGTAGCTTCAAATAAAAAGAGCCGATAGTCCTTTTGGAAGCTGCAGCACGGAATTTTAGCCCTCAGTGTTAATATTTTTTTTAACTTTGGAATATAAAATGCTATCGATTAAAAAAATTATTGACTCATAAATCAGTACTTTATTCTGTAAGCGTAGAACACATAGTCTTCAAGGCATAAAAAGTAGTACTGCTTAGATTTATAAAATGAACAGCTATTTATAATGCTCTCAAATGCGGCAGTTTAGTCGTTTCAGCTGTTTAAGAAGCTTTGAAAACATAATTTTTATTAGAAGTGGGGCCATAGGGTTTTTTAAAGTCAACCACGCACACGCACATACGAAAAGAAAATACATACAGATAGCCAAAAATTAAAAAGGAAAAAAAAAAAACCTACTTCTACAGATGTTCTAAACCAAAGCCCATTCCCTATTCTATAAATAATATCTAGACGCGTTAACAATATCGAATCAAATACTTTAATATTGCTTAACAAATAAGAATCTAACATTAGCGAAACCAAACTAACTTCCCTTCGGATTGATAGATTCGATTCGATTCCAGTTTTCCTTATTCTGATCATTGAAAATTATTTTGTTTTTTATAAGTAGGTACATGCTGGTAAGGGTATAGTTAGTTAAATCGGTTTGTTATAAATATTGGTATTCTCTATAGCCGTGAATTATTTTACACAAAGTTCAAAACATTTTGTGTCAAGACCAGAAAAAAAGAAAAAAATTAAGTTGGGGTGCTACTGTTTCGGTGCTATATTCGCAAGCATCAAGTTACATGTCACGTCTGAACAAAATATAATAATCGTGGACACTCATAAATCAAATTTAAGAAGAATTTGTTAGGGCAAAAGAAAATCTCTTTACCTGATAAATCTTTCCTAGAGCACTCTGACTTTAATAAGTTTACACTCGCAAAGAAAATACATAAATTAATTTTTAAAAAGCACCGTCCCAGCTCCCATTGTGTACCCTCAGGGAATAATTATCAATATTTTTATTGCGAAAGTAAAACACAACAAAAAAATATTTTAGTAGCTCTTATTACTTAATTTTTTCCATGCAATTATCAAATGATTATGCGATTAGGTAGGAGAAAAGAGACATAATTAAAAAGTATAACTTTTTTATTGGGCAAAATTAATGTGTTAATAGATATAATTTTTCCTTTATGCTATGTTAAAAATTTATGATTGATTTTGGAGCTCCTTTCAGTTTCAAATATTCTGCGAGAAGCCACTTCCTTTCATATGAGCTCAAAGCAGTTAAAGTTTAAAAAAGTGTTTTTTAAGTTTTAAAGTAAACGCAACTGAAATATGTGCACACTGCATTCTAAAGAAATTTGAGAAAGTCATCTTGTTTAAGGCCTTAGCAGTCCCTAAATTTTAAGCCCAAATTCTACTAGAAGCTTTAACTTTATTGTTTACGTATCCTTCCCCATACCAGAAAGCCAAGGGTCTCTTGTTTTAATTTATTAGAGCTCATTTATTTATCAAGACTATCTGGCTTTGCGGACAACGTCACAGGTTTACTTTATTACGGTAATTAATGTCATTTCACGATAAGGCAGTGTTATTTGGCTGGTTCCTTATTTCAAATTACTTAAGGAATCTTTACTTATTTCATGAAATACTAGAATACTTTATCCAAACTCTTCCAATGTTCTTGGATTCAGCAGAAGTAGGAATTAGAGTAAAAACTTCATTTTTCAATTAATTTCTAGTTTAAAAGAATTTCAACATTTTTCTGCAAACCGTGTTCATAAACCTTATTTAATGTTTTAGAATAAAAAAAAACAGACAGTGACCTCATTTGTAGCTATTTTATAATTTAATCGCTAATAAGTTTTTTCAACCTCACCGACACTTTCAGGCCTGGAGAAGTTTAAGATAATTAACTACCCTTATCGAGAATGTTGTTAACCTGACCTAGTCCCCTATTTTTTTTCCCTATAGTATTTTAAAAATTCTGTCCCAAACCCAGTGTAATTAAAGGTCTAATTTTTGTCTCTTGTCACAAGGAGAATCATCAAGCAGATTGTATTTCGTAAGCGTTATATGATGAATATCTAAAGACTGATTGAGGTAAAATATGTTGTATATTTTTTTCATAAACTCCAGTGATTGTGGGAAACGTTTTGTGGGAGGCCTGAGCTGTGAAAAAAAACAAAAAATCACTAAGAATATTTGCGTTAGTCAACCAAAGTAGATATTTTTAGCTTTTAAGAAAAAACAAAAATTACAAGTATAATATTACAAACACAGACAATTATAATACGAAAACCGTTTAGAAGTATATGAGTCCATCGATGGAATTTTTTTTTAACCGTTATAAAATAATCCTATATATAATAGCCGTTGTCTCTGTATGACACTTCCGGGCTGTACTCATCTTTCAATTGAAGCCCTCAGTAAATAAACCGCCGGTTAGGCTTAATTTCAATTTCAGATGTGGATCAGAATTTTTTCTTACCTAAAAACAAATATCTTCTCCATCAAATCACGTTTGTTCAGCCTATTTTTCTATAAAACATTCAGAACTAAAAAAAATTGGATGCTTTTAGCTGTATATTTAACAGTTTTTAAAAATCTGTTTACTTTTGCGATGAATTCTGAAAGTAAACAAACTTGAATGTGAATGAATCGCGTAGTGAACTGTAAAAAAATGGATGGCAGTCTACTACTCCAATCGCATGAAAAACTAAATAAATAAAAAATAATGATAGGGTTTGCTTTTACAAGGTGTGGATTAAATGTAATATTGTTAGATAATTCGGGATATTTTTTAACTTTCATATACTTTTTCCATTGTGACGTCATTTTTAGTATTATGGCGTCAAAATGACGGGTTGGATGGCAGTCTACTACTCCAATCGCATGAAAAACTAAATAAATAAAAAATAATGAAAGGGTTTGCTTTTACAAGGTGTGGATTAAATGCAATATTTTAGACAATTCGGGATATTTTTTAACTTTCATATACTTTTTCCATTATGACGTCAAAATGACGGATTACCTACTAGTTTTTTAAAATAAATATTGTACCCCCTTAAAAATATGCCATAGACAAAAACAAACAATGTTTATTCCAGCATTCAGTTTCATTCAAACACTTTAAGTTTATTTTCAAAGAATGCATGCGTTTAAATAATTGAAAGCTGGGTCGAGGGGGCAGGTATTAGCGGTTTATGGTTTTCCTCGAAAACGCTTGGACGCTCGCTGTTGGATATGGTAAACAAAACCCACCTGGCATTCAAGCATTTTTGAAGGATGAACATCCTGTTGTCTGCGAACGGTATCGTTCCGAGCCCGTGGGGCACAAAGGCAGATGTTTCGACTGGTTTCCTTAACCTACAAAGGTAATTTTTTGTAATACATCTTAATAGGCGGCATTTTATCTCGAGGAGAAAAGGCAGAAGGAAAAAATGATGTATAAAAAAAAACTATGAAAATCTTAACACCACGAAAGGAACATTCGTGAAAAATGATGTGCAAGGCAGAGATGGGTGCTGTGTATTTCCTTCTTCAAAATTAGAAAGCTCGATGAGAGTTATTGTTCGATGAGAGTTATAACTCGATGAGTGTTTTTTATGTCTTCTTTGCCAGATGTTTTTGCGAGATCATTATGAAAATAACTTCATTGCTTTGAGAAGTATACACTCCCCGCCTACATATTCCCTTGCTTTTCATAGCGGGACCTCGATTTAACGAATACCATGGAGCAAGCCAAAATATTCGTTAAATAAACGTTTCTTCATTAATGACTGATTAAAAAAAAGTGTTAGAGGATTTTCTTCGTAAATCAGCCTTCGATAGGGAATGTACATTAATATTTATTTTAACAAAGAAGAGCTTATCACGGGGGCTCACAACCTTTGAAATTTCAAAAAATCGATTTTTGGTTTTTGCTATATTCTGATTTTTGGGACATTTCTGAACGATATGCAAAAAACCGCATAAAAAATTTTGCATTATTTCTCGAGTTATGAGAGTTTATGTAAAGCTCACTCTGTTGCCATAACCATGTTATTCCAACTTTAACTTCAGTTTTCTCAAATATGTGAATTTTTGGATTGCGCGCACTGTTACTCCCAAACTATGTGTGCTAGACACACAAGATTTTTATCAGATTTGTATTATAAGCTTCTTTACACACTAAAACCATAAAAGTAAAAAAAAATTTGTAAAAAAAAATTTTACACTTGAAAATGTTTTAAAAAATTGCTAAATTTTAAATTTTTTTAAATTTTATGTAAATTTTTCAATTTTAACTATATTTTTGGTATATTTTTTGGTTTACATTAAACTTGAGTGTATTATTAATTTAATTTGACCAAAAAATAGTTTCTGTATACATATTTCTTAATTTTATGATGCGCGAAACATCCAATGATTTTTTTCCCTTTTTAGTAATGTGTACATTTAAAAATAAAATCTAAAAATTATTTATGGCTTTAGAAGTTCTATTTTAAAATAAAATATAACTGAAAACTTGTAATTTTGATATAAAATAAAAAAATTATATATATATATATATATATTATTATTATTGGAATTTTAGTAGCTCGATTTTGATCATGTTTAGGGTCATTTCCCAGTAGTCAAAGGTTGTGAGCCCCCT
The DNA here is from genome assembly GCA_907164885.2 of Dolomedes plantarius. Lineage (NCBI taxonomy): Eukaryota > Metazoa > Arthropoda > Arachnida > Araneae > Dolomedidae > Dolomedes > Dolomedes plantarius. The sequence continues at coordinate 160,536,526 of OU015494.1, forward strand.
TAAAGATAATCAGTATTACAGATATAACCAGTCTTATATTTTGTATGTTACAAAATATTTCTGAGCTAATAAAATCTTCAAAAATACACTGCACGAATTTTTTTAAATATTTTGGTAGATGGGGCAGTTTCAACTTTACAAGAGCAAAAGCAGCGAAAATATTAAGCGTATTGAAAAGTATTAAACATTGTTCACACAGACAAAACTATCATTTGTCTCTGAAGAGATTTCCTTAATTAGTTCATCGATTTCCTCAGACCCCTGAATACTTCGAATTTTTCATATTCCATTCATCAAAAATTTTATCTCTATTAAGCATTTCACAAGTAGGTCGCCAGAGTTAGCAGAATCACAAATGATTTTTGTTTTTGTTTTTTGTTAGAAATATTGATGTTCGTTAAATCAAGAATTATTTTATTCGAAATTTTATGCATTTCTATAAGGACCACAAAGAACTACTATTACATATGTTACTATTGTATTTATGAATCCGTGCTATTAGAGTATACCATGGATCCGAAGGAAAAAAAAAACGTTAATGTAAATGGGGAATAGACAAATCATAAGTTGTTGATTAGAATTATCGTCAGCATTGAATTATTCATAGCTTACAATCTGTACAGACGTAAATATAGACGAATTATTAGGAGACAATCCCTAGATTTTCATTTCATTCCTTTCGTTTCCATCTTGAAATGTTAAAAAAAACATTTTCTTAGTTAACGTTTGTTTCTTTATAGAGTATGTAGCTCACTTCTACCCAGACTTGGGTGTGTATAATTTGAAGTGGCACTCTAAATGAATTTGATACAAACACAGTTTATACATGAAACAATGTTTATTGAATTCGTTGCACATATAGAATTTGCTTTTACAGTAATACGCATACGTACTACTTGTACGGAATATATGTTAATATTCAATAGAAATACTTTTTGCAAATACTCACAAACCAGCAGAGAGTCAAACCAGCAGTACTGCCACGTAAACTTTGGGCCTGCTAAGCACAAGCGCCGGTTAACACCTGGAACTGCTTACCTCGTAGCTCCCTCTCGCTTATCTATCAACCTTAACAAAACCTTCTTCAACCCTTCTTCGCTTTAATCAAACTGCACGGTATTTATACCAAGCGCGTATGCCGAAATTAGCATATCTCAAGCAGCTTCTTTAATTCATTCACTCAAAAGTTCGATTCTTGTGAATCGAATCTTGTGTATACCTTACATCTTTATAAGTATATTCTTGGTTTATATAAAATTAATATTTCATTTGGTCGCCCACATGGTGTAGTGTTTAGCGTTCTAAGCTGCAACGCAGTGGGCTTGGGTTCAAATCCCTAATAAGGCTTGGTCGCTTACGTGTCGTCCCCTTCATAGGGAGCAACGCTGACTCACCTATATGGTACTCCCACAATAAAGTAGCCAGTAAATCGTGGTGAATAGCAAAAGGCGAAGTCTTCTGACAAAATGCCTCCGCATTAGACGAAAAGGAAAAAAATAAAATTTATTTAATTTCAAATGAACGAAATTTTTATAACAGAAAAGGAATTAATGTGTTTTTTAAATTCTGGGAGAAAAGACGTTATTTTACTTAAAAATAATATTTTATTTCACTTTTCATCAGTTATGGAGAACTTTCAAAACAGGCCAAAGTTTAAAACTATTTTGTATATGTAGAAGGAAGACGGAATGATGGATGATAACTTAACCGATATGGTCTGAAATTATATTCAAACCAAAAACGGCGAATTTTTACTAAGACAAAAATAAATTAAAAAACACAGCAAGCATATGAAATTTCTTATATAAGTTCTCTGTTACACTGCCTAAATTAATCATAAATGTTACGGATTAACGTTTGGATCGATTCATGAGTACTAAAAATAAATAAACAAATGACACTCGCTTAGTAGAATTACTTAAAAGAACCTTTTGGAATACGCACAACAGAAACCAACAGTACAATAAATAATTTGAATAGGAACTAATTTCGAACTAATCAATTTGGATCTTCATCAGGCATGGATCATCAAACTCTTTGTCAGAAATAGGGGATGCAACAGAAGTTTCCAAAAGAACGTCGTAGGTAGCAGTGGCAGAAGCATAGTCATGAAAGAGGTTTCGCCTATCAAAGGAACGAGGGAAGAAAAATTTTTATGCCCAACGCCCAAGTAAAGGGACTTGAAAACGAAAGAAACAAATAAAACAGGATTTTGTTAAAATAGTGGGGCAATGGAATCAAGAAGAAAAAATTAGGAAATAGAATTAAGAAATAAAGGAATAAGGTAAAATGACCAGGAGAAAGCAGAAAACTAGAATATTAAACGATGCATTTTTGGACAATTATATTTCCACGCAGGAGATAATATACACAGATTACGTAAATGCGTCTTTTAATACTCCAGTTTCGTGCTTTCTGTTAATCGTTAGATCTTATTCCTTTATTTCTCAAAGATGACCGTAGCGCTCTCAAACAACCAACCCTGAGCTTTCCAATCCTCATTTCTTAATTCCATTTCATAATTCCGTTTTCTCGCTTCTATTTCTCCTCCTTATTCACAAAATCCTGCTTAATCCTGTTGCACTGTTTTCGGATGTGTCCCTTTTCATGGTCTTGTAATCCTAAAATTTCTCTTTTCCGTTACTCTTACTGGCGAATCCACTTTCATGTCTTCGTGTCTCACGCGACATTGTTCTGGAAATTTCTGCTGTTTCTCTTTTCAAATCAAAGCGCTTGATGGTCAGCGTATTCGGGAATTGACCATAGAAACAATCACACCTAGCCTCTGCCTTTTGAAGAACCATCTTCATTAGTTCGAAACTTATTGGCATTCTTATTTTATATTGTGGATTATCCTGTTACGTGTTTTTTTTTTTTTTTTTTTTTTTTTTTTTTTTCAATTCCTACTATTAGTTCACACTCTCCCTATATATATCTTGTTCAAATTTTCAATCGTTAATAAAATACTTTTTATTCATCCACTCAAGTTCAAATACATTTTTTTAAACTTGATGTTAATACAGTTTTTTCAAATATTAATTCATTAATTAAATGTAATTAATCGATTTTAGTTTTAGACCTAGAGCGTCTCTTGCTCTTGAATAGTAATTTCCCTGTTGTTACTCTGTAAACGGTAGCACTGCGGTAGCGCTGGCTCCTCCCGTCCTGTAGGTTGCGGTATCGAATCCCCAACCTGGCAAACTTTTTCTCTCTCTTTCCCCCCCCCCCCTCCTAATCTCGCACAGTAGGCAAGGTTCTGGCAGATAATCCTTTATTTCAATTCCTACTATTAGTTCACACTCAAATTTTTCTTTGTTGACCTAAGTAGGAATTGACTTTAAAAAATTTTATTTTTATATTACTTGTTCTTTTATATTAAGCAGTTTCGCTTATTTAACAGAACATTACTTTCATGTAACAAAAAATAAATAAATAATTACAAAATAAGTAAAAAAAAAGTTTGTTTTTGTTGATGTATTGCAGAATAGTTTATTGCTACAAATCATAGCGCAAAATCACGAAAAGCTTACAACATTGGCATTATAAAATTCCCTTTTGAAAAGAAAAAATATCGCGTGAAGAGCCCAACGGTGCGTAATACACGATTGATGGTTTGTTTAATGTTACTGATGGGTAAACAGGGAAATTTTGAATACTGTATGAACAATTTTTTCATAAAAATCTGGTAGAGAATCTATAAAAGCATACCTTCCGATACAAAGTTCTGTGAAGTCGGCTGATAAATTTTAAATGTAGATTAATTGATTCTGGTTTTTATTCTCTGTACTTGTTATGTTTAATATCCATTCACTCTAGAAAGAATTTTTCTTATGATTCATTTACTCAATCAGTAGATCGTTCAAGAAATCTGGACACATTCTGGTACTTTCTAAGTTAAACTAAATTATATGGGAACAAAGTTCTAGTAAATATTATCGGGAGAAATGGAATTATTTTAGACTAATTTATCACTTAAGGTCAAAATTTTAGAATCCACACTACATTTTTTTGATATTTATTCGAGAGAAGAACTTAGTTTACATAGTTTAACAGGAAGAACCTTGAAAAAGAAAGTCGTATTTACAATTTTAATTCCTTTAAATGGTGAAAATATTTAGTTCATTTTAATTGTTTTCCAGTTTACTTCATTATCTTCAATCATTACAGAAAATGAACAACTCCATTATCGTTCGCCATTTCCACTTTATTTCATTATCCTCCCCAGCACGAAACATATTTTAATTAAGTATCGATTTCTTCTGTGTAACAGTTGTTTCAAATTTTCCATTTTTTAATCTATAAATTGTTACGTTAAAACCTAATAGATCTTTGCAATTAAAATCTCAACACGTATATCGAATGAAAAAAGTAAGAACTTAGAGAGATGTATTAGAGTACCTTTTTAATCCAGTTCCTTAGTTTAGAAAGGGTATCAGTGGGCTACATGATGTACACGTACTGTAATAAATATATAGATAAGAACATAACTGTAGATAATAATTCTTCCAAACTTCCTAACTATTCCAAGTTCATATGGAAATTACTAGAAATACATCAATAGTAAGGAGGAGATCTGCATATATGCATACATATCATATATATATATATATATAAGAAATAGATGAAAGAGAATACCAGTAATAGCACTAAAGCTACTTGCAGCCAGGAACTAATAACATGAAAAGATAAGTATGAAAGAGGTTTTAGACAGCATCTCTTCGTCAGCGGTGTCAATACTGTCTAAAAACCAATGGATTGTTTCCGATTAGTATGATCTATACAATAAACACACTCAGACACCGTACAATCTATGAAAAACAGAAGAATTGATTAAATATTGAATAAAGAGTTACTTAACCAAAGAACACCAAGCCTGGCGCTAGACAGAGTGGAAGTTAAGAACATGTAACCGCAAGATGACTGACGTCACAAAACTTGCAACCATGGAGATTATGGATACTCAGTTACTGACTTATTATGGTTACTGTATTTTAGGACTATTAATCCATTATTAATTTAGTTTTTTATTATTATTACTAAGAGTTATTTTTATTCTTATTTTTATTTTTACTTATGATTTTTATTTTATTTTTTATTTTTAATAGTTATTTTTTCTAATTTTTCTTATTATTATGTTTAACTTATTAAATACAACAGAACAAACTATTCATTAAAACTAAAACAACCAATTATGTTTTTGGATAGACTTTCGGGGTAATTATTACGTGTTAGCACAGCTTTCAAGTCTAAAATATGCTTATTCCTATTGTCTTTAGAACATAGCCTATTTATACGAACTAACTGATTTACAATAATGTTATTAAAAACAGATTTATGTAAACAGGTTAGGTAATTTTGAAATTTAACAATATTAAAATTATAATCAGATCTTTTGTCGCATAAGTCAAAAGTAAATTTGCTGTGAGAATTAAATTTAATGTTAATATCTAAAAAGTTTACATTAATATTATCATGGCTACTTTTAATTAGTTCCAGATTAGGAGGGTAAAAATTTAAGTCTATATGGTTATTACTTTTATTAATTACTATTATATCATCTATATACCTAAATATATTGTAATTGCAATTTTCTATATTATTAATTTCAAAATAATGTAAGTATAAATTAGCTAGCATACTTGAAGCATTACCACCTTGTGGTACACCTTTGGACTGTAGGTATATACTATTATTATGAACTATGTAATTATGTTTAGTTACTAAATCTAGCAGCCTATTGAAACGAGTTAGTTTAATTTCATTGCCTAAGTATTGAATATTATTTTGTACTAACATTATGATTATTCTATTTAAATCAATTATATCGACATTATTAAATAGATCTTTAAAATCATAAGTTACTACAGTTTTACAATTATCTAATGTTTGTAGTTTTCTAATTAGACTAAAGCTATTATATATATATATATATATATATATATATATATATATAGTATATATATATGCAGTGAAACTTCTTTTTGACTACCACCCCTCAAAAGGGCCACTTTTTTTCGGAATCATTATTGGCCGCCCTAGCGAAATTTCCCTGTTTATATATATACTATAAAACATCCGTTTATCAACAAAACTTTATTACAAAAAGTATTCTTCGTTTAATAATAAACATGCCTTGTCATTGTAATTGGTTTTCTTTATTGTCTCCGATTACAGATTAAACTCTTATAACTATAATGTATACATACGTACGTATAAAATTGGGGAAAATATATTTTTTAGAGTAAACTTTTGGTTTTAAAGAAAGTAATATACATTTTGGCAGAAATTTTACATGAGAAAGTGCTTTAGCATTAAAAAATGTCTCCAAATAAGAAGTTTGAAATATTCACGATGTGACAGAAGAAAAAAAAACCTGAACATTCTGAATAAAAAATAAAATTTTGAGACATTTGTTAAAAATCAAATAACCTTGTATCATCAATTCTATGCATCATCGCATAGCTGGATTTTTCCAGTTAATCTGATCATCCTGGCCGACTGTTGTTCAACGTGGATTCAAAAAGTTCACTTTCTAACCCTAAACGGGCTTTTACTGTCATTTTGATTTTTGAAACGTCAAAAATTCGTTCCGGGAAAAATCTGGCAATTGCAGTGAATGTAGATTAACATAAACTTGTATTTTAGCCTCTTTATGAAACTCTTTATGAATGAAGTTATAAATAATGTACGTAAGAACTTTTTCATTCCATGCCTCTTCAACATTATAGTAATGTTTTGAATGTTCAAGATCAACTCAGTTACTTTGGAGGTAATTTCTTTGTTAAATAGAATAAAATGCTTACAGCAAATATCAGTTTGACACTGCGGATATCAGTTTTAGACACAACATCTCATTACATGATTCAAAACCAATAAAAATACGAGCTGCAACGCCCAACACATGTTGTGAGAACTCTAATTTTGCACAACAAAATATTCTATTTTACAGCTGTAAGGTATACACAAGATTCGATTCACAAGAATCGAACTTTTGAGTGAATGAATTAAAGAAGCTTCTTGAGATATGCTAATTTCGGCATACGCGCTTAGTATAAATACCATGCAGCGTCATTAATAAAAAAAGGTGGTTAGGGTTGAAAGAAGGTTGTTAAAGTTGATAGATAAGCGATAGGGAGCTACGAGGTATGCAGCTCCAGTACTATCCTGTTCTAGTGCTTAGTGGGCCCAAAGTTTACGTGGCAGTACTGCTGGTTTGACTCTCTGCTGGTTTGTGAGTATTGAAAATATATTGTTCTTGAAAGCTGTATTTAAATATTCCGTACAAGTAGTACGTATGCTTATTACTGTAAAAGCAAATTCTATATGTGCAACGAATTCAATAAACTTTGTTTCATGTATAAACTGTGTTTGTATCAAATTCAAATAGAGTGCCACTTCAAATTATATACACCCAAGTCTGGGTAGAAGTGACCTATTTACTCTATACAGCTTTTCAAAAACACGTTTTAAATATTTAAAGGGAAACTAAATCAAAGCAGTGTCTCTTTTATTCTTTAATTTTGGTTATTTTATCTAAAGAATGAAACTTTACAACATAATTCACATCATTAATAGTTCTGAAAAACTTGCCCTACACATTTCTTTCTCGTGAAAAGTTAAGAAATAATTTATAGTTAGATTTTATTCCGTCGTATAGAATTCTAAGTTATAATAATTCCCTTTTAAACGAAGCTATATAGAACTTTCTTATCATTTGGTAATCATCTCATTTAACAATTTTTGGTTGATATAGGGAGGGAAAAATACCTCGAAATCCTATTTATTATGTATCTTGTGTAAGGATTACGAGTATGATATACCTTTTGCCGAGCTGTGGAATTTTTCGTTTGCAAAAAATTAAATTCTTTTATACGTCTAAATATGGTTTAAGTTTTCCCATGTTCAAATGTCCATTTCAAGAAACATTGCTGATAAATTTTCCACTGAAAAAGTAATGGATACATACCAATTGAGTTACAAGATTCTTTTTATTTATTTATAGTTATATAAATTGAGGATTGTCTTTGAAATGGAGTTGATTTTTAAAACTATCAAATTGAATTTACTTTAATCTTTTAAAGCCATTAGCCAGTGGTTCATTTTATATATAAAAAAAATAAAACAGTATCCGGAATATGTACTGAATAGTAGTTTGATCATTAACATTTTTTCTTTTTTATGCGATTCTGAGAGTCTTTGGCTTTGTTTAAAAAGCTTCAGTGAGTCAATCTTATTTACAGTGATTACAGCAAAGCCCCTTTACTAGGCATTCAGTCATTTCATTAGTCATATTCGAAGATTTCTTTCTGCCTCGGTGGCCTTTGTGGTATGATGCAATTAGCAGAATACAATCTCCCGAATGTTTTGATTTAATTTTTCGATTCTCCTTTTCGACCGGAATGTTTGCAGTATTTGATTGCTGTTCTCTGAAATGTGTCTATTTTTTTTTTTTTATAGCTTTCTCATTTCATTATCTAATCAGAGATCACTTATAATAAAATGGCTTCAACGATAGTCATAAAGCATTAGCGGAAGAAGTGGTAGAATTCCATTTTACGTCCCACTCACCAGAAATGTTACGTTCGAATTCATAAGACAATGACAATGAATGCTCACTGAAACACATATTCGGTTTTATCGGAGCAAAAAAAGCATAAAAAAAAATGTTCTCTTTTTATCAAAGGCTGTAATGATTTCTCTCTTTTTCCTTTTGATTTTCTAACTCTCTAACAAGATCATTCCTCGGTAAATAAGAAACTGAGGTGAATTAGAATTGACTTAAACTAAGTTTCTAACATGAGTCTCTGTTTTATCAGAATAAGTGAAACTTAACATGACTCTCCCTCATAGTTAAGAAAATGGCTGTCCGCATCCCGTGCTTTAATAGTGTCAGATATCTAAATATCACCCTAACACGCCGAAAAAAAAATTGTTTAGTTTTATAAGACAAATGGCATTTTGAATGTATCAAAAGTATAGGTAGGAAAGATTCTTTCAAAATTTTTTTGAAATTCGATGCTTGCAAAAACAAAAAGAGAATTTAAACTACTAACTACGTAGTAGAGCAAACCCAAACTTACGACAAATTTGTAACCTTAACGGAGGGGTATGGTTTGTAAACAATTTTAACCCTCCTCTCAGAAATTTGAAGAAACACGAGCAGTAGGCGGGCTAAGTTTTTTTATAAATTCAAAATAGAGATTTTTGAAGCTTTCGTTCCCCAATAAAGTAAACCATTTTGAACTGAAGAACATAAATTGGTACTTTGATTAATTACCCTCTGTTCCCTTACTCTATATGCTTAGAAAAGACAAAAGTATCTTTCGAAACTTTCATAATCTCCATTGATTCCAAAATTTAAATTTCAAATTTGAAAACATTAGAAGATACATTTCTTTTTCTTAGCGGGTAAGAAGTAAAAGAAAAAACCGTACACTTTTAACATAAATAATTTTTAACAATTAATATATACCAAATTCATTTGTTTTGTTTAAGTACAACTTGCCAAGAAACAGTCGTAACTTAAACATAGAAAGTTTGGATAAAGGTTATAAGAGAACGAATCAGCTTGAGCAATGTTAAAAATTGAGCATTACCTTATTTTGTTGTTGTTTGTTTGTTTTGAGTGCAACTTGCCCCATAAAAAAACAGCTAGGGCTGAAATAACATTTTGAGTCCAGACAAAAATTAGACTAAAAATAATAATATTTATTCAAAGTTCGAATAAATGTTAGAAGAGAGCGAACCACCTTGAATAGTGTTCAAAACTGGGCATCGCATTTTGAATAAGCAGATGAAGCAGTAATAATACTGTTTATTAATCAGTTCGACGTAAGTCACTGGGATATTTTGAAATTGAATGCTCTCGGTCGTCAAAATTAGAGCATTAGCGCATTGGGCTTTCTTTTGCCGCGTTTACAGTCAAGCAAACAAAAGCATTTGTGCCAGTTCTTGAAATTAAATTTATTTGTTCATTGACAGTCAAGCAGTGATGAAAAGAAAATTATCGGATTGCAAACCTTCGATTTACAAACACAATCGAAGGCCGGTATGCGCTGAGGAAACCTCAAGGTCGTAATAGATGATCTCAACTTACAAGGTTTTGTTTCCATAACGAGGCATCTTGAAAAACAACGTGGTAATTCCCCTGCATAATAAAGAGCCGTAAATTTAGATGCTCAGAGCAGCCTGTATACATGGGATTTATAATAACAATAAGTATTTTTCAAGTTTATCGCGATTTATTCAGTAGAATAGGATAGTATCACGATATTGCTTCCAAATAAATCTCTTTTTTTTATTATCATTAAAAGATAAAATTAAATGCATTTTTAAAGCTATTAAAGAGCAAAATTCGTGAAATTTTTGTGGTATACCATTTGCTTTTATATCTTGTCTACCGTGTCAATAACTTATTGTGTGTTTAGTTGTAAAATCGAATTAGAGTCAAATGTAATTTTTTTCTCTCTCTTTTTGAGGGGGAGGATCTGCACCAATGACTTACAGCAAATTTTCAGAGTGTGCGAACTGAAATTCTTTGCCAATCAAAAGGATTTCATTTTAGGCAATATACGACCTTCTTAAAACTGTTAAGTTTACGATGAAAATTGTTTTGATCAGAACTGGTTATTATACTGTATGTTTATGAGGTTTATGTTGTGTTTATTATCGTGTCCATGAAATATGAAAGTTTGGGGGAAATAACATTATATAGTTGGCCATGAAATGGTTGGTGGGTAAGAGGTTATTTGCGGATATGTTATCAAGTTCATTTGCGAAGTTTAATGAAATATATTTGTAATCCAAAGGAGATTATATTGGTTTGAAAGCCACTGATATATGGACAGTGAGAAAAATTACCAAAAATAAAATTTCTCCCATCGATAGGATAGTTTAACTGGTAGATTGATTTTTGGAATCATTTAACTATGCCGCTTAGCTGTGCTTGAGGAATTTCATGATCTTTCGATAGATATTCCGTAATGAGAAATAAATCCAAGTTTTATTTACAGGTCCACTGTCCCCTTAAGGACTCCAAACAATACCATTAAGGGTACAGTGGACAGTCAAGACTTAGCTAAGTATATATACATGGTGCTATGTTGCTGTTGTTGCTATTGTTGTGGCTTATGCCACTTGACCGACAGTATATCAGATCAAGGCCATATAGTCTGTTGGGCAGAATGGTGCTGCTCTGGTTTTGAATAGCACCACAAGGGTCGGAGTCCAACTTGGTTAAAGGACCGGTCCCGTAATTTTGAACCGAGTCAAGTGACGAGACCGGTACACCCTCCCCTCCAGAGGTAAATTTTGAGAAAGTGGAGGACATTGCAGCCACGACAGATTTTTCGCGCACCAGCCGTCATCAGCGTACACGGCTGTGGATTTGTCAGCGACCGGCATCGAACCAGAGACGGTCAGATCACTGGCTCACTGTCTTTGTCAACTGGGTCACAGCGCCCTCATGGTGTTATGATGATAGTCAAAATTCCATATATTTATGTACATATCCATAATGAGATCTTTTCACGTGTTACTTCACGTGTTACTCACGTGAAGTTGAGAAACACTGTACTGTATTTCTAACACAGTATTTTGAGCCACGATGTTTTTTTAACTCTGACACTCACAACTGTCCTCCTTACACAGGAATTAACTCTAAAATTTAAGAAGCATCATCATATCTTACCCGAAACTGAACCGTAAGAAATTAACTCTGCATTCGCATAGTTATTTGATTCATGCATTTAAAATTAATTAAAATTTTTGGGTATAAATATTGGTTCAAAACTCTAATATGCCTCTTAAAATATTTTGACACAGCTTATCTATTTATTAAAACAAGATGAACGAGCATTGCAATATGAATACTCGCTTATCCTCTAAATGATGCTATAAATCAACGATTTTTTTTATCAGTTTCTGTGAGAGAGTCAATGAAAATTATACCTCCAAACGAGGGTTCCGTACCCAATTAGGCTCACACTTATGTATTAGTTCAGTTGCTCGTCACATTGACTGAATTATAAGCAAAACATTGTATACATCCTAGAATCTTTCGATAGTATTTTACGGTATTTTCTCTGTTATTGCGAATTCTTGGATTATTTAATCGTGAGGAGAGCATTTTATGCGTTGCCCTAGCACGTTTATTATGCACTATTTATACAAATAAGGAATTCTCCGCCAAAGATTCAAAGACAAAAAACAAAAAAAAACAAAAAAAAATTTAAAAATACGATTATATCCACGAGCAGTAGTTTCCCTATTCTGGGAGCCGATAAATATTTATAGAAATGCTCTAAACAAACATATCCAAAAAATAACCGCCATTCCTATTTGCGTTCTCTCCCCTTCGACCTAGACCCCCTTCAGAATCGGACGTAAAACGTATAAGGAGGCCGCAAAACGCCGGAGGCCCTACAGGTGCTCCTACACTAGCAGCTGGAGCAATAGGCAGCTGCTCGAGGTTGCAGCGACCTCTAGGGGTCTCATCTTTAGACCGCAAGATAAATGAATGCTCATTACTCATGTGATAAGGCGACGGAGACTCTAAATTGGCGCTCTTAAAAAAACTGTAGACACGACCGATGTAATAACAATATTTGTTTGCACATTAGTGGGTGTGTTACTAAAGCTGTTTTGACGCCCTTTTGTTCCTCCCAACTCTCATTATTGCTTGATATTTGAAACCTTTAAAATGAGTTTTAAATAAATCAATATGTATTTTTCTGGGATCTTAGATAAAACCACTGTTATATGTAAAGTTAGAAACCTTTTAAAGGTGTAACTACTTTTGAAACAAAATTTAATGTCAGTGTTTTGATCAAATACAACTACGGGTTAAGTTTTGTTAATTAAGATTAAGCGTAAAGCTAAACAAGCGGGGATGAATTAGAATCGGTAGAAATAGTTTTAAATTTCTTAAGCAGTATAACATATATTTGTTACAATAATACGATATCCAAGCTATTTTAAAACTAGAAGGTAACTCGTCATTTTGACGTCATAATACTAATAATGTCGTCATAATGGAAAAAGTATATGGAAGTTAAAAAATATCCCGAATTATCTAACAATATTGCATTTAATCCACACCTTGTAAAAGCAAACCCTTTCATTATTTTTTATTTATTTAGTTTTTCATGCGATTGGAATAGTAGACTGCCATCCAGTTTTTTACAGCTCACTACGCAATATGAATAATTGAGCTACTTGATTCATTCACATTCAAGTTTGTTTACTTTCAGAATTCATCGCAAAAGTAAACAGATTTTTAAAAACTGTTAAATATACAGCTAAAAGCATCTAATTTTTTTTAGTTCTAAATGTTTGATAGAAAAATAGGCCGAACAAACGTGATTTGATGGAGAAGATATTAGTTTTTAGGTAAGAAAAAATTCTGATCCACATCTGAAATTGAAATTAAGCCTAACCGGCCGTTTGTTTACTGAGGGCTTCAATTGAAAGATGAGTACAGCCCGGAAGTGTTATACAGAGACAACGGCTATTATATATATAATAATGTTCTTAATTAATAAGTTTACTTATATTCCGATACATGCACTCAAACTGGTTGCTCCTCATTATGAAAAACGTTAATTTTTAATACAGCCTTCTCATACAGCCTTCCATTATTATTATTTTTTAAATTTCACCACATTCAGTTATAAGTAGGTAAAAATGTTTTATTTTCAAAATTTTCTAGTAATTTTTTTTATGTCCCTTAAAGAAGTATTTAATAATATCTAAAAACAAAAATTTGAATTAAAAAAATTAAAAGTTCAATAAGTTTAAGGCACGTATTTGAAGTTGAACTTATAATATATATTCCATAAGTATGTACGTACACCCTATTGTAAGGACTTCGCCTAAAACCAAGACTGACAGCCTTTAATATTTACAAAATGCTTTATTGGCATTCTAGAATAATATAGGCTCTATACAATAATTACAAAGTAAACATTATCTAAGGATAATTCGCGGGTTCAGGATATCATGAGAGGAACGCGGCAGGCTCTCCGTCTCTGGCACACGTCCGACGACGAGGGTTGTTCACACCTGTAAAAAAAAGTCAACTGCCCCCATTTACATCAAGGTGGCGACTATATATCCTCACAAAAATCTGTGGGTGGTTGAAGCGAGCTCTCTTTGAATTCCCTTTTGTAGACCGTCTTCAAACCATTCCGCGTCTTCCGCTAAAGGCTAAATGATTATCCTCGGGACAGGCTTTGTCTGCAAGGAGGGGGATTTCTTACAGAAGACGGCTTCCTAATTGTCCGATGGCGACGCGGCGTCTGCCACAACTTGGTGACAAAGCGACTGTCACCGATGAATACGGTAGGTTGATAATGGACGTCTTGCCGTTAGGCCCTCTCAGGAATTCCGGGTGTGAAAGAGGCGCAAAGTCATTACAGACTAAATTCCTCCCCTCCCCAGATGTTTTTCCGCAGAAAGTTTTCACCTGCAAAAAACAGAACAAAAACATGGTCCTTCTCAGGACAATTTCAATTATAAAACTTTTCCCGAAGGCAAATGCACGCCCAATTGACATTACGAGTAGACCGTTAATTTTGATCAAACTCTGGCTTTACCTTCATGAAAGAAAATTTTTAACTGTACTTCAAAGTATCATTTTTAAAAGCACAACAAAGGGAATTTATAATTAAAATTTACGCACTTTAAAATCTCTAATAAGAGAACATGCCGTAGCAAAGAAATTATAAAGATTTCACAATAATACAACAAATCATGGCAAAAAATTTAAATAGAACAGTATACTAATACATGTCAATCAAAAAAAATTAAATTCATAGAACACTAGTACATACACATGACACTACATAAAAACATTATAACTAGTAAATCACTCAACTGGGATCCCATAATTTACCTTAATTGTGATCACCTGACACAAATAAATTCTCAAATTGATATTAAACACAGTTATAATGAAACAACTTTACACAAATAAAATTAAACACAAATCCAAAATGGATACAGTCCACCTCTGGAGAGAAGAGACCTGGGACCGGTTTTAAGGTTGCTGCCTCCGGGAGGTCGATTCTCAAAATGAGGGGTCGGGGATAATCAACACCCCAGTACCATTTCCCGCGGAAAGTATTTATCGCTCTTTAGGCATTAAGAAAATTATGAAGGTTTTAATTATTTAGGCTTTAAGAAAACCATCGCATGTTTTGATTTCCATTTTCATGTAATCAACGTATTTTGGGACTTTTTACCCTGCATCGTATTACTTACTATTTCTCGAAGTAATGTAAGGGAGTTTCAGAAAACCTCAATAAAATTTAGAGTCATGTTTATTTTTATAAATACTGGATCATAGAAAAATTTATTATTATAGATACAGATTTCAAGTATTTTGGTTTTGCAACTGTTATTTTTTCTTTCGCCAAAGGAGACGCGAACTTTTTCGGTAATTTTGTTTTCATTTAAGGGGTCTCGGGAGTCTTACTATTTTACTGAAGGTGCAATTTAGCATCATGTCACATTTAGTTTTATTTCTCATTCCCTACAAAACATAAATACATGAAATTTTTACCACTGAAAGCTTAATATATGTTCTATGTAGAATAATTATTTCAATGTTCTACAACTGGTATTTTAATTAATTTTCCATTTTTAATTTTGATGAAAATTTTAAAATTGTGTTTCGGCTTGCATCCATTGCGCGCAAGACTGTAGCAAAACTATTGGTTCTAGATTCCCCAAAAATATTGATAAAGTTGTAAAACTAATGTATATTTAACGTATACTCCATTTTTTAAGCAATTAAAAACTTAAATTTTTTAAATTTAAATTAAAATTACAAAACTTTGAAAAAATGCATTTCTTTATTGAAAACATGTTAATTTTAAATAATTAATGCAATTAAAAATACTAAATTTGAAGTATACATTATTCCTTGCATCAAAATAAACGTATTCACTAAGTTTTATAGAAATTGCTTTGTCAGTTTCTTTATCAGTCAAAAAATGACTGCAAAAAAGACACAACTCTAGTATAATTTTACCCCAATTTTCCCCTCCAAATTTTCGGAATAGAACTTCACTTTAAAAGCGCCGGCCTTAGTTATTGCGGGGCCCAACTGCAGAAATTTCGATAAAAATATAATGTACAGATATTTTGATAAAAATATAGTTACACACTGGCCTGTGGCGTCCTTGTGGTACAACGCGCTGGCTTTCGGTGCTGAGGGTGCTCGGATCGAATCCCGGCGTTGCGCCACTGAAAAGGCCTCTGTTTATGTAGTCCCTTTATAGGGGGTAGTGCTGGTCCGCTTATATGGCACCCCCATAATATAATATTTGAAAGTGGTGTATGTCCACTTTAAAAAAATGAGTTAACGGTGATTTTAGTAGGATATACACACCTTTTTTTCGTACGATTTTTTTCATAAAGTAAACAAAAGAATTTTGGCTATAAAATGTTATCGCAAAAAAATTTTTTTTAAAGTGGAATAAGTCCATTCCTAATAATTATAATAAAAGCAACTTGCTTATTGCAATTATTATTGATTATTACGACTTCAGTGTACACTACGCTTTAGCATGTATTACTTAGCTAGTGTCTTAAAAACAACATCGTTAACAAAATAACGGTATTATTGTTCTGATTAAGTGGTCAGATGTAATTTCACTGATTTTGTTTGGTTTTCTTTCGCAATTCCTACTGTTTGGTTTGTGTTTCTTATACTAATAGATTGCAGCGTGAGTATTATTTAAATATTTTTATTAAAGCAGAAAATCAAAGTTTTAGATAAATAACATTTAATACAGTTGTTACAATGAGTTCACATACCAATAAAAAAGACGATAATATGTCAATTTGGTCTGATAGTGATGTTGGTAAGTAAGAGTTTACCTTAAAATATCCATTTCACTGAAGCTAATGTATATTAAAATATGGACTTAATTTCCACTTGTTTTTATTTTTTATAATATGTTATTTTTGAAAGTGGTATACGTCCATTTGGAGCTAAAAAAAATCGTTTATTTTTTAAATAATTTTGATAATTATTATTTCATAGTAAAATTTAAAAGGTGTATAGTGTTAAAAACATCACTCGAATTGATTAACGTTTGCCAATATTTTTAAATTCATTCAAATACAAACCTTTAAATATCTCGATACGTGAAAAATGAACTTATGCCACTTTCAAAAATAACAGCTCATATGTTAAAGCCATTTCAGTTTAGACATATTTTTAATTTTCCAGATCAAATAGGTTCAACTGGCAAGGTCGGCCCTGCCCCTTAAAGTGTGCTACCCTAATGACCTCTCCTAATCAAAATTCACAATTAACTTTATCAACACTATAAAATTTTCCCATTTTCCGCAATTTGAATAAGGAAAATTTTCTTCAAACTTTAATTTCCCCCTCTTTGAAATATTTTCTCATAACTTGGTTTTTGTTAACTTTTAAACTGGCCAAAATATGGCTAATAAAGACGGGAAAGATGTTTTGCTTGGTTGCAAATTTATACCTTGGAAAATAGACTTCAGGAATGAGCATTTAAACATTTCAGATTATACAGCACATAACGACAGTTAATATTCCAAAAGGTATAATAGTTCCAATATTGTTTAAAATTTCCTTTCAATTGTAACTGCAGATGTGTATTTCTCCCCATCTGTTTCTTGTAAACACTGCGTTTTCTTTAGACTAAACCATTGTCAATCGGCAGAAAAACACCTGTTCGACTCTTCCTTGGGACAAATGCCGATATTTGGCGAAAAGTGGGGGATGTTTGGTGACAATCTATTCCTCTCTCGTTGACCTTCGCTTTAACGTTCCACCCCTCATCGAAAAAGAACTCTCCCCGAGTGACCAGTTTCTCAGGGATCTTCTCTCCAGAGGTGGACTGTACCTAAACTTCATACAGAACATATCATCACGATTATTAATACACATGAAAATTTTAAATTTCTTACTTATCTTTTAATACATTTAACACTTATCGTCATAAAACAATTTAATACTCGGTTTGCCGTAAATCCTGGATCAGGGAACTTAATTCGTTCACGATTACCTGTGATCCAATCATTTCCATTTAAGTGGACAGTCATCAGTGACCTAAATTTAAATATTCATTTTATCCTACTATAGGATTCACAATCGATTTAGGGTCTAATTTTTCAGTACTGACTGACATAAAATTATAACAAAATAGCTCATTGGCTCATTCCTTATCAAAAAAAACTCACAAACTTCACATTCCTGTTACTCACTTTGTTTCTTTGACAACACTTACATTTATCTGTTGTCGTAACAACTCTTCAGACAAAACTTATCGATTTCACAATAAATCATTCAATTGCGGTATTCAAACACCGTACGGAGTGCATTTTGACTCCAATTACTACCTTCTTAGGTATACACAAAAACATACACATTTGCATTTAAAAGTTAGCCAATACCTTTCTGAGGCATTCTACTGGCTTATGCAACAAACAAAACAGAACATAAAATGTTACAATTGAACATTAATTAAAACCTATCTGAGGCATTCCAACACGGCATACATAAAACCGTCATATGGCGTTTGCCACTACAAAACCGTTATATTATGATAACGTCAAAGGAATTTCACCTGAATTTTCCTTTAAAGCAAAACTCAACTTCTATGGTCGAGTCGTTCAAATTTACAAACAATTACATGTTACAATTCATAAAAAAAACATTACTCAAACGAATACACATTAATTTCTGGTCACATTTTTACACTGAAACTACAATTAATCAACATACTTATAATATACATTTAAACTTTTAGGACTAAACTTCGGCTTAGCCTGGTTTTCGGCGGGAATTAACAGTGTTAAGACGTTTCGTAGAATTCTTAACATTAGGGCATTTCCCATTTTGACATTTGTCACAAGCCGACACGTAATCATTTATATCTAAGTGACAATATGGCCAGTAAAAATACTGAGTTAATGATTCTTTCATCTTAGCAACGCCTAAATGAACATTAGTATGTTCGTGGCAGATACTTTTTAATTTCTCTCGATACTTTCGAGGCACAATAAGCAGTTTTCTAGTGGTTCCATCGTTATTTTTTTTCTGGTAAAATAACATCTCTTTTACCACTACGTACTTATTTTCTTCGTGCGTCTTCTTTTTCGCCCTATCATAAATTACTTTTAATTCTTCGTCCTCACTTTGTGCAACTCTAAATTCTTCGGGTGAAGTCTTTAATAAGTCGGGAGTAATTATTCGTTTCTCCTGGAGAGACAAGATAGTCGCGCTCTCTTCAGCAGGGATTTCTTCTACCGCTTCTGCTCCGGGGATCACTTGCTCTATTTTCGTTTTTTCATCTCCCGTGTCTAGTCTTTCTCTATCAAATTTTAGTTTTTCGGCCCGAGTTTGCACAGTATTTTTCACCGGAACTTCTACATTCCTGTTGATCTTCTCAAGCAAGGCTGCCGTTTTATTTCCTAACAAATAGTGTTTCTGCTCGAATTCCGTATTGCTGACAGCTGCTCTAGTTATGGTGTGGCCCCATTCACATTTTAAATCGACCTCTGCTATAGGTAAGCAAACGGATGAATCTAACACAGGTGCACTGACATAAACGTGCTCTCCTGTGTACATATGGGGTTGTACCAAATTTTTAGAAATCAGATCAATGCTCGCTCCTGTGTCTCTCAGAATAGACGTAGATTTTCCATTAACGACTCCCTGACTGATATATGGAGTCATCACGCCACTCGAGTCTCCTCCACTAGTTTCTGTTGCCGCGATAATTTCCGTCTCTTTCAGTTTAGGGCACTGTGGTCTCAGATGGTCATAAGAACCACACTCGTAGCAACGGAGCTGTTTTCTTTTCTCAAAAATTCTTTCCTTGTTTTGTCCACTAGAAGCTTCTTTTTCCACATCTTTTTTTTCTTTCTTCTCTTCCTTAAATTTATGATTATTTTTAAATGGCTTATTAATTTTATCTGTGGACTTTTGATCCTTTGGGAATTCTCTTGTTCGGAAACTGTCTTGCAAGCTTTCATATTTATCTATTTTTTCCGCTAATTCTAAAGGAGTATTAATCTGCATCCACTGCTCCAAAAAATGATCTTTTATATCGGCAGGTACCCGTCTCTTCATCTGTTCCGTTATGTGTAGGTCTCTCAGTTTCTTAAATGTAGTGATTTCTAAATCTGCTATCCATTCATCATAATAGCCACTAAGCTCATGGGCATAATTCCTCCATGACTTATCTGCTAGTTTAGGATGGCGATAAAACAGTTGTTTTCATTTTTCTGTATTCATCCTAAATCTCTGGAGAATCATCTCTTTTACGTAGTCATAATCTTTTGCCTGTTCTGGCGATTCTCTGGCCATCATGTTGGAAATTTCTGGGGTTAGTACCCCTAACAAATATGGCACCCAATCTTCTTTAGGGACTCCCGCCATCTCTGCTCTCCTCTCGAAATTTATTAGGTACAGGCCCATTTCGTCCCGTTTCTCGTCAAATTTCTGTATGGTTTTAAGGAGCTGAATGTTCTGAGTTGCGTCTGTATCTCTGTCCCTCCCATTTCGGGCTCTATTGTCTCCATTAATTCCTAATTCCAGTCTCCTTATTTCGAGAGTAAGTTGGTCTTGACGAATTTTGTCTTCTCTTTCTCTCTCTCTCTCTTCTCGTTTCGCTTCTCTTTCTCTCTCTCTCTCTTCTCGTTTCGCTTCTTCTTGGCGAAGTCTCTCTTCACGTTCCTTTCTATCTTCAATAATACGCTCTAGTGCGAGTCTAGCGTCTTCTTCGACGTAATTTTCATTTTCTGTAATGATCTTCTTAATTTCGAAAATCTTAAGCGTATCGTCAGCTAGTCCTCCTAACTCTTCTAAAAGTTCTAAAAGGTCCCCTTTCTTACCCTTATTTAAAAAGGACATTTTTCCAAATTTAGGGTTATTATTAATTATTTATGATAAACAATAAAATTATCCCTCAGCTACTAGCTATACCTTCCGACGGTATGTGTCCTAACCGGAACTAACAAGTTCAAAACTGATCAATTTTAGACCGAACTATAATTTTAGCCCTTATGAACACCAAACTAGCACCGCACAATATAAACATTCACAATTTACTCAATACCTATCAAATCAAAATACCGAACTCTTATACAGAATACACATAAACAGAATTCTCAAATTAATCAACACTCTATATAGATTTCCCACACAGTAATACACAAATACTAAATTATCACTGTTAATATCCAAGCATAAGAAACTTAAATATATCTGTTACTATTAAAAGAAAAAAAATTCTAAATAAACACTGTTATTATCAAAGCAAAAAAAATTCACTTTCTTTAAAAATAGAGAAAAACATACAGTATTTGCAATTAACAAAACACAGAAATTGGCTAAACTTATTGCAATTCCTAACAAACAAAATATTGGTTCTTTACTTGAACACTAACTGGTTACTCATTCATATACCATAAAAACACACAGAAATTGGTTTTACTTATCACAATTCCTAAAACAATAGTTCCTACTTAGAACTTCAAATGGTTAACTCATACACCATTAAAACACAGAAATTGATTTAAATCATCCAAATTTCTAATATAAAATATCAGTTCTTAATACGAACTCTAAATGGCTACTTATACATATACCATTTAAAAAAACACAGAAATTGATTTAATTCATCAAAATTTCTAAAATATCAGTTCTTAATACGAACACTAAATGGCTAACTTGTACATATACCATTTAAAAAAACACAAATTGCTTTAATTCATCAAAATTTCTAAAATATTAGTTCTTAATGCGAACTCTAAATGGCTACTTATAAATATACCATTTAAAAACACAATAAAATAATTTTACTTATTGCATTTATACAAAACCATTATTTAGTTTTTAAATCAAAGCCAGAATCTGATAAAAAGAATCGGCCTACCTGTAATCCTTTCGTTCATCACTGATATCCTACCCCACTTCTGACACCATTTAATAACAGTCTGTAAGGACTTCGCCTAAAACCAAGACTGACAGCCTTTAATATTTA
Source organism: Dolomedes plantarius (assembly GCA_907164885.2). Classification (NCBI taxonomy): domain Eukaryota; kingdom Metazoa; phylum Arthropoda; class Arachnida; order Araneae; family Dolomedidae; genus Dolomedes; species Dolomedes plantarius. Next base: position 160,558,563 of record OU015494.1, read on the forward strand.
CAAAATGCTTTATTGGCATTCTAGAATAATATAGGCTCTATACAATAATTACAAAGTAAACATTATCTAAGGATAATTCGCGGGTTCAGGATATCATGAGAGGAACGCGGCAGGCTCTCCGTCTCTGGCACACGTCCGACGACGAGGGTTGTTCACACCTGTAAAAAAAAGTCAACTGCCCCCATTTACATCAAGGTGGCGACTATATATCCTCACAAAAATCTGTGGGTGGTTGAAGCGAGCTCTCTTTGAATTCCCTTTTGTAGACCGTCTTCAAACCATTCCGCGTCTTCCGCTAAAGGCTAAATGATTATCCTCGGGACAGGCTTTGTCTGCAAGGAGGGGGATTTCTTACAGAAGACGGCTTCCTAATTGTCCGATGGCGACGCGGCGTCTGCCACAACTTGGTGACAAAGCGACTGTCACCGATGAATACGGTAGGTTGATAATGGACGTCTTGCCGTTAGGCCCTCTCAGGAATTCCGGGTGTGAAAGAGGCGCAAAGTCATTACACTATATATTGCTGAATAAAAATATTCATTTCACATACTATATCTCTTTAAATTCTTCATGGTATGAGTAGGTATTTACAAATCTTATGGCTGTTATTTGGATATAAATTTTGGTGTATGTATTTAGAGGGAATGAAGGCAACACTTACGAGCAGGGTTGCCAAATAAAAACACCGAAAATAAGGGACGGGTTTTGATAACTATACTACTGGGGAGTATGGAATACCCCCAGGGAAAGGGGGCCCGGTGATACTTCCCCGGAAATTTTTCAAATTTTAACCTTTCAAATAGCCTTTATCGTTCAGTTTTGCAACTTACATAGAGTTTAGGTTAAGTAAACAATAATGTAATTACATAGAAAATTTGCAAATCAAAAACAATTTAAAGTTGGTTTAGGCATATAGTGCAAAACTGATTTTTATGTTATTAGTTTACTACAACTAAGTGCCCTTATAAAGTGTTAGGGACGTGTATGTAAAATTTGTAATTTTATTATTGTACATAATATAATGCGCGCTGGAAATCTTTGGGGCGACTTTTAAGTCAAAAAAGTTTTCGAATGAGCGTGTTCCCACAGTCCATTGAATTGTATGATATATTGTGCTTTACTGTGTTAAATACATCCGGATGTGAACAGGCCCTTGTATGCGCCCAACTCGTATACAATAAATTTCTCATTTCGGCGAAAAACGGGACTTTTGCCATCCCGTATCAAAGTTCCCCGGGACGCGGGACAAAATTTACAAATAAGGGACTGTCCCTTAAAATCCGGGACATTTGGCAACCCTGCTTACGAGTGCAAATGAAACCCAAACTGAAAAAAAAAAATGGATATAGTATGTACAGAACACATTAAAAAAGTTGAATGGGAAACAACATTTTAAGTTTTGAATAAAATAAAATTATATGCATTCAAAGTGACACACGGACACATGTACACGTTACCTGATCGGGTACAGAGTGACTTTGATAGCATGAGGATAACGATTGATTTCAATTTTTTATTAACAGATTCTATAATTTTGTTCCCGCTGTTTATTGGTCTCGTTAGTTTGGTTTTCGATGTCTAATTAAGTGACATGAATAAGGAAAAATTATGATATGTCTTTAATTCACCAGAAGTTTTTCTTATTATGCATAAGTACTTTCCTGTCCACGGAGTTACTACAAGTTATAAACTTAAAAATTAATGAAATTCTTTTGATATATAAAAGGACGGTTTATATGCCATGAAGTCTGGCAAAAGGAACACGGTGGTTCTGCTCATTTTCCATCTAACTCTCTTAAATGAAATTCTAGATTTTATATTAAAATTATCAAGATTTTATAAAGCTGCAAAACTGAACGTCGTCGATAATTTCTAATGTATTAAGAAAACAATATTAGGTGTTTTATAAAAGTATACATCACCTGCAATGAAGCACTATATCTAAAGAATATCATAGTTTTATAATTTTAACGTGGCACCCCTTAGGTAGGTTTTTTAAGAGCACCAATGATTTTCTTTTCCTATTCGAGGGCCAAACTGACAGGAAACTACAGTTTAAATCCGATCTCGTCACCTCTTAGGAAATACATTGATGACAAAGAGGGAATTTACGGTTCTAGTGTGTCGTTTCAGCATTGTCATATTGTCAAGTTTTGCCTTTGTTTAAAAATTTCAAGTATATTTTATACATTTTAACGTAGTTTCTTCCCCTCAATTCCCCCCCCCCTTCCCCAATTTTAGAAATAAAAAATGCTTACCGTAAAATCTCGACTATAATACGCACCCGAGTATAATACGCATGCTTGATTTTGTCCGAAATTTTCGGAAAAAATTAAAATTCGACTATAATACGCACCCATAACTTTTCAATATTTTATTAAAAATTGCACAAATATTTATTAGCAGAAATAAAATTTGTAATAAAAAGAAACCAAAACCTTAAATTCAGTAAGAAAAAAACTTAAATTTTTTGTCAAAACAAACGATACTGGCAAATTATCAGTCTTAATCACGTTCACTAGAATACAGCTCATCTATTGCTGTTGCGTCCATGTCATAAGTATTGGTACCTTCGTAATATATATCACCATCATCATCCTCATTTGATGACAACTGCCCATCCTTGCATAATATGTCGTTCTCACTGCCGTCTCACGTTTAACAATTCATAATTTTTCTGCTGTCGTATAGGACCGCCTTGAAGAAAATTTGAGGGAAATAAGCAAAATAAAATAATTTTTTGCACTTGCAACAACCGGGAACTATCACTATTTCAAGGGACTTGTTATTAAACGAGCTCGTGTGTGATACGGACTGTGATTTCCGTTTAATTAAAAGGAATACCTGCTTAGTAAACGGGTGGATGAACCACGGAGTGCAGATGCGCACGTACCCGTGTTGCGACAATGTCTTACAGCTGCTGTACGTTCGTTTATCCAATGTTTGAAACTACTTTTTTTTTTCAATTCCTACTATTAGTTCACACTCTCCCTATATATATCTTGTTCAAATTTTCAATCGTTAATAAAATACTTTTTATTCATCCACTCAAGTTCAAATACATTTTTTTAAACTTGTAGTGGATGACACTTGATGTTAATACAGTTTTTTCAAATATTAATTCATTAATTAAATTTAATTAATCAATTTTAGTTTTAGACCTAGAGCGTCTCTTGCTCTTGAATAGTAATTTCCCTCTTGTTACTGTGTAAACGGTAGCACTGCGGTAGCGCGGGATTCTCCCGTCCTGTAGGTTGCGGGATCGAATCCCCAACCTGACAAGCTTTTTCTCTCTCTTTCCCCCCCCCCCCCTCCTAATCTCGCACAGTAGGCAAGGTTCTGGCAGGCAATCCTTTTTTTCAATTCCTACTATTAGTTCACACTCAAATTTTTCTTTGTTGACCTAAGTAGGAATTGACTTTAAAAATTTTTTTTATATATTACTTGTTTTTTTTTTTTTTTTTTTTTTTTGTTTTTTTTGTATGCGAGTATAATACGCACCCTCATTTTTGCGGACTAAAATGTGAAAAAAAAGTACGTATTATACTCGAGATTTTACGGTAATTGGGATTTCAGGCATTAAATAAAATTTCCTTCGTTCTTTGCTGTCTTGGATGCGGACGTCTCTCTAAAGCATTTTTCTAGCAAAATGGTTCAGATGTACAAACTCTTTTCTTGCAAAAGAAATTGATTGAAAAAAACCGATCGAGAGAATATGGTGTATACAATTGCGCTGCCTTGAAAGCATGGTAGAATATGCATTATTTAATGGGATCTTTTTATAGTGACACTTGTAAGGTATACACAAGATTCGATTCACAAGAATCGAACTTTTGAGTGAATGAATTAAAGAAGCTGCTTGAGATATGCTAATTTCGGCATACGCGCTTAGTAGAAATACCATGCAGCGTCATTAATAAAAAAAGTTGTTAGGGTTTTAAAAAGGTTGTTAAAGTTGATAGATAAGCGACAGGGAGCTACGAGGTATGCAGCTCGAGTGCTATCCTGCGCTAGTGCTTAGGGGGCCCAAAGTTTACGTGGCAGAATTGCTGGTTGACTTACTGTTCGTGAGTATTGAAAAATATATTGTTCTTGAAAGCTGTATTTATATATCTGTACAAGTAGTACGTATGAATCTTGTTGTTAAAAGCAAAGCCTACATGTGCAAGAATATTCAATAAACATTGTTTCATGTATAAACTGTGTTTGTATCAAATTCATTTAGAGTGCCACTTCAAATTATATACACCCAAGTCTGGGTAGAAGTGAGCTATTTTCTCTATACACTTCAAGTTCTAGTCTCCCATATTTGAAGAATAACCTTCTCGTAAATAAATTCATAAATCGGAAGAAGACTGAATGGAAGGGTGCTGGCATTTGGTACTAGAATCTGTTTGTTTGAGACCCGCTATTGGCATGGGTACTGGTAATGACTTTAAAATGAAGGTCTCAGGCTAATTAGCCCTCGTGTAGCGAAAGATGACCGAAGCATTTTCAACAAACCAACCATTAATCTGCGGACGTTTTGTTACGGACATATCCGATGCGCGAATAGTGTTGGTTGTCCTATTCCCGCATCTTCAACACAGAGAACCGATTCACACAAAAGAATGATTCATATGCACTATGTTTGTTCATTTTCTGTTAAAACCATTCACACTTAGTCTTCAGATCTAATGGTTTATTTAAAGGATTTATCAGGCAACAAGATAAAATTTAAGTTAACCCCCCTCCCCCGCAGAGATAAGACACATCTTTACAACAATACTCTGAAACGACTGACAGGCAGGAGTGGGGATTTAATCCATAAACCCCGGATTTCGTGGCCAGAATTCTTTGCCTAGTCCAGCCCGAAGATGTGTGGAATCTCATTTTCTGAAAACCAGTAATTACCTCTCACAATTTTAAAATGTACGCGATATTTTATCAAATTTCTAATTTAAGGTGCAAAATAGCGAATTCGAAAAAGCTCTGTAGAAACTGAGTTACGATTAGAAAAGTACGATTAGAAAAGTGCTGAACAGCATACTCCTCATAGATTAACATTAGAATATAAACATTAGAATATAGAAGATAAACTGATACGCCGCCTTACCACGCATATATCTTATTCTTTCTTAATTATTTTTCCCGATGGTACTGATTTTTTTTTTCTGCAATGACTTTTTCCATGTTTCCTAACGATCCACCAAAGCTCTTCCCAAAGTCGAGTGTCAATGTAACAGTAGTTTTCTAGGGGTGGAATTCGAATTCTCGATTTTTGAACTTCGGAGCCAAGTCCGAACCATCCCCGCGATGTAAGGGAATTTCATTCACAGAATATCACCACTTACAATTTCTATTTCAAATATTCAATGAAACGCAAAAGAAAAAGAAAGAATTAAGGAGAGTCGTATTATATGCACTAGTTACAGAATATTGTCTATTAGGAAATACAAATATTTATCCTTCAAGAAGAAATTTCGTATGAGTTGAACTTCTGTTTTTATCGGTTGTAATAAATATAATATGAAGCAAAAAATAATTTTCTGAAAGGTAAAAACTTCTCAAAAATTTATCCAGTTGGTAAAAACATTATGTGCTTAAAACTTTGCATTCTTTCAAAAGTAAAAATATTTATTTCCCTTCTAATGGAATAAAAAATTTTATACACTTCTACGTATTTTCTCCATATATTAAATCTTCATTAGTAGAATTGATCTGACGGTGTACTGGTGAATAAAGTTAATGCCGATGATAATAATTATATGTATATTAAAAAATTAAACACGAATTTAACTTAATAATTTAAATTAATAAAAAAATAAATGAATTTGAATTAATAATTTATAAATTAAACGTGAAAAAATTAAATACAAAAATTATACACGTGTGTATAAAAATTATGTGTATTAAATTATGAGTATACAAAAAATATATCCAAAGCAGGCAGTTTAAGTTTTACCAAGCCTTGGACTTTCGAGCGAATTCTACATTTGTCCAAAAGGGAAAACGCTGTCTCATCAGGCAAATCCCTCTGTTAATGGTTTGATGCAATGTTAAAACCCTCTTCCCAACAGTCCGAGTCATTATTTTCGGAGTGTGTCAGATTATCGTGAGGGATTCACGGGTTATGAGGTCTTGCATCTTTAACAAGCTAGATTAACGGACCCATTTGGGAGCTAAAGAAACGTGCAGAATAAATTTGCAGAGCTGAGGTGGGACGACTTCTGGAGAACTGTCTCTTATATTTGTTTATGAGTAAGAAATGTTTAAACAGAAATAGCAGAAAAGTACATAATCCTTTTGGAAAACTCCTTTTTCGCTAACGGGTTCTCTCCACGTTGAGTATTTAAAAAAAAAAAAAAATCCTAAAATCACCAGTAGATTGGGAAAGAGGGCTTCTGAATTAGCATTTCTGATATCGAACTTAACATTTCCTAACTAGCAAACAACATTATCAATTGCACAGCTATAAAAAAAATCACAACTTAGATTATAATTTTCAGATGAGAAATTTTAATGAAGTCTAAGATACCTAGAAAAAAATCGTAGTTTTATGTTGAATTAAATGATTTTTTTTTTCGTGGTCAAAAGAGGCTCTTTACTATCGTTGTTTCTGAATTAATGACCTAGGTTATAGCTGGAATTAGAAAAGCAACCAATATATTTATTTTATGGAAGTATCTTTGGCTTTTAACGTTCTAAATTAGTGGTTTAGTCAGTGTATAGTAGCATTAAAAAGAGGAAAGAATTCCTTAAGTTCAAATATAGACACTTGCTTTAAAATCTGTTTAAAATAATTAAAAACAGAAATAGGAATTATTGGAAAACAAAAAAAAAACTTCTAAGGTAGGTTGGTTATGAAGTATAATTTTTATAAGAAATTTAAAAGTAATTTTTTATTAATGTTTTGAATTGCATCTAATAGTACATGGAACTTTTGACTCATTATAGGTCGAAATGAAATATTTGCTGCCTGTACTCTACAAATTGAATTTCAGTACGAAAATTTGAATCTGAATTTTTCAAAAACTTATAATCCGGCGGAGATTTGAACAGCACTTTAAGCGACTCGAGACACCGGAAATACACATTTTTCGAGGTGCATGTACTGAAGAGATGTCGAAAGAAGAAAAAATCGCACAACGGCAAAATGACTTCTGCATATACGATGTGTTGAAATCGAAAATAAGATATGGATGAGTTTAGTAAGCTATGCCTAAGAATACGAAAAAAAAATGAACACGAAAGAAGAAACCATGAAACATATTACTAATATTGTATGTATATATATATATATATATATATATTAATCCCTAATTTGGCAGTACTTGGATTAGATAATACTATTTACTCTTGCTAATAAAATAAAAGAAATTCATCCAGTGTTAGAAATGTACTTAAAATTATTTCTGAAATAATAAAAAAAAGTTTATTATTTTGGCTCAATATCACGTTTAAGAAGACACTGACAACAGAACATAAAATGACAATCCTATGAGCATTTTTCATGCATTTGAATAATTATTCGATCAACTGAAAACTTTCTCTAGATTGAGAATGTGAAAAGTTACTGTCCCGGATGAGTTTGAATTTTGAGAGAACTTAAATTAGTTGCATATGTGGGAGAAAGTAATGTTAACACAATCGCTACCAAAGACTACTTTAAATGTTTAATTCATTCTTGTCCTGCGTACCATGGGCGAATTTAGTCGTTTATTAAAAGTCCCTTTATTTGCAGGTATTTCTTTGTCAAGAACATGGCTACCTGAGGCAGACTGCATTTTCGGAAGCATAATCCAAGTAAATTCACAAAATATGGCATGACGATAAGAATGTTCTGCGAATCTGCAACAGGCTACATACACAAACTGCAAATATACGAGAGGTCAAGTATGGCCTTGAAAGCACCGTGTTTGAACTACTTGATCCCAACTCGACAAAGGCTATGACATTTACGTTGGCAACTTTTATAAGTAACTTTATACAGTGCAAAGCTGCCCCAGATACTTTCTCAAAGAGACGCCAGTGGTCCATTGAGGGGTACTCTTAACACCAGGAGTCCACCTAATCAACCAGAAAATCAATTAATTTTTGAAGAAGCGAAATGGTTTTCCAATGCGATGAACCAGATCTACTCTTTTTTCATAAAATATTCAAGGGTTGTGAATATGATTTCAACCATACACTGTACAGATATGGTGGAGGTCCAAAGCCGATTCGATAGTGTAAAAATTAAGCTGGGGCTGACAATAATGTTTTATTTTAATTTATAGTTAACGAATGGGTTAAGTATCCATCTGTAAAACTTCTTTCTTGAGCAAATTTTTGATATTCTTGACAACTACGGTGTGAAGATACCAATTTCATATGTTATAGTTACTAACTCGCCATTATATCTGAAATAAAAGAACTATCATTAAATTAAACAATTGGCAAAGTTAATGGTTTTTTAGTAGGGAGCGAGTTTTTTGAATTGCGGTCATTTGAAATCATTAGTCAAGTTCGACGCGCCCATTCCATGTACGATTTCAATCAAGGGTATTGATGAAATTTCATTTGCAAGATTGTTTAGAAAAGCTTTAATCCCGGAGTGCCTTTAACACGATTCCTCCTTCTTACAACTTATTCACCTGCCAATCTAAGTTCAATTTAAAGTGCAATTTCTCGCTAAAAATAATTATACGGTTTCATGATTAATTTCCAAGTGTGCATACAGCGTGTTTTTTCGAAGAACATCAATGATATGAGAGAAAGTATTACGGGAATTTATGATGAAAAATTTACTTTTTTATTCTGAGAAAGTATTAATATATCTTGAAAGCAATTATGAGAACTAGATTTTGGAATCTGCAATTTTCAGGTAGCAAATTTCGATTGCTTTCCCTTACTAAGTGAACAGAATCATTTATTTTTTCCAGATATTCATAAAGTAATGCTCTGCTATAATAGATTCTCCAATTTATGATACATAACATATTCCAGACATGAATTAGAATTAAAATAATGATCCCTTTACGTTGATGATTTTTAATAACTGATCTACGAAGGCGAAATCAATGAATTTTCTGTGATCAACAGAACAACTCAGAAATATTAATCCGTTACTTTCTTTTTTTCGCTGTCACAATTAGAAATAGCAGTCTTAATTATTAATAGAGGAAAGAAATAAAAGAGTGTGCACATGGTAAAAGTAGCAGTTTCCGAATGACTTGCACTTTTGGGGGTACTAAAATAACTTTTGGAAAGAAAACTTGGACATATGATATCCTTTTTGCGAAAAAAATATTCATGTCTAGAATTTTCAAGAAAACAATGCACCGAAAGGAGAGGAAAAAGATCAAACATGTAATTGTTGTTGTTTCTAATGCCCCCTGGCCGGAGTATGTTCCAGACCAGGTCCAGATAGACTAGTGGGCTGAGGTTGTGTGGTTCCAGTTTATAATGGCACCAAAAGTTCTAGTTAGCCAAGTGCCACCTCAATTTTGACCGTACACTCTCAGGGGTGACATCTGGAGGGATCGTACTATGGAATTTCAGCCTTACGGCCGAAAAACCGCTATGGCACTTCCACATCCTAGCAGACATTAGGCCTGGGCGATGTATCGATACATCGTGAAAAACCTGTGTGAAGCCGACATCGTCACACCGGTTTCATAATTTTCAAATCGGCGATATATCGTAACATCGCGATTTCCCGGTGTCACACAAACGGTTCCGATGCTTCTGTGTGCGCATGCGCGATGTTACGATGTCGCATCGCTTGGTCTGCGATTTCCCGGTGTTCGATGTATGTATGCATGCGCGGTTTTACTATATCACATCGCTTAGCTTGAAGACGGTTCCGATGTTTCTGTGTGCGCATGCGCGATGTTACGATGTCACATCGCTTGGTCGGCGATTTCCCGGTGTTCGATGTTTGTACGCATGCGTGGTTTTACTATATCACATCGCTTGAAAGGACTATTTTCCAGTTTCACACCGTCAATACTTAGACGGACTATAATAGACTGACGACTCCTCGAATTCTTTTTGTACATAAGGTGATTTTCCATCACGTGATTTTCTCTTCGATGTTGTGATAGAGTGTGTTGTAGTGATAAGAAAGACGAAGCGATAAATCGCAAAGGTCCAGACCAGCACAAGAGTCCTGCTTTCTGCACATGCGTGTGTGAACTTAGGATTTGTTTCTATTGTCAGTGTGTTTACTGTTAGATTCTTTGGGCTTACTTCTTTTTAGAGTAGTCAGCACGAGGTGTTATTACAAGACAGAGAACTGCATTGCTTCCAAAAAATGCAGAAATGCAGATATTCTTGGCTCAAAATAAACTATATTTAAATGTTTAATTAGTTTAGTCTATTGCAGGACAACAACCTGGTCTCATTTTTATGTATGAATCTATGTTACTTTTTTTAGGGAGGCACGCTGCCACCTGCTGGCTACGTTCGTGGTTAACATCGCGATACATCGTCACATCGCGATGTTAGACTGACGATGTATCGCGATGTCAAAAATGTAACATCGCCCAGGCCTAGCAGACATGCACCCCCGACCCCGCTTGACACATTTTGGGGTCGATTAGTCACGCTCCAGGAGCGTGACCCCCGCCTCCAAGGTCCCTCGTGTCTCTTTGATGATCTGTGGAAAAAACCGCCCAAGAGAGAGATCGCTGCAGAGCGCTCCCCATAAATCACTCGTTTCACCCCAGAATCCTGTGCAGTGCAGATGTGTGTGGCCGTAGTATTAGATAAAAAGCAGAGAGGAACCTTTAAAACCTCAAACCTGTTCAAACGGGTTTCTCCACTCAAGAATTTTCGCCCCTGCAGGGGTCGCGCAAGTACAATCGAATCAGCTGATTGACTAGCGGCTGGACAGCGAGAGAGACAATGCCTGGTTCCTGGCTGTCTGCGAGTTTGGCATTAAAAGATAAAAGGAACTCACCCCTGACGAAGCCGATTAAGGATATTCCGATATTGTATCGATATGCAAATGATCGGCGTGTTGCACCCGAGACCCCCAGAAAGGCCAATGAAAAAACTGATTCAAGAGCGCGGAGATTAAAATGTTCCTCTAGGGGAAAAACTGATAAAAGTAAATGCAACAGATTTTTGAGGGATCTTGCCCAGCGTATTCGTTTTTGCAGGAACTCTTCTAGTTTCTGCTAAAGAGTCTCCGGATTTCTTTCTTAGAGAGTGGGCAAAGATTGATCTTCGTCGATTTTCTTGGAGCTTTGATCTTTGATCTTGAGAGAGTGCGTGAGGCGAGTTGCCTGCATCAAGAGACATCGGTCCTAAGTAGCAGAGCCTGCGCTTAGATAGCCAGAGAGCTGTACCGTACTAACTCACCCCCGAAATCTGTGCGTGAGAGTCAAGTCCTCAGCTGTTTCTAAGCGCATGCGTCAAGAAGAAAAGAATTTTGGTGGGGAGATGATTTTGCAGGAAGAAGGTCATTGCCCTCCTGCGAGAGGGGACGCTTGAGCTACAAGCTAGAGTGTTATGATGTTTTTCTGTTCTTGTATATAGTTCTGTTCTTGTATATAGTGTGTGTGTGTTCTGTGCCGTAAATAAAATGAAGAAAACGCTACCTGATGTCTTTCCTAATGTGAAAGTTTGATTTATTGGCCACGTTACGGTACAGCTTTAATGGTGGATAACGGTGGTACGAAATCCACCGACGATGCAAATGTGAGTGGAATGCCTGCCATCGTTCGGAATGCCTAGTTTGGGTTTAGAAGCAAGATCGGTGAGTGCCAAGAAATTTTTTGTCTCCTGTTAGTTGCAGTGGCAAAGGTGAAAATGCTTTTATTGATGTGTATATTTTTGGCATCATTGCCATGGTATATTAATGTGAACATCATTGTTCTATTGAAAAGAAATATATATTAAGTGTATTTTTCCTTGGGCATCATTGCCATTGAATTAATTGCATCATTGCAAAAATTAAATGTTTAAGCATTATTGCTTATTTGAAACTTTTGTGGATATTTTGGGCATCATTGCCATGGTATATTAATGTGAACATCATTGTTCTATTGAAAGAAAAAATATATATATATATATTGTTTTGTTTTTCTATTGGGTATCAATGCTATGGAGTTTATTGTATCATTGCAAAAATTAAGAAACAAAGTTAGTCATCACGAAGCTAATTTTGAACGATTTTTTTTTTTAAAGTGTCGTGGGGTATCAATGCCAACTATTTTTATTTCTTGTGTATATTTTTTTTTGCTTTCTGAAGAGCATAGATTTTGAAATCTAAGAACTGTCGAAAACGAAATTCCTTTGTCTTAGTTGTATGTATTTCATGCTAACAGGTGGAGCATCATTGCTCAGATAGAAATATTTTATATATTTTAAATAAGTGTATTGAATTGTGTTGAGTATTTTGAAATAATATAAATAATTAGAGCATCAAGGCTTGAAAAATTTTGAAAAGAACAATTTGTAGATCAGTTTGTTTTTGTGCACGATCGTTAAATATTCAGGTGAAAAGAATTGTAATGATATAGGATTGAAATATTTATGCAGTATTTTAAATGTCATATATAATTATTTTGAACTTGGTATTGAGTATGGCATGTCCAAAATATATTATGTTACGCATAAAAAATTGATTTCAAGGAAATCCAAAGTAATCATTTTAGTTACGTTTCTGAAACAAAAGCAAAGTCAGTTACTTGAATTGAGATTTTATATCGTTTTAATAAAGAAACAAAGCTTTACTTAATTATTTTATGTTTAAGTAAATATATTTACTGTTGTTCTACTTGGGATAGTGACAAAAGTTATAGTTAGACTTTTTTTTATTTGAACCAGTAATTTCGATTTCTGTTTGAATAGTCCTAAATTTTTTTGAGTGTACGAAACTATTTGCCTACAAATATGGCTTTTCTTGGTCGTGGAAGGAAAGATCTAAAAATTTTAGCTGAAGAATTAGGTTTAGAAGTAAGGGCTGAATTTAAAATAGCCGACATCAAGAACCTGATTATAGAAAGAAAAATTATAAAAAAGATTTTGTCATGGAACAACTTACTGTAATAATAGACAGCAGGAATGAACGAGAAGAAGAGCAGAAAAGGAGAGAAGAGCGAGAATTTGAGGAGCAGAAAAGGAGAGAAGAACATGAATTTGAATTGGAAAAATTAAAACTTGAAACTGTTGCAAGACCAGTTAGGAGTGAATCCTCCCGTTCGAAAGTTGACCTCCGGCAATTGATTCAAAGGTTTGATGAAAAAGAAAGCGATATTAGCTTGTACCTCCAAATTTTTGAGAGACAAGCTGAATGGGCACAGATTGAGTTTGTGGATTGGGTGTCCCATCTTCTAGGATTGCTTCCCTGTGATGTAACAGAGTTGATAGTTCGTGAACCTGCAGAAGACGCTAAAAAGTACGAGCATGTCAAGAATTTGCTCCTGAAGAGGTTCAAACTTAGTCCTGAAAAATTTCGCCGGAAATTTGCTAAGCCTCAGAGAGGTGCAGAGTCAACATGGGGAGACTATGTGTATGAACTGGAAAATTATTGCAGAGAGTGGGTGACGGGTTTAGGAATCTCAACTTTTGAGCAGTTACTAAAATTAATGGTAACTGATCGATTAAAACGCCGTGTTCCCGTCGAAATTCGTGATCACTTTATAGACGAATGGACCGAAATGATTTCTCCGAGTGATTTGGCATCAAAAATTGATGCTTATGAAAATGTCAGAGGGAATGTTAGAAAGAAAAATAATCTTAACAAAACTGAAGAAAATTTTTTCTCCGAGGTCCAAATAGAAATTTGCTTCTGACTCTAGAGACAAGTTAGAGAATAACACTCAGGCTAGAGCTGAAGGCCAACAGAGGATAGAACAACCCAAATGGCCAAAAAGAGATGAAAATTTTGAAAAAAGAAGACTACCACAATGTTATGAATGTGACTCTTATCAGCACATCAGACCTCAGTGCCCTAAGCTGAAGAAAATCCCGGAATCAGCTGCAAGCGTAAATCGAATCCGAGGAGGTGAAGACGAGTTTTTGCTACCCTATACCACGATGAGGCAAGTAAATGGATTTGACATGCCTATTTTACAGCGCTCTGGAGCAAGTATAGACATTGTATGCCAAAAATACATCACTCCAAATATGTTTACTGGAGAACATGTATGGGTACAGCAACCTTTAGATCTTGCTCCCACCTGTTTACCCTTAGCTGAAGTGAAACTGGTTGGTGACTTTGGAATTGTTATCACGAAGGCAGCAGTAATCAGGGATGAATTAGATCAAGGCAGATATTTGTAAGGAAACAGAACTGCTTCTTTGCTAAGGCTAGTTGCTAGGAGCAAAATGTTCTCCCATGCCAGTTGAATGCAATGCAGACAAGAAGGCAAAAACAACTTCAAAGAGAGATTGAAGAAAAAGAAGAAACGACAACTGAATTTGAAAGTGCAACAGTCCATCAGGAAGATAGTGAGTTGGACAAGAATCAATCATTTCTTTCGTGCATAAAAGAGGATGACCCCTCCCTATCACTTTTGAAAGTAGCGAAACAGTCCCTCTCACTTGTTTTAGCGAAAGTCTCCTTAAGAAAGGAGACTTTCGCTACTGCGCAGAAGCAATGGAAGGATTTGCAGCCATTGTTTGAAAAGGCAGGTGAAACCTCATCTGCAGATACGTCCAAAGAAATTTATATCTTGAAAGGTAACTTGCTGTTGAAAAGAAAATTTGATAAAACCGGAAAAGAAAGGCTGTTACTAATTATTCCTGTAGAATATCGAGAGCGTTTAAAAGCTCTATGCCACGAAGGTACTTCAGCACATCTTGGCGTGACAAAGACCAAGGATATTTTGGAAAGACATTTTTTCTGGCCAAAGTGTTTCCAAGAGGCGGAAAATTATGTACGCAGTTGTGATGCTTGTCAGAGAGCAGGAAAACCAAATGACAAAAAGAAAGCTCCAATGAAAATTGTTCTCGTTATTCAAGAAGTTTTTTCGAAAATAAATGGAGATGCGTGTGGCCCATTACCTGTTACACCTACTGGGAAGAAATATATAATCACTACAATGTGTTTATCTTCGAAATATCAGGATGCGGTCTCTGTCACAGATATTAGTTCAGTATCTGATATAGATGCTTTACTGCAAATTTTCAGCCGAATGGGATTTCCAAAGGAAATTCAATGTGACCAAGGAACACCCTTCATTAGTGCTCTTACAGAGGAATTTTTGACACGATTTGGAATCAAGATTGCTCATAGCTCTGTTTATCATCCTTAGAGTAATCCCATAGAGCGTTTCCATCATACGATAAAGAGTATTTTACGAGTTCTTTACTTAGAAGCCGCACCAGATTAGGAACAACATATTCACTCAGCTCTCTTTGCATTACGAACTGTAACTCATGAAAGCACGGGGTTTACACCAGCGGAGTTAGTTCATGGCAAGAATTTGAGAACTCCCTTGACATTATTGTATGAGAGTTGATTGCACCCGCCTAATGCTGAGAATACAGTTGTCGAATATGTTTTTGAATTACTAAATAGTCTTAAAAGATGTCAAGAGTTTGCGGTTGAAAAGATGGAAGAGGTTCAAAGTAAACGGAAGACGTGGTATGATAAGAACGCTGTGAAAAGAGAGTTTAAAGAAGGATATTTAGTTCTCATTTTGGCTACAAATAAAACAAATAAGCTGGTAGTCCAGTGGACAGACCAGAAACAATTCTGAGTAAGATTTCGGATACTAACTACATCGTCAGCACTCTGAATAAGAAAGAAACGTCACAAATTTATCATGCAAACCTTTTGAAACCCTACCATTCGAGACCAGAATTGATTAATTTTCCAGATTGCAGCAAAGCTATTGAACAATCAGAGCTTTGCATTGATTTTCCAAGCATGGAGTCAAATCCTAATATTTTTAATTTTGCAGAAATTGTCCAAGAGTCAGTTGGAGAAAAGATTGGAATCATGTCAAATTCAGCAGTTTCAAGATCTTTTATTGAAATATTCCAAAGCCTTTTCAAATAAGCCTGGTATGACACATCTGGTTGAACATGACATAGAATTAATAGATGATAAATCGGAAAGAACAAAACCATATCGAATGTCTCCCAGACAGACTGAAATTTTGAGATGCGAAATAGAAAAGCTGTTGCAATATAAAGTCATTGAGGTTGGAGTATTTGATTACACATCTCCAATGATCCTTGTAGAGGTTCCAGGCAGATATCCAAGACCAGGCATTGACTATCGCAGGCTAAATGAAGTTACAAAGACATAATATTTTCCTCTCCCAAACATCGAAGAAAGAGTAGAACTTGTTTCTTCAGCGAAATTCATTACTGTCCTAGACCTTGCCAAGGGGTACTGGCAGATACCTCTCAGTCAAAGATCCCAAAAATTGGTGGCATTTGTTACCAGTTTTGGAAGTTGTCGTCCTTTAAGAATGCCATTCGGGCTAAAGAATGCCCTTTACTTTTTTGGCAAAATGATGGCTGAATTATTGCAAGGGTGTGAAGAATTCGCCGTGCCATATTTAGATGATGTAGCAATTTTTTCTAGTCATTGGGAAGATCACGTTAAACATTTAGATAGAGTCCTAAACAGAATTTCAAAATCTAACCTAACAATTATACCTTCAAAGTGTATGTTTGCACAAGAATATGTCAAATATTTGGGACACTATATTGGACAGAACCAAAGAAGACCTACCGAGTAAAAAGTCCAGGCTATCAAACAGTTCCAAGCTCCATCTACTAAAACTGAAATACGAGTTTTCCTTGGGTTAGCCGGCTATTATCGCCGATATATTCCCATGTTTTCGGTAATGGCTGCACCTTTAACTGAATCTTTGAAAGGAAAAAATAAAAGAGGGTGTATAAATTGTTCGCCAGAGTGTGAGTCTGCTTTTCCCGAATTGAAAAGGATTCTTAATTGTCAACCAATCTTATATGCACCTGATTTTATTCGAGAATTTTTACTTCAAACCGATGCTTCCGATTTAGGAATGGGAATCGTTCTTTCTCAGGTGGACGACCAAGGAGAAGAACATCCTGTGCTGTTTCTCAGTAAGAAATTCTCTGAAACGGAAAGACGTTATTCTACCACTGAGAAGGAATGTTTGGGTTGTAAAGAAACTGCACTGTTATCTTGATGGTCAAAAATTCAAAATACAAACCGACCACAATCCATTAGTGTGACTCAGTACAAATGCCAGCTTAAACCCCAGATTAATGCGTTGGGCATTATGACTTCAACCATACATTTATGAAGTAGTGCATCGTCGGGGAACTTTACACAAAAATGCTGATAGCCTTAGCCGTGTTCCATGGCCAGATTAAACGAAAAAGAAAACTTTTTTTTCTCGCTGTTTAATTTTGTTTATTTTTGTAAAGACTGTTCGCTTAATATATATATTTTTTTTGCCTGAGAAAAAAATAGTAGAAAAGGAAGGTTTCTGTTGTAAACAATATTAAACTATTGTACTAATTCCAAAATAATTTCTTCCTGTTATTGGTATATATTGAATTTTGTGTTATGTATGATTTCTATTACTTATAGCATTTAAGGTATTTTAAGTTTATGTATTGCCACTGTAACTTTTAGCCTTGGCACTGCACTGTTTTCTTTCGCTGTGTTTTTTCCCTACCTTTTCTCACAGAACAACCTTCTCGAAAAGTCCTCGGGGAGGGGAGGAGTTGTACTGTACTAACTCACCCTCGAAATCTGTGCGTGAGAGTCAAGTCCTCAGCTGTTTCTAAGCGCATGCGTCAAAAAGAAAAGAATTTTGGTGGGGAGATGATTTTGCAGGAAGAAGGTCATTGCCCTCCTGCGAGAGGGGACGCTTGAGCTACAAGCTAGAGTGTGATGATGTTTTTCTGTTCTTGTATATAGTTCTGTTCTTGTATATAGTGTGTGTGTGTGTTCTGTGCCGTAAATAAAATGAATAAAACGCTACCTGATGTCTTTCCTAATGTGAAAGTTTGATTTATTGGCCACGTTACGGTACAGAGCTAATAGCTCTATTTCTGGATTGTTCAGTCCGCGGCACGAATTCAACGAACGGTAAGTTTTCCCGGACAGTGGTTCCAGCATTCAAGCTTAAATCCCTGAGGACGATCTGCAGTGGAGGTGCATCGAGATTTCTGTGAGGACTATTCCTAAATTGTGGGTGTACGAACTCAAGTGACGTCCATCTGTGTACATTTTAAGATTCCTATGATTACGACCTAATCGTGTGTATATAATCAAGAGCACTCCAAAGTTAATATCAATTTAATTCAGTGCTGATTTAGTTGGCCGTTAATTTTTTTTCACGTAACCTGTGATACGCTACCTAGTGTGTCGGCTTAGACACCAAGTCCCAGACAAACGTTACAGTACCCTCTCCCACCCTCCCTGGCCTCATAGAGGTACTTTCCAGTCTGCAGATTTAACGGGCCCATATCCGGCCTAGACACGGAGGTATTGAAGGGCGCTTGTCCAGATTCGATCCGAGCACCCTCAGCACCGAAAGCCGTCATCCAAGGAAGTCTTTTGGCCTTAAAGTTAAGTAACATCTGAACCAAAAATCAGTAATAGCCCCATCGTGTTGAAACTATGGTAATAGACTATGGTATAAACTACACTAACTGGTAATTGCATTTGCACCTATTGGGGACTTTGGAGTGAAGATGCCGTGTACGGGCACCTTCAGTTTTGATAGTCCAAACGTGTTCAGAAAAGGAAAACTTAGGACATTTACAGATATGGATTGTTGGGTAGCCATTAAAATTTCGCTCTTTTGATACAACAACATCATGTGTTACAGGAAACGATGCCAAATCAAATACGAAAAACATTTCTAAATTAGCACAGACAAATAAAAACGAGTTCAAACACTAGCAATACAAATGCTTATAACTCAAGTACATTATAACAATTAGATAAAAAAAGTTTTTATTAGACCTGCACACATGCTAACATTAATATCGGATAAGATTTACAGTTCGAAACATATAGCCATCCCTTTGTTTACATTGTGGATTTCAAGGCATTGCATGTTCCCATCTCAGATATATAAACTAAAACAGACGACAAAAAAATAAAAAAATCCAGAAAATCTTACAAACATTTATAGTTAAAAATACATAAGTACGAAAAGAATGATTATTGGCAACTCAAAAACTAAGAGACAATATAAAGCATAAAATTTATATAAATTATAATATAAAATATAAACATAAAATATACCATTTATGTTTGTTGTTATCAACGAACAGAGGCCAGCTTTACGTTTTAAAAGATTTTTCAAGGCTAGAAACTAAGACCTCCCAACAGAGTTTTTCTGACTAATGTCTAATAACACTTTTGACAGGAAACACACTTACAGACAATCATAATATCCAATCAGCTAACATTAAAAAAGTTTAAAGAATACGACAAACACAATTATACATAAAAATCTCATTATCATTTTTTTCTCCAATGCGGAGCACTTGTCCGTTAAGACGTTCGCACATAATCCACGACAATCGTTGGTAGCTTCAATGGAGACACCATATAGGTGAACCGACACCACGCCCTAGCGCTACCTTAATTTGGACCATCTAGGGTTTCGTACCTTTTCAAACCCTCTCTGACATCGTAGAAGGACTTTCCAGTCTGCGGATTTAACGTGCCCATATCTGGCCTAGACACAAAGGAATTGAATGACATCGTCGGGATTTGAATCGAGCACCCATCCCAATTCCAAGCCCGACGCACTACCACTAGGCTACGCCGGGCCCAGCAAACTCATTATTTATAGATAGCATTAATATCAATGACTCTTGTAGATATGCAGGATAATTGCTGACAGAATAAATGCCTACAGATATCACATATATTAAAACGACGCGATCACAAATACATATACATACAGTGGTACCTCGACTTACGAGTGTCTCGACTTACGAGTTTTTCGAGATACAAGCATTCTCTCGGCAGATTTTTTGCTTCGAGTTACGAGCTATAATTCGGGTTACGAGCAAGCTTCAGATACCCCACCGCTAGTTTGCGAAGCGAATGCCATATTACGTGCTCATTAAATGAGAACCCTAGAAGCATATAATATTTACAACCTTGATGTACAATTATTATACAATTGTATAATATTATTCTAAGACTACTATCCAGTCTTAAACCTAGTGATTAACACGCAACAATTATCTCCCGGGCAGCTTGCTCTGCCCACACTTGAGTCGCCATCCGAAACCGAACAGCGTCCAACCTCTCTCACAGAGAAATAGCTTCAATTCCCTCCCTCACACTGGGACCCCCATTGGGTCTAGGAGATGGGATGACCTTGGTTAAAAATCAAAGAATAAGATTTAATTATTCAGTTCAGCCTTTCCCCTCCTCTTACATCAGCATCAAGTGTGATCTGCAAGGTAAATGTTGTACATTACACTTAATAATAATACAAGTTTATTGCACTACATTCTATTGTATTGCGCTTTTATACAATGTTCAACATTTATAAGCACATTTCTCTTATTTAAAAACATGCAACAAAAAATTGCGGTGTTTTGGGAAAGACCGAAACGAATGAATGGCTTTTCCATTCATTTCAATGGGGAAAATTGATTCGAGATACAAGTATTTCGAGTTACGAGCTCCGTCATGGAACGAATTAAACTCGTAAGTCGAAGCACCACTGTATTACCCTCTAAAAGCTCGCAGTAATTGATATGAATGATAATTATGCATAATAGATAGTTACAGATGGAAATAAGCGCAAAAAAGCACTGATTACGTATAATCAAACTGTTATTGGGCCCAAATATCAGTAAGAATCAGTCAGTAGAGAAAATAATGCCCACACGAACACAAAAACTAATGGACATCGTAGATGTAGAAGTCAGCCCGGTGTATGGTTTACGAGTTATTTTCATGTTCAGGTCATCCATAGTATTTGGGTTCGAAATTAATAATTCCGTTTTTTTTTTTTTTTAAATAGATAATATCGCTTTTAGCATTTTAAGAATTATGAGAAACATGTGTGTGTGTCTCTTGCAACAGAACAGTTTCCGGTTTGAACGCGTTCTGGACGAATGTATCAAAATGAACCCGTACTTGTGTTATAAGTTTAGAAACATTATTCTCATTTTTCTTCATGTTAAATCAGTTCTGTATGGAAGTATACAAGTGTGTAATTTTTAACACACGCATGTAAATAACTACTTTAAATTTCGCCATGGAGTAAATGTTAGACCTACAAAAAGTAGCCATTACCCTGTATTATTGATTTTGCTTATTTTTAAATACCTTCCATATATATACAGGGTGGTCATAAAAAAACTTATATGGATCTCTAGCGGCCTTTCTGTTCAACCTATCGACATGAATTTAAAAAGTAAACCATAGAAATAAACAAAATTAAAATTCAAGCATAGACTGCTAAATCACTATAACATAAAACATATCCTGCAAAGAAAACAATTTCACTAGAGGATAGCGCAGAATTTTCATATCCCCATAATGAAAAAACAAATAAATAATCCAACAGATATAGATAAAAAATTATACTAAAATAGACAAAAACAAACAGAAATCAAGCACTCTGGGCATCTTCGCACCAACGGCAAGATTCTGCATAAGAGCCGGAAATGAACCATAAAACGACAGAGGTAATCGACAGGTCACGTCATCAGGGGGCCTAACCATGTCAATTACCTCAAGGGGAACTTTCTGAATAGGATGCAGGTAAGCCCAAAAGACATCCCAAGGCCCCGAGTTCCCCATGGAAACATTTAGTCGAAAGAAAATGAAAAGACAAACACAACTTACTGTATGGGCTCAACGCACCTTACAAGCAAGCACACAAAAGTCCTAATGCAATATAATCGGTGCCTACACACCATAATTCCGTAAGTGACGGTTATGGCGAAACAGCAGCCAGTTCTATCCTAATGGTTACGTCATTGTAACATTACTATAGCTCCACCCCCCATTACAACTTAACCAAAAACACAAATACTATTCTAAACAACTTTAAAAATTCCTGAGTCTAAATGCCATTTTTTTAAAACTTTTAAATTACCGAAATTTTTAGGGAAATCGTTTTTTCTTAAGTTTTCCTCGAAAATGCTACATGCCTCCAAAAAATCCCCAGCATTGTTACATATGTTTTTTATTCTGTAAAGTTGTGAGTAAAAAATATTATAATAAATTTTATAGTTTAAGTAGCTATGGAAATTGGTAAAAGTAATAACCTCGAAGTTAAAATCTAACCTTTTATCATAAATTCCTATTTTTATTTCCCTATTTTGAATTTTAATTTTTAAATCCAGATAAGTCGCACAAAGATTATTTTCGTTACTCCGGTTTAAAGTAAGTTCCTTTGGGTAGATTTGATTAAGAAACTCCAAATCGTTACAGTTAAAAATTATGAGGTCATCAATATATCTAAATCCGGTAATATTATTTGAGTTAAGAAATTTAGTTTCGTAAAAATGTAAGAATAGGTTGGCAAATGCACTAGAGTAGCTATTTCCCATAGGTATACCCTTTATCTGTTTAAAGAAACATAAGCCGTTAAAGAGATAGTTTTCAAAAATATTAAATTTACATAAATCAATCCAGTCACATTTTAAGATTAAAGTACTATCTAAATAAGCATCATAGATTTCTGAACATATAAACAATAAATTATCATGCGGAATACTGATAAACAGGTTTTCAAAATCAAACGTGTAAATGCTATCTATATTCTTACTTTTTAAAAAATGTAGAATATCCTGGTTATTATTTATAATAAAGCTTTTTTCGGTAACCTTAATTTTATTTAGAATAATTTTTAAATAGCTAAAGAACTTTTTACTGAACAAAGTGTTATAACAATTTGTACTACAAGTAACAAACCTAAATTTAGAAGGTACTTTATGGAATTTTATTGTAGGAAACAGGTAAGGGTATTTTATGCTATTAATCTTAAACTTAAATTTTTTGCTGAAAGCTAAAATCCTATTATCTATTTCTTTTTTGGTAAGGTTAATTTTTTGATAGGTATTATTTGAGTTGTATTCCCTAGAAATTAACAGCTTAAAATAATCTTTACACATAAAACCAAAGTTATTTGCCGCCTTATCAACAACCGTAATAATAAACTTATTTTTTAAACCTCTAATTTTACTGTATAGAACTTTGTTTAAAAAGAAACCCCTCTTGTCCTCCATACCAAACTCTTCATAATTCCTTTTTATATCCTGTAAAATATGTACCTTCCACTCAATAAAACCTTCGATAGGCCAATTGTACTTCCTTGCTAATTTTATAATAAAGTAGGCTAAAACTTTAGTGATAGAACTTAAAATTTGCTTTAAATTTACCTTATTTCTTATCCTAAATTTTGAGCCCTTACGTAGAACTTCCCTCAACCTAACATCATTAATAATATTAAGATCCCCTGTTACGATATGCCCCAAAGTTGGATTTACAAAGTTTTTAAACTCCTCAATATGACAATTACAATCAGAATTAGAAATTTTGCCTAAGTTATGACAATAAAAGTTATAGTTGCAGATTAAGTCCCTTAAGTTGACTTATTGCTTAAGTTGACCTTAAGCTTAAGTTGACCTACCCTTAAGTTGACTTATTGCTTCTTTGGGGGACTCGGGGCCTTGGGATGTCTTTTGGGCTTACCTGCATCCTATTCAGAAAGTTCCCCTTGAGGTAATTGACATGGTTAGGCCCCCTGATGACGTGACCTGTCGATTACCTCTGTCGTTTTATGGTTCAGTTCCGGCTCTTATGCAGAATCTTGCCGTTGGTGCGTGGATGCCCAGAGTGCTTGATTTCTGTTTGTTTTTGTCTATTTTAGTATAATTTTTTATCTATATCTGTTGGATTATTTATCTATCGAGATGAAATTTCAGATATAGTTATTCAGAGGTATGAGCTCGGGATTCTGGGAACTGCAAAGTGACGCTCACGATTACGGTTATAGGTACAGAAACTCGAAGTTTTCGAATGGCAACACCCACTTATTCCTGACGCAAAACGCTCAGCGCATGTGAAAACCCTAAAGAGCATTAGAACGGTACGTGTATAACGACAAACGGACGCGTTATGCACCCACAAAAAAACAGATCTGTAAACGGCCAACAAAAACACTATCGGGGCGCACGGAGTAAATTTGCATATGAGAGAGATTTTTAACGGTTTTTTACGCTGAATATCTGGCGAACGGCGTTCTGTAATTGGTGTCTTGCTTCTGTCATATGCAAATTTCCTCCGTGCGCCCCGGTAGTGTTTCTGTTGGCCGTTCGCAGAGCTGTTTTTTGTGCGTGCATAATGCGTCCGTTTTTTGCGATACACGTACAATTCCAACGCTCTTTAGGGTTTTAGCATGCGCTGATTATTTTGCGGCAGGAAAAAGGGGAAATTGCCATGCGAAAATTTCGAGTTTCTGTACCTATAACCGTAACCGTGAGAGCCACTTTGTTGCCGTTCACAGAATCCCGAGCTCATACCTCTGAATAAATATATCTGAAATCTCATCTCGATAGGTTGAATGGAACGGCTGCTAGACGTCCATATATCGGCAAAGTTTTTTATGACCACCCTGTATATATATATATATATATATATATATATATATATATATATATATATATATATATATATATATATATATATATATATATATATATATATATATATATATGTATATATATATATATATATATATATATGTATATATATATATATATGTATATATATATATATATGTATATATATATATATATGTATATATATATATATATGTATATATATATATATATATATATGTATATATATATATATATATATATGTATATGTATATATATATATATATATATATATATATATATGTATATATATATATATGTATATATATATATATATGTATATATATATATATGTATATATATATATATGTATATATATATATATGTATATATATATATATGTATATATATATATATGTATATATATATATATATATATATATATATATGTATATATATATATGTATATATATATATATGTATATATATATATATGTATATATATATATATGTATATATATATATATATATATATGTATATATATATATATGTATATATATATATATATATATATATATATATATATGTATATATATATATGTATATATATATATATATATGTATATATATATATGTATATATATATATATGTATGTATATATATATATGTATATATATATATATATATATATATATATATATATATATATATATATATATATATTATCATAAACTGGGCAACTCGACATCCCTGCCCAGTCTATCGGATAGCGTGCCGAACTATGGCTAAGTCCTCGCCGTTCTGTTCCCTCAGAAATCACTGAGAATACACTGGGTTGATGAAAGTAAAAAACAAATTATTCAACAGCGTATTTACAAAATATTTACATTAATTCGTTGAGTTTCATGTGTAGCCTTCGACGAACAGTAGTGGCAGATATCGTCTTAGCAATGGGCGCTGCAACCATAGATGTCCCACATGTGAAGGTCGATCTTCTATTCCGCTTGACTACAACAGCAATATATTGATCTTCTGAGGGGGTCGTAACCCTTAGACGACCGGTTACAGGTCTTCGGACAACTGCTTGGCTGGTTTGGAATTGTTTCCATAATCGTGAAATAACGGAATGATGAACGCCGAAGAAAAAAGCAACATCTGTAATAGACTGTCCTGCTTCAATGCGTCCGACAGCCCGCTAGCGCTCAGAATCTTCCATTCGTCTTCTGGAAACCATAGAAACACGTCTAGCTTGAAAACAAATAGTACGAATGTTCTAAACACCTTTCATCAGCACTAATGAACAACAACATGCAACTCCTGTAACCCTTCACAATGCCGGCTTCTTATACGACTGCCTGTTTTGCATAGTTCTCGACGCGAAACCGTGATTGGCTGTTACCTAACATATTTGCATACTTCCTTCTACCTTCACAGAAAATTTCAGCTTCTTTAATTCAGATTGACTTACGGAAATTAACATTTTCCTCTCCGTGCTTAACTTTTGGAAGTGAGTGTATGTATATATATAGTTTTTAGACTTCTAAATTGTAGCCATATAAGGAATCGAGTAACGATAAAATTGCCGAGTTTATAAAAATCTTGACCACAAGGAAAGTTCCATTTCAAGAATATCGGGGGGTGTGACGGGACGTATAATTGCCTTTTTACATTTACACTCTTCAGATAGACTTTAGGGATTCCTCGTGTAGGGTGAACTTCAAATCTCTCTCTCGCATAATGTTTTAATAAAGACGTTTTTATATACGAAACTCTAATGTTTTATTGAGATTTGATCACTCGTTCTGCCTACAAACATAAGATGAGTTCCAGTTGTAAATTTCGAACGTAACATATAACTTTTTATAATTAATTATTGAATTTTAATGTTTTTCCTCAAAAAATTTTAATTTTAATTTTGATTTACTTCATTTGAAGAATTCTAATTAGTGTAATACTAGTTCTTTTGTTTTCATAGATATATTTCTTTTGAACTTTCAGCGTTATTTCGGTCAAGTATTAATAAATAATATCTTTCAAATGTAATTTTTGCACTTAAAGGTGCGTGATTTAGAAAATTAACAAAATTTGTTTCGTCAAATGGTAGGATTTTCAATCTTTTTAAAAAACCTCTCATGAATTATATCACTTTTGAAAAAAGAGCTTTAGATCTCATCAATTACGTTCCTGAAACTATTGAAAAGGATTAATAATTTTTTTTTTAAGTTGAAAATTATTTTTTTCGAACAATTCAACCTCATATCGCTTCAGTTTATTGAGATTAGGGGAATGCTATATCTTTTAAATTAACGCTTTCAGAGATATTTCGCTTAAACTTCCTCTCCGCTCTGAAAAAACAGCATTGTTTTGAATGGAGTGAAACTATGTGTTTCACACTATCAAAATTGCGCTTTATGGGTGTGCTAATAGCGACAGCATCGCTATTGCTGGGGAGGAGTTTGATTTATAAGCTTTACCCATCCCCTTCCCCAGAAACAGATTTGGTTTGCGTCACTGATTAGCAATATGGGGGGTATAAAATCGATACCAGCATTAGAAAAGTGGTATGAAGCTGCCACTTATAAAAGGAAAAAAAAAAAACCTTGGAAACAAAAAGTAGACGCATACAGAAAGTAACTGCTGAGAGAGGAAATAAGAACGGAATTTTTCTTTCAACTGCTTTTACCACAGGCATCCCAAAATCAGTCGTTCGCCCTTTGAAAGTTCCTATGGTCTGAAATAGAAATGACTGACGCTATTCCTTTTCATCCCTATTTTATAACCCATTGAAGAAAGAGGAGGAATTTTTACCTATCACTGAAGCTTCAAATAGTACGTGACGAGGAGACATTTCGTGGAGTGCTAGGGGTCAGTCAGGCGGGGGAAAAAACGCTGACCAGTGCAGACTATCCCTCTCTATTGAAGACTCCGCAATCAGCTTTCTCCTACGCAACACTAGTCATCGGAAAATAAAATTCATTTCAAATCACGCGAACAATGTTATCTAGCATCTTCGGAACACGCATTCTTTTGTGTGCATTCAAACTGGAGTTAGACATGAAGCTTTAAATATTTTCAAGCTTTATTTAAAAATGGATGCATGTTTCAATCGCTTTGAACCTGCAAGGGAATCAGAATTCCAAACGGAGTCTTTTCATTAAGAATCTTCATTGCCTATTTTCTCGAAAATGTTTTTTGTTATTTTGTTCTTTGTGTAATATCTGGTGGTAGTTCTTTTAAAAGACACACCTCTTGCAGAACATTTGTTTTCTATAAAGTTTAACTTTTAGCTTATTTGTTCCATGAATTTGTTCGAGTGTAAAGTTGTGAGGCTGTAACAATTTACAACTGACTGACATTTTCAGTTAATAACTTAATACATAGTTGATGAATGATTTTCGAATTGATAAATTTTATTCAGGTGAAATAAATGGGATGCAGTTACGGTAAAGAAGTTAATCCTATTTTATGTGTGTGTTTGTTTCCTAGTGTCATGCTTTTTTTATTCCTGATAGACATTATAAGCATTATTTCTCAGAATTACCTAGCATTTAATGTAAATATGACGTAATTTAAAAGGTTTTCTACAGCTTGTCCATTTATTAAATCTCATTAGCGTTGAGTTCCTGCGCTCAAATAATCCCATCGCTTATCCTAATTCTGCTTATTATCACTCACACAATCGCTACTTTTCTCCAAAAGTAAAAAAGAAAAAGGTATTGAAAATTCTACCAACATATAATTACAACTTTCTATGAAAATTGTTTAAACATAGGAAAAACTTGCTTCTTCTCATAAAGTAATTTACGTATATACGCAGTGATTGGCTTAAAAGAAATGGTATATTAAAATGTACAGTGAAACTTTTCTTGCCGGCCATCCCGCTAAACGGCCACTTTTTGCCAGAACCATTACTGGCCGTTATATAAAAATCAACTCCTATTCGACGGCCACCCTTCAAAACGGCCACTTTTTTTCGGAACCTTCATAGGCCGCCTTAGAGAAGTTTCACTGTATATCATAGGTCACACATCCATTACGCTGCTGTCTGTATGGGTGTGCTAATAACAACGAACGTCACTCAATGACATGGGTATGAATATAGGATTAGATATAAGTTATACTGTAATAGGCGGTCGTTTAAATAAAGAAAATATCGTGTGTCTTGAATATTCAAAGTGTACAGGAGTGAATGCCTGTATATGCAAAATATATCTGAGCTTGGAATGGATAACTCCCAATTTGCGTAAGTTGTCTCCAATTCATTGACTTCGTCCAAACAAACGCTCTATAAACGGGACATATTTTCCCCACATCATTTGCCTTTATTCTTTTGTTTCATTCTCCCCTCCGTACTACCGTCAATTAGAAGTTCACGTATCGATTTGGGGATCGCGGTATCTCCCGCTGCCAAGGTACGCCCAAGTCATTCATCACTGTCACACGTGAGGAAATCGCGCACTCAGTTTGCGAAATCGAAATGGAAAATTCATATGCCCTCGACAAAGGCGATCGACTTCAGTCAGGCACATTCTTTCAGCTTAATACCAGCTTAATATCAGCAAAGCTCTTGAAAGAAAAACAAAACAGAAATGCTAATTTTAAGCACCGTCACTATTCCTTCATCAAACTATCAAGGGTTTCCTCAGCTGTTTTTACTGAAATTCAAATAAATTTTAAAGATAGTATACCACCCAACCTAGCATGCTACTTTTATTTGCTTCTCAAACGTCTTAGATATTTGCGTAGATTTGTACTTGCGTAGTTCTTTTTTTAGTGTACAAGTTAACAGTGTTCAAGTTAGGTCCTCCTCAAATGATTTTTTTTTTCTTTTCGGAAACTCGAGCTTGTCTACGAGAGTAGAATAAAGAATCTGTGGTATGACATTAAATCATTAGTCACTGTGCATTGTGTAACTCAGAATTAGTCACAGAAACGAAAGAATTTGGAGTTCTGAAGTTTACAAAATAATTTGAGAGTAGCAGTCGTGTCAGTCTTCAATATTTTATGCATAGTATTCATGTTAAACACATTATACATTCAAAAGTTGTGGAAGACTTCTAATCACTAGGTTCCAGTTTGCGATGGTTGGGCATATCCGTATTGCTTTCTCTTTGTTACCTGGAAGGTTTTCATTTTTATGTACATTGTATAATTAAAGCGTAGGATTTTATCAGTTTTTTTAAAGTTTAATATCTGTTTTTCTATTTAGTTTGTTTTACAACACTTCATTTCTGGGACAAATTTTTGGTTTTAGTATCAAGCAATCATAGAAGATCCCTGATTGTTTGGAAATTCGAAATGCTTATGAGAAGAGACAGTATCTCATTAAAATTGAAAATAACTTTTAAAATGAGATCAACTTTCCCCTGCAGTGTCGCCCATTTCTTATCCAAATCAAGTATGTTATTTCACGGAATACAACAAAAGAGAAATGATTAAAAAATGCATTGTCATTAAATTTTTCCTTTCCTTTTTATTACTGTCGTTAGGGGGAAGTGAACGACATACTATGTGATATTAGTCTGAGAATCTCAAACTCGTTTTGTGTATCATCTAGATGGACATTAAGGAACATTATCGTAAGTGTTTGATAATTAATAATTATAGAATGCTTTTGAGGAAACTGAGATAATAAAGACTGGAATTAACTCAAAATATAAGTTAAATCATATCCGCAGCTATGTAGAACATAGGTTAATTTTTCAAAGTACATTTTTCTCATAACATGTTTAGATATTCAGATATTTGTTACCATTGACTTTTAAAATTGATAGCTACATGTAAGTACAGCTATTACTAAGATGTCAAATATTTGTGGTACTACTTTGCTGCGTGGAACAGGGAAAAAAACCTCTTTGTTTTAGTATTTATAGGTATTTTTTAAATCTTAGGGCCCCCTTTTATTTTATGATACAAGCTACTTATAGGCTTGATTCGGCTTTGGGAATATATACATACCATCCTAAGGAAGGCAAGGACCTACTACTTACCTACAAAACAAATGTCTAATACACAAGTATAAAAGGTTGATTTCTTAAGAGAAAGCAAAGACCAAATATTGTCTGTGGTATGAGGAAGTGGTCATAAGTCCAGTAGTTAATAATATCATGAGGAACAGAATGATGTTAATGTTTGAAATCTCTTTTAAAACCTTCTTAACCTTTTTTTTTTTTTTTTTGGGGGGGGGTCTAGTTTTAAATCGGCATAGGAAAGTCATACAAAAAGTAATAAAGGAGACAAGCGTTGATTAGCTGACTACTAAACCATTAAGTGAGTCAAAGAAACTAAATGCGATTTGTAATAATTCTATCACTTGGTAGCTGTCGTGCTAAGCCTGTATCTGGAGAGATAGTTACTGAAGATACTTAGATTTTGTAGATCTAAGAATTTTTTAATGTGTTTACTATCAAAATGTGGTAGAAAACAAGATTTTGGCACGAATACTCACTTACGCACACCCCACGAACTTACACATATGAACCTAATTCGTACAGACGGATTTTATATAATATTATATATTACACAAGATGATATAAATAAGGAACCTGTCAAGTGCCATTTAGGTGTTCAGTTGCAGAAAACTGCCAGCAGACATTCATAGAGAACCTTAAAATATACTTTTTACTACACTTTGGACACAGTCTCAATCACATTTTTCGTCAGATGTGGGCTTTTGTTCCGTATTTGTTCGTACAGATATTATTCATAAAAAATTATTTCACACCCATACCACTGTGCGTCTCTAATATCCTATTAGTTAGTCCCGTTTTTTGTTGGTGTCAAACTCTTAAGATAATCATTCTCAATTTTCTTCTGCAGCTAAATTTCTCAATAAAAACAGTTAAAATTAATACTTTGCTTCATGGTGTTCATATATTTTGAATCACTTTCAAACTCCTTATATAAAAAATTAGATATTTCCAGTTTAAATCAGATTCAACTGAATGAATACCTAGAGACAAAGATTTGTTAGCATTTTCTGGAGATTTTTTCCTCTTTGTATAGGTGTGGTCATATCAGTCAACCTTTCAACTACCCTGGTTGAAAGCGTATTTCTCAAAATGTTACGTGATCTGTATATCACGTCCAATTATTCCCCATAAATTCAAAAATGGTTTCTTTTTTTCAGTATCATTTACAATTTGCACGCAAGACTTCCATTGGTCGCCCCAGCCATTGCGAATGCAGTCGTCTCTACGTTTCGTAATTTGAGAAACATTAACGAGGTGTTTTTTACCTACATGCAACGTTTAGAATGTCGCTTTGTTTATTTAAACAGGAGTTGGAAACGGCAATAAGGTCACAACATTTCCATAAATGTTAAGTCAATTTTCGTTTTCAGTAGCAATTTTTGTGACAAAGAAATTTGCAAAGTAGGAAAGATTTGGTATTAACTATATTACCTTTTTATACACTGTTTAGACAGAAGGAGGCGCATTTCAAAGTACAAAAACAAAAACAAACCAAAAAAAATCACGTTAAAGTAAATACTGGTACGGTGAATTCTTTAGTCTGGACAATAGTGGATCACACATTTGGAGGATCCAAAGCGAAATGTAATTTTTGGCCCCATTGTTTAAATAATAATGCTTTTAAATAATTAATGCTATCAGATCAATTTGTTACTAATAAAAATACACTGCTGGCCACCCAAATTGCAACACTAAGAAAGACAAGAGATATCACAACAAAATTTATTTTATAGATAACATGTTGACCAAGTATAAAATGATTAAATTTATAGACTTCTGTGAAGTGTGGTTCCTGCCAAAATCAGTAGTCAGAGTAGCTGCCATTGTTGGAGATCACCGCTGCCACACGCCTCGGCATTGATTCAAAGAGACTTTGGATGAGTTCTTGGGGTACAGCAGACCAAGCAGCTTCCACACGTTGCCAAAGTTGATCTGCTGTGGCAGCTGGGGATGGAATCTGGGTCAGTCGTAGATAACCATGGACCACATGTTTTCTATCGGCGAAAGATCCGAGGAGCGAGGCCGCCAGGGAAGCAATTCAATCTGGCGATTGACGAAGAACCGTTGGACAATGCGTGCCACGTGTAGTCGCGCATTATCCTGTTGAAATATGGCTGTGGGCAAGCCCTGAAGGTAAGGAAGGACAACTGGCTCCAACACCTCGGAGATGTAGCGCTGGCTGTTTAAAGTACCGGCAATGCGTACTAGAGGTGTGCGAGAGTGATATCCAATACCGCCCCATACCATAATACCCGGTGCAGGACCAGTGTGGCGGTGCATAACACAGCTGTTCAGCATCCTCTCTTCACAGTGTCTCCAGACTCGAATGCGACCATCGTGGTGTTGCAGACAGAAGCGTGACTCGTCAGTAAAGACAATTTCCTTCCATTCTGCCGTCCACATCCTTCTGTCATCGCACCATTGGCGGTGGAGACGTCTGTGGTTCTGCGTCAAGGGTAGACAAAGCAATGGACGTCTTGCGGACAGACCACTCTGCTGTAAACGGCGTCGAATGGTAGGCGCAGACACTGGATGATGCGTTACAGACTGCATGTGCTGTGCTATGGTTCGTGATGTGACTGAGCGATCCGTCACTGACATGCGCACAATTTGCCTGTCATCACGTAAAGTGGTGCGCTGAGGTGGATGCGATCGAACACGCCGGTCCTTCGTACCCTCCTGCATCCAACGATCACATATCCGCATTACAGTTGTTTGGTTTCGTCCAACACGACTACCGATTTCCCTGAAAGATAATCCACAATCTCGGTAGGCCACTATCCTTCCTCTGTCGAACTCGGATACTTGATCAAAAGATGATCGCTGTTTTCGACGAGGCATAATTGATCGTTTTTTTGAAAAAAAACCACAAGAAAAACACAATTGCCGAACTTGAAATCGTCGAAATCTCCAAGCCTTAAATAGCACTTTGAAGTGGCACCACAGGCGCGCGTGATGTGCGTCTGAGCTGAAATTCTAATCATTTGCATATCTCACCTCCGCTAATGCATGTTGTAAATTTCATGTTATTTGCATGTTTCCTTCAGGGTGTTGCATTTACAGTGGCCAGCAGTGTAATACTGATCGAAAAATCGTTTCCTTAAAAATAAATATCATTTTAGCCTTTTGCAGATTCTCATGACTCATTACTGTAGCATTTAAAATACAATGCAAATTATGATATAAATTATTTATTGATAAAAAAGAAAAGAAAAATTACACTGTAAATCTTATTTATTGCAGAAAATTTGGGTGAATTTATTAAAATTTGTTGAGCACTGTTAAAGCATTAGAATAAGTACATCGATACATTGGAATTGAATTGTAAAAAACTAAATTGTAACTTTTCTCGCTTTATGTTTAGTGACTTTATCCGTAATACACTCATGATCTAATAACTGAACACTGTTATGAACATCATTGACAAATTAGTTAAATCCAACTGAGTTAATGAATTTCTTAAACAACTTTTAACGCGTTTCAAAACTGAAAATGAACGTTCAACACTAGCGTTAAAAATAGATATAGTGAAAAAAATTTAGATTTGTTTCTATATTTGGAAACGTAGACTTCGAACCTCCAATTAATAACTTGTCCATGTCAACAGGATTGGAGATATTTTCTACTTTTATGAATGCATTTGAATGAAGATTTTCATATTTAAATATTTAATGTTAATATCTTTCTGCTATTTTGCAGTTGTTCTGTCAACACATCCATTAAATTCAACATCAATAATTTTAAAATCGAAAAATAATTGAAAATCCTTTAGTGCATCAGTGTCATTGGCGGTCGTGATAGATATTTCAGAAATGAGTATGTCACAAATAACATTATGCACATTTATTACGAAATTTCACATTACAGAAAAATGTGTCTCGTTATGAATAGTTTTTTCAAACTGGAATTTTATTCTTTTAAATCTAGCAGTTTCGGTTTTCTGAAAAAAAATTGCCATCATACTCAGTTTCACCTAATGTATTCCTGATACCTATGATAAATTTTAAGAGTGATTTCAAAAGTTTTGTCCTAATAATAAAATGTACAGGATGTCTTGTACTAATTTTTTGTTCAAACAACTTATCCAATAAAACCGCTACTTTCATATTCATTAAAATATACTGGTAGTTTCTTGGCTTCCAATTTACTAATTGCTTTTTCATTGTTGAACATACTAATTTGTATAAGAGCTTCGTTAATATTTTAATAATTATATTTTAAGGCAGAAACTGCGGCTTCTCTTGATGCCCATCTAGACTGAATGCGTGTCATACTGTTTATGAGTATATTCAATCGCCGAGCGGACAAGAAATGTGCAAATAAATTTTGCACAAAATCAAAATAATGCAATACGCCAGAACAGGTTTCCGCAGCTCAAATTCCTATTTAATTTTGGGTATTGGACATAGGTTTCTGCATTAGTATACATTATCTTGGCTTGAAATCCGCAATACTTTCCAACCATATCTGCCGCATTATCGTACGTTTGCCCCTTAAAGTTTGTTTTTTGAGAGTGATCTCTAGATAACTCTCAAAAAATTTAATGCGATCCATTCTCATTCAGAATCATGATTTTTGATTTTGAGGAAGCAAAAAAAAAAATTAATTAAATTAAATTAAATTAAATTCTTTTATGTTACCGTTTTTATCAACAAATCTCGAGAAGAAAGTTAATTGGTCTACTTGAGTTATATCGGGAGTAGAGTTTACAATAATGAAGTAATGAGTTGCTCCTTGAACATCAGAAAGTAAATATTTCTGTACGTCACTGCCCATTAAATTTATGAATTCCTGAATTCCTCACATGCAATGTGCGATAAATAATTATCTACCTGGATTACTGAATCTTTGCAACTGACTTTTCAAACATCTATCGAATTCTGCAAGATACTCCATACAACTTATGAAATTTCCCCCTCGATTGGAATCTCTCTGTGCCCCCGAAATGTTAATCCCAAACTGGGTAGTAATTTCATAGTGACAAGCACTCGTTTTAAAACGGCGTGCCAGTACTTTTGCTCCTGAATCAATTTGCTTTTCCATGTGCGTTTAGCAATCGATAATCATTTTTAGAGAGTTAACATTGATTTGTAGTGACACGGGAAAAATTCGTGATCTTTCAAACTTCGGCCTAAATTTCCCCAGTCTTTGAACACCGTTAAAAATTATGTTTGTAGTTCCAAACATAGTCTCCCCACAAAACAATAGATAGTTGGTACGTAAACGCGCAATGTTTTTAAATATTACATATTTACTAGCTGAAAACCCGTACTTCGCTACGGAGTACATTCAAATTAAATACAACGGTCAATGTATGCAATTAATGCCAAATATATATATATATATTATATGATAAATACGACGATCAATGTATACAATTGATGTAAAATATATATATATATATATATATATATATTTATAAGAAAATCGTAAAGGATAATTTTATAGACAAAATAATGTAGAAGAAAATATTCAAATTAAATCTAATATAAAGAATACTAAAGAATATAGTACAGTTAATATAGCACAGTTTGTAGAACAACAATTTGTGGTATTTACTGTACTTTAATATTTTTTGGATAATGTCCAAACGTCTGCCGCATTAGCAAGAAAAAAAATATTTTTTTTGTCTATTTAGTTGTTATGCACGTGACGATAAATTTATTTAAAGTACCAGAAAAAGAAATCACGTGATCAGCATTTAATAAATTAAATTCTAAAAATTAATCTATAAAAATTCACCAAAAATCAGAAAATGGAGGTAAAGATTCGAAAAAGATTTCATTTTAAAGGAATTTTTAGGATCTTTCTCGTGATATAGATTTTATAACCCTCAAATTATTATTTTAAATGCAAACTTTAAAAAAGTTACAAAAACAACTTAAAAATTTAATTTAAAAAAATCTAAGAAGAATTTTTCAAAAATCTTTCTTAGTGCACCCCTACACCATAAGAAGAATCGCCATGCAAAATTTCAGCCCTTTAGGTCCAGCGGTTTGGTCTGTGCGTTGTATGTCAGTCAGTGAGTCAGTTACGGAACTGTTTTATATATATAGATTATTTAAGACGATTTCTCCCAGTCAAAAAGATAACTTTATTGGTCAGTTATTAAGCCATAAAAGTTTTTAAGACGCTTGTTTTTCGTTCGATGAACATCAAATTGTCTAGATGGAGATCGTATCTGTGACTTTGGCTCGCAAAATTTCTCTCTTTTACAAGCTGCTAATTTTCGGAGGTCCCTTACAATCAAAGACCGCGTGCTTGTTACGCCTGTGAGATGATCTGCTACTGAGTGTAGAGATGTAAAGATTTTTCAAACACGACCTAGAAATTTTAAATAATGTGTCCTTGTTATAAATATTTCTAATCGTTCAGAATAGACCATTTATTAAGAAGATTTAAAAGTTAGCTAGTCATCAAAGGATAATTACTTAATCTGTCAGAAAGATACAGAGATAAAAAGCGGAAAAACTTGACTGATTGTAAGAGTTTTTACTATTTAACTTCCAAGAATGCAACCTATTCAGACAAATGAAAAATTAATATATTCTGTTTCCAAAATTGATTGCATTTATGAAGATCATTTACTTATAATTCAATTTCATTGAACCACATAAAAATCCCTGTTTTAAGCTTTGTTAAATCACATATTTTGACTTCATTTGGCGATTACCTAAAATATTGTTATATCTCATTCAGACACTATTAATTAGTATGTCACTAATTTTTTTTTTTTTTTTTTTTTTTTTTTTTTTTTTCAATGCTTGTCGTGAGACATTCGCCTATATCACGCCGCAATTTTACTGCCCATTTTATTGTGGGGGCACCATATAGGCGGACAGCATTACCCCCTATATGTCACTAATATTTAAAACTAATTATTTTATAATCGTACTGTTTCTCATATTTCCAGCTATTTTCTATCTCCGTATCTTGCAATTTCATGTCTTAAGGGTTTACAGTTATACATTCCGCTGGAGTCGTCATTTAAATCTTTATGTCAATGTTTCCAGCCCAAAGCATAAATTCAGCTCGTGTTTCAAATTTAAGTTGTTAGATGCATTATTTTAGCAATCATTAATTTTTTTAAAAATTGAATTTTTTAGGGCAATTCAACCTTTCGAATACGATTTCTGCTAGAAAAGTTCCATGTCCTTGCGATTTGCCAATTTTAGGTACGAAAGAATGCCTTGAGTGAAAGGAAATGTACAGCTGGAGAGAAAGTATAAACCAAATGAGGAATTCAATCAATAATTGCTGTCTGAATCAGCAAGAGATAAGTATCTACTCAGAAAATATGTCTGTATTGTTCTGACCTCATGCTTTCATTGTCAAAAGAAACATAGCAAGCATAGCACGCGATGGAGAGATCCCTGGCTATTTTTTTTAATGCGGGCAAAATAACTACAAGAAATATTTCCTTATGCCACAAGTTAATTATATCGAAGCCATAGCACTTATACAGAAGTTCAAGATTACTATTTTTCTGTCTCAAGCTATTAATCTTCTACTTGAAGAATTCCATTTCTTCAATTAACCGAGTCTTACCTTTGATCCTGCGATTTGTCAACATTTCCATAAAAAGAATGATTCCGTGCGTTCTTAGTTCGAGTCTCCCACTCTAGGTGTGGTCCTTTAAGTTTTCTGTTCACATCACGATGCTGAAAACCTCTGGTCTCCATTGCTAGTTTTATTATTTCCCGCAATGTGACGTGCGCTGCATACCGTTCCCAATTTGTAATGCATTGAAATTTTACCCGAAATCATGATGGTACGTTCACACGCAATGCACCAATTGCTGGCTCTGGTAATTTATACGAATATACAGAGAGTTTAGTAATCATGCGTAAGTGGAAGGGAGGACAGAACTTGAAGAGGATTAATGAGGTGTTGTCAGCAAGTCATGGTCCCGCTGTCCGCTTCTAGGTGTCGTTTTATTTATTTAACAGAAGTATTGAGCGGTCGAGCTACAAATTTGTAAAGAATACGTTTCACTGATTGTTGTTTTTTTTCCCGCTTTCGTTGGAGTCAGACATGCTGTTTATTCGAAGGCTCCTTTAGATAAGTCGGAAAAACAATACGCAGTTTTTAGAAGGCCAATTGAGAAAATAGATTTCGTAATATTTATCTTTTTTGAAACTTGAAAGAAGCGTTTGATTT
Source organism: Dolomedes plantarius (assembly GCA_907164885.2). Taxonomy (NCBI): domain Eukaryota; kingdom Metazoa; phylum Arthropoda; class Arachnida; order Araneae; family Dolomedidae; genus Dolomedes; species Dolomedes plantarius. Next base: position 160,597,220 of record OU015494.1, read on the forward strand.
CTCTGACAGAATGTAAGCCATTAACAGAGAATGTTTATAAGAAAAGTATATCCAAAGGTTTAACCCCCTACTGTTCAGTTTTAATAAAAGCATCAAGTTTTAGACTTTTTGGCATCCCCGCGTGATAAAATGCTTTTGAAAAATCTAAAAATAAATTTTAACTGTTTATGCTCCTGAATGAGTTTCCCACTCTTTTTTCACGAACTTTAAGACTCATGGCTAACTTTATGGTAAATTATCGTCTATAACTGAAATTTCTCTTGAAATTTGTTAAATGAAAGTAGTAATGCTCATCAAAACCAAATAGTTTACAATTCTTTTTAAAACACTTTGGATTGTTTCATTCAAGCAGCAATTTTCTTAATTTCTTTAGTGAATGATTGAACTATTCTAACACAGTTTTTCGCCACTTTTAACAACGATTTGTACAAAATTGGAATTTCTTAGCTCTCCTTTGAGTATCAGCAGTTTCAGAAAGAAGTCGGTTCACCCACTGGGTGCTACCAAAATGAAGTAGACAACAATAGTTGCGTATATTGTTGAAGGTTTCCCGAATAAGTGCCTCCCGCATTGGAAATAAAAAAGTTTCAGGGTGAGTTAGACCTTTCTTGCGAGTGAGAAGTACAGTTAACGAAAGAAAACATACAGTTTTTAGGATATCCTTACTGATGAAGGTTCTTATTAATAATGCAGAAATTTATTTGTTTATTTATTTTTTACCTATGGCTTTATTTGGAAAATTAATCCATATTTACAGGCAACACAAACAGCAAAGAACTAAGCATTGAACAGATGCATAAAGCACAACAGTGAACAAAGTCAGATAAAAGGTGTTAAAAGTTCATAGAAAGTTCATCATATCTCTAGCGTCCCAGTATAATTTGGTAAAGTTCTCACTTTTTTGGGCTTCCGGATCAAGTCCTGGGCATGTAAGTAAATGATCTGCATTCATATTGCCAGCCCTGCAGACCTGGCATTCACTTTTGGTTAGGATGCCAATTCGGTTTAAATGTTCTGCTAGACAGTCGTGGCCTGTTTTCAGTCTGAAATGTGCCACTGCTTCTGTACGGGATTTATGACTATAGTCTTTCCAGCTGTCCTGGATCTCTTCCCAACGTTTCCCTTTAGATAGCAAGTTCTGCTCTGTCTTAAGTTTTAAAGAGATTTTGTTGTAGATGTTCTTCTTTATTGAGCCTGTAGAGATTGGATGAGTTATCTGTTGTTCTAGGGTTCCCTTCTTTGCATAATGCAGAAAATTAATTTCCCATTTTTTGCACAGAAATAAGTCACTATACCTGAAAACTCCCTGGTTCAAGGAACGAATGAACTATACTTCGTACGGCGAATCTTGGAATCCAGTTTTCATAGTTTGGAATTTGTAAGACTAAACTCTCGAAATAGCTTCTTTCAAGTGATTTGTTAACCTTTTCCTTACGGGGTGGGATAGCATGTATCACAAGAATACCGGCCCAAAAATGAAAGTATATACATACATATATATATATATATATATATATATATAACCCCCATAATGGCCGTTCTTACAAAGGGGGTATGAAATTTTCCGTTCTGAAGAGGGAATCGGAAAAATGGGCCTCGTAAGCTAAAGGTTAAAACAAAGTCTTATTCGAATTAATTTTAACAAATCACTGCACTCCCAAATTATAAAACTGAGAGCATTTGGGTTATAATGTATAGTACAGGTAAACAATAATTTTTTTTAAAAGTTCTATAAATGTATTTAAGGAAATAGTCTAAAGTTATCTCTGAACACAAACTTTTCTTACTATATTTTACAAGGATTTATTGTTATCCTTTAATGGAATCTTACTCTTATGCGAGGATATATTAATGATATATTTTATTTAATGAAGTTTAAACTTAGTTGTTTTTTATCACTTCTTTAACAAATAAAATGCTGTATTACAAAAAAAACTCCCTAAAATGTGTTAAGATCGTTAGAATTTAATTTTCTTCTTCAAAAGTATTTTAAGTTGAAAAGTATTTTATTTATGCTATTTTTTCCTTTTCTTTATAAAGGAGGCATATCTGTGAGGCAAAAATTCATTTGGGTATTTATCTTTCGTCCTCTTTGTTTTATTTTTAATGTAATGCAAATAATTTTTAAATACTTCAGATTAGTTTTCCGATGCTTTTCGAAAGTAGGCACGATGAAAAATTTCTCATAACTCTTTACGTTTCCTTTTCAAAAGCTAAGAAGAATGAGTTCCTTTTTCTTATTTGCTTTAAGTTGCGTGTAACTATCCACTATGAAACTCATTAATGATTAAAGTATAGCTTTCCAATAACAAGAAACACTTTTATGAAACATCAAAAGCCCGATATCAATATTAAATTACTTTTCGGTGTTTTCGACATCACTGATGTTACTGTAATTCAGGGCCGCCCCTATGTCGCCAAGCGCTATCGTTATTCATTCTTGTCATTTCATAATAATGACTGCCCAGCGAATTTTAACTTTTTAATCTCATCACTATTCCCAAAAAACTCAACGATTATTTTCCGTTTCTAGGAAGAACAAAAAAAAAATCAAACACCTGCCGGAATTTTTCCTTCTAACTTTGAATCCAGTTCTGGAGATGTTTCCAGACACACACACCCGCACACAGGAAAAGAATGTTTTAAAAGTGGGAAACGATGAATATCTCTCCGTCCATTTTCTAATTAAGGGGCGAACGAAATGAGGAACATCCTTCTGTCTTGATAGGGAAATGATTTCTTTGGCGAGAGGCACGATTGATGATTAGCGATCCCTAAGTATGAAAGGAACTCACATTTTTCAGTGTTTAGGGCCGATTCTTTCGCAGCAAATTCCAAGATGGGAGCAATGTAGCTTCAAAAAGTAAGATTAAAAAATAGGAGTCAAAGATGAAAAGTGCCAGGAGATAAATATTCCTTTGTTTAATCTTTTGTCACTCATTAGAGTAATAATAAATTTCCTCAAAGGCGTTGCGTTATCAAACTCATGAATAATGTATACATTTCTCGGAAAAACAAAAGTTTTAAATGTTATTATTTCATTTAGATAATTAATCAAAGATATTTGTCCCGTTCGGAACGAATCTTTAAATGAGAGCTAAAGAGACATAAGTACTTTTAAGAACTCGTTTTGACATTACTTGTAAAATATCCAGTGTTGCTATTGAGCAGAATTGTCAGTTAATTAGAATTAACTGTTTATTCGAGAAAAGTTGCATTGGAGTTTTGTTCAGGTAGATATAGTCTTACGGTATATCATAATCCTGAAAACTTATTTGGAACTGTATGCAAGGGGCTAAAGGAATAAAATTCGATTTGGAATAAATTTTTACTCTCACGCTGAAAGAAATAAATGGATATAATTTTCTTTCAATTTGTTTCGTGCTGTAACATAAAATCTGCATGTGACATTACTTGTAAAATATCCAGTGTTGCTATTGAGCAGAATTGTTAGCTAATTAGAATTAACTGTTTTTTTCGAGAAAAGTTGCATTGGAATTTTGTTCAGATAGATATAGTTTTACCGTATATCATAATCGTGAAAACTTATTCGGAACTAGATGCAAAGGGCTAAAGGAATAAAATTCGATTTGGAATAAATTTTTACTCTCACGCTGAAAGAAATAAATGGCTATAATGTTCTTTCAATTTGTTACGTGCTGTAACATAAAATCTGCATGTGTATGTATTTGACGTGAAATCTTGTTCAAAACCTAGAAAACTAATTATTTTATACTGAACGAAATGATAGAGAGATTATTAATGATTAGGGATTCTCCAAGTCTTTTACATAGAATTTTATGTCTACCAGTTAAACATGCGTGTATCGCTAGCTGTCATGCATTTTTTCCCTTTTACATTATATCAAGCTTTCATATTTCTTGTTCTATTAACGAATGTGAAAGGGGCTTCAAGGTAATTTCATTTTCAAGTCGTGAGTTTTGGAATTGACCAGTGGATTCCAGCTATCTAGCCTTTTGAAATTATTCTTTTTAGGATTCTTACCCACACATGCAGTTTTTATTTTTATCTGGGAAAAATTAATATAAAATGTGAACCTATTAAAAAAAAGGAAGTTGTCTAAATCTGATTTGATATGCCTATTTCTTTGCTAAGTTTTAATTTTAACTAATATTTGTTGTTAGCATTAGGAGAAATATTTTTCGATTTTCACAAACTTGATTAATTATTCCTTTTTTAAAAAAAATGCCAATGAGGACCCGTTAATTATGTAGCTCAAAGTTCAGTTCTCTAAATTGGTTTTGGAAATATGCAGTGTTTAAGAACAAACTACTCATTTATATTTTTCCAGGTGAGTAGGAAAACCCGAAGACGCTACACGAGGAAGCATCTATAAATTGGGTAAGTAGGCTACATCGCCCAAAAAGGCAATAAAAAAGTTCTAGAGCTTTGAAACATTAGTACTAAGTATTTTTGTCCCATAGCAAAAGCTGCTCAATAACTTTAATTAAAGAACATCTGTTTACTTAAAAAGGGAATTTTTTAAGATGGAACTATAAATTCTTCTGCAAAGCTAAACTCTTTCGAGCAGACAGTTCGTCACCAAGCATCAAAGCTCGAAAGTGCATTTTATCTACAGGACTACTGTCTGATGTTTACTGTGTGTTCTATGCATTTTTCACTTCGACTTACTTTTAATTCAGTAAACACTAAGTGGATTTTCTAGACAAAACATTTGGATCATAAGCAACACGGGCTTAAATGCTGTGAATTAAATTATTACCATGAGGCTTACGTATCATTACGTGCAAAATTATTTTGCGAAAAAGAAAATGAACAGGAAAAAAAGGGTAACATTACTGTATTTTAATTTTTTTCGAAATTGATAAACCCTCGGTTGTATAGTATCTTTTCTGTTATTTCCTTTCATACGAGGGATTTAACAAGTGTTCCTACAGCTTATGATGATTTATAAGACCCAACAAGAATCGGGAGGTATTTTGATTTGCAGATTATCTATTTGCAGAGCTTCGTATTGTAGAATATATATTTATGGGTTAAAGTTAGGTTAAACCCATTCAAATTCGTCATATAAACTGAAAAGAAAGTCAATTTTTTTATGCTTTACTATGACTTTTTGACAGCAAATATACCCTTAGTCTAAAAGATCCTAAGACAAACTAAAGTTAAAAAAAATTCCTCTTGGCTCGAAGTAAATTAACAGAAGACAGCACAAAGCTCTGAAGCAAAGGAGACTGTCAGATGGGTTTTTCACGACAAGCAGGATTAGCTCTACATTCCAACTATCAAGCTAAGGATTAACGAAGAAGACAGTCAGTAGAAAACGGGATATATTTGCAGATCTTTTCTTTATCATCCTGCTGCACGATCATACTTTTTTTCTACACCACAGTTGATCGAAGAGAAAAGTTGAGACGTCTATCCCCCACTAAGTTTGATTTTCTGTTCACAGGATTATCAGGTTCAAAGGCTATTTTTTTTCAAATCAGGCACAAAGATATGTGTGTAGATCTGTGAAAGATGAATTAATCGTTTGGTTCATAATGCAATCAATTTTTTGGTAAAAGTAAAATAAAGTAAACTAGATTCTTTCTTAGGTTGAAATTTACTATTGATGTGATGAAAATAATTCGATTTTCTATCTATGTGTTTTTATTTATATGTCAGTGTTTTAGAAAATAGGATTTTAATAGTAAAAATGGAAGGTATAATGTTCAAGCCTTTCTTGAATTAGTGATACAAAACTCAAAACAGCAGATAAAGATGAGGAATTCAATAATTCCATTTAAACAACTCCGCATTCCTTTTGAAAGAAAGCGAATTAAAAGTTTACAGTTAAAAGTATCTTATATGTCTAGAGAAACAAATTTTTCAATGAGGCCTACGCCAAAATAGATACTGAAGTATTAGGCATCGATTGTTTTTGTTTGTTACACATGAAACATTATTACAAAAATTTCTATTGTTTTTTTACAATGATAATCAGATACCTATTAGGAAATGAAGACACAAAAGAGTTTAAGATTTAGCTTAGAGCTTTCATTGTAAACAGAGTAAAGGAATTAAATCAAGAGAGCAAAATTTATATTTAAATAAGTGCTCTTTTTTTAAATAAAGAAATAAAAGTGTTTAAGAATTCGTTTAGTGTTTTCAGGGTAATCAGAGATTACACTGGAGACGCTTAAAGAAGAAAGATAAATTAAATTAAGAGAGCAATTCACACGTACTTATAAATTAAGCTCATGTCTGAAAAAAAAATCCTTTATAAAACTTGTAGCACTTTAACAGACCATTGCTGCTAGATAAGAAACTCATTTCCTGATTCCGTCTTTTGTTTATTTTTAATGTAAAATTAAAGGGGGGATTTCTTCAATCAGAAGTTTAGCATATACTAGTTATCAATAGTATACCCAGTAAAACCCCTATAATCCGAAGAGTATCGGAAAGAAGCATTTTCAGCTAAGCGTGGCTCCATTCGAATTTCCAGATTACCGAGGAGCATTCTGAGTAGTTTAATCTCTTGTCCAAGGAATTATTGAGAATGTTAAACAAAACTTTGCAACAAAAGGCAGATTGCAAATTTTTTTTTGATAGTAGTGTAACATATTCCGTGCTTGGTGTCAAAGCCGACACGCTAGGTAGCGTCACACCGGTTATGTTTAGTGATAAACAGCTTACTAATAAGAACTTTTTACACTGAATATCAAATTATTAGAGAGTCTGGATTAAATACTTCACAATTAGGTCGTGTTCTGGAACATACATTTTACATTAATAATGTTCTTTGAAGTCTGCGATGCACGCTAAAGATTGTCCGTTCAGCTGGCTGGCTGATCTGCCACTACGGATCGTAGATCGGGCCTTCAGGCAATAAAACTCTAATTGTAGAAGTCTCAGTTGCTGGGAATGGATTCCACTCGTCGGAACAGGCTGGAATGAGGCGAACTCGAACTCCAGACGCTGTGCGGTCTAATTATCAGAGTAGTGGACGGTTCGTCCCACGTTCTCACCAAAGAAGCTAGCTGCTTCGGAAATACTAAAGATCAAGTTTTGATCTCCAAATAACCCTTCTCAGCGAGAAAAAGGTCTTCTTCACACAGGGGGGCTGAGCCTCCAAAAATGTCGAAGTCACTCAAAGTGACTGGAGCTAGGAGATCAGCTATCACTCCTAAACTCAGGCTTCGAAACTCGTCTCTCTCTAAAAAAAATCTCCGGCATCCGTTTTTAACACTTTTTCCCCTGGCGGGATCTGTAACATCCCCGCTCTTTGATCTGGGGCTCTGATAGGTCCTTGGCCTTGAACCGTGTGCAAAACTATATTTGTTCTTTATATCGGCAGCACACGTTGGGTCATTAGGTCGTCTCATCAGGGGGATGGTCTGCCTTTGTTAGTCTTTTGTGTTATAGTGTCTTCGCTGTAGACATCGGGGCGCCTCGCTATTGTCAAGTCGCTCCTCGCTTGCGAGTCGAAGTTGACTCCTTTTGTAAGTCACCCTCGGCAGGGGGAAACCTATTCTTTCCGCAGTCCGCCGCTGGCTTACTCTGTTTCAAGCCGAGGTTAATAATTTTCTGGGCCACGAGGAGGGGAAATCTCACAGCCCCTCCCCCCTTTGAAAAAGATTTTGCGGTTCCTGCAAAATCTGAAATGCAAGGATTAGGTACAGGGGATTCACTTGTATTCCATATCTAGAGGCATCCCTGTCAATTTTAATCAATGCATCAACGTTTGTTACAGACCAACTTTTACATTTACACTATACTTTCCTTAACATTACAATTAATTTATAGTAGAAATAATATTTTACATTAGCTCATTACCTTGATTTAAAGGACATTAGATTTCATTTATAATTATCTAAAAAACATTTACATTTACAACATTACCTTACTAAAAAGAGAAAAAACTTTATCCTAGTACAACTTTTAATTCAAACAATACACTTATTTACAAATATAATAAGAAAAAAATGTTACAATTCAAGTAATTTTAGCTTATTCCGCTCTACTGAGACAGTCAGCATGTTTGTTTTGTGATCCTGGCCTATGAACAATCTTATAATTAAATGGTTGCATAGCTAGAGACCACCTCATAAGCCTATGGTTGTTACCGGCATTATTTTTTTCTATTCGCTGACACGGGTCGCAAGATTTTACGAACATCTCCGCGTCTTTGGTGCACTGGGGCCAATAATAATAACGCAATAGCTCCTTTTTCGTTCTGAGGACCCCCATATGTCCCCGTAATCCCTCGTGAGTCAAAATTAAGATTCTGGCTCGAAGACATTTAGGAATGACTAACTGCCTCCGTTCTTTGCCTCTGTGATCCGTGGATCTTCTAAATAACAGCCCTTTTTCAACCAAATATTCAGTTGTGGTTTTATTTTTAACCTTATTCCAGAGGGGCTTTAGTTCTTTACACCTCTCTTGCTCTTTTCGGAAAATTTCTGAGCTTACACCCGCTAAATCCATTTCTGCGCTCCCTTCTCTCGGGGGCAGTACTAATTCGCTCTCGACCTGGACCGTTCCCTCTTCACTCTGACCAGTTTCGGTTTCAACTCCTACGGCGGGAATTGAATTTTCTAGTTTTTCTCCTCGACTTACTATGGCTAGCGACCGGTTTCGCGTAACGATGGCGTTCACGGACTGGGGTTCGCTTTTGAGCCTCTCTACAAGTTCCTGGGTATAATTTCCCATTAAGTAATGGTTCATTCCCACTGACTTTCCTACCACTGCTGCTTTCGTGAGCAGATCCCCATATTTCTCACTTTCTATTCGCACTCTAGCGACCGGTAAACTCCGCAATTCATTTTCTAAGGCTGTGCGGACCCATACCCTTTCTCCGGTAAAATCTGAGGCGTTTATTAATTTAATAGGGGCTAGATCAAAACTCGAACCACTGTCCCTGAGAATGGTGGTTTCGATACCGTTTATTTTTGCCTTACTTAAGTATGGCTTGAACACTGGTTCAAAGATCTCCGCAGTAGCTACACTGTTTACACGCTCGGCAGTTTGCCTGTGTAATTCGGGGCACTGAGGTCTCAGATGATCGGTCGACCCACACTGATAACAAGCCGGGGGCTTACGTTTTTCGAACTCGCGTGTGCGCCAGTTATTCCCACCTGATCCTTGGCTCCTCCCGTTAAAAGAGTTAGACCTTTCCCAGTCTCCCTTTTTATCCTCATTTATCTCCTCAGCGATTTTGGGTTTCTCTGCCGCCTTTTTCTCTGGTGGTTTTAAATTAAGGGGTTTTCTGATAGTGCGCCTTGTCGCTTCATATTCGTCCAATTTTTTCACTAAGATGTGAGGGTCCACTATAGCTCCCCAATCATCTAAAAAGTGTTCTCGGATTTCCGCCGGGACGCGTTTTTTAATCTGGTCTGCAACCATGAGATTCTTAAGGGCTTCAAAATCTTTTACACTTACCCCTTCAAGCCATCCCTCTAGATAATTTCTCAGCTCGAAAATTAAATCTTTCCATAGGGCACCTGGCCGCCTCTGGTGTTGATTTAGTTTAACTCTAAAAGTCTCCGGACTTAACTTAAAACGGCTCAGAAGTAATTTCTTTACCTGATCGTAATCATCTGCTACCTCAACGGGTTCGCGAATAATTATTTCAGCGATCTCCGTGGGTAATAATGAAAGCAAATGCATCATTCGTTCCCCGTCTTCAACCTGAGCCTTGCGGGCCTGACGTTCGAAAAGAGTTAGGAAGAGCGAAATGTCCGACTTATCCGGATCATATTTCTGCATTAGGGTTTTGAAATTTCGTACGGGCCTAGCGCTCTCATTCTGGGACGAAGCTACGCTGGCGGTTTCGGCTGCATGAGTCAACCGCAACCTTTCCAGTTCAAATTCTCTTTGTCTAGCTTCGCGTTCTAATTCTAAGTGTCTAAACTCGGTTTTTTCGCGCTCTTCAATAATGATTTTTATTTGAGCCCTAACACTCTCTTCATCATACCTTGCGCTGGCCAAAATTCTGTCGTATAGGTCACATTTCCTATCGTGATCCTCGAAATCAATCCCTAGATCATCTGAAAGAACCTGGAGATCTTCCTTCTTATAAGTCATTAAAAATGCCATTTTTCCTATCTGAATATAACCCAATTACACTAGTCCAAAACCAATTCTCCAAAATAATACACTCTAATACGATACGTTAATAAAGAATAATAAAAATGCACTTTTCTTAATTTCTAGCACAAATACACTTAATACTCAAAACACAATATGCAATCTCGGTTCAATAACATGTTATACAATTCTACTCAGAAAAAATTTCATCTAATACATTTCCCCACAATAACATACATACACTTGCAAAAAAAATTCTATGTTTTCAATAGATACACTTTACTAAATTTTGTAACACTTCGCGACTTGTTCATAAACCAGATCACATATAAAACCACAATGTCTCGAATTTCTCGGACTCAAGAAAAATATTACTGACGAGCTGATGCTCTATCGTTTTTCGAATTTCTCGAATTTTGTTAACTATAGAGTTATTTATTAAAACAACTATGTTGTCGACTTTCTCGACCACTCAGTTAACTACAGAGTTAATTATTGAAACAAATATTTTGTCGACTTTCTCGACCACTTAATCAACTAAAGAGTTAATAATTTAATACAGATATTTTGTCGACTTTCTCGACCACTTAATTAACTAAAGAGTTAATAATTTAAAACAGATATTTTGTCGACTTTCTCAACCACTTAATTAACTAAAGAGTTAATAATTTAATACAGATATTTTGTCGACTTTCTCGACCACTTAATTAACTAAAGAGTTAATAATTTAAAACAGATATTTTGTCGACTTTCTCGACCACTTAATTAACTAAAGAGTTAATAATTTAATACAGATATTTTGTCGACTTTCTCGACCACTTAATTAACTAAAGAGTTAATAATTTAAAACAGATATTTTGTCGACTTTCTCGACCACTTAATTAACTAAAGAGTTAATAATTTAAAACAAATATTTTGTCGACTTTCTCGACCACTTAATTAACTAAAGAGTTAATAATTTAAAAAAACACTTCAAATACACATTTGCCTCTAGAGAATGAAAAAACAAGTACCTGTCCTCGAAGCTTGCTTCTCTCCTCGGGTATGCTGGCTTTCTCGGCTTAGTAGGAATGGCTCCACACTAGTCAGGCACTGTTGAAAGTTCGAATTATCGTACGCGCACACACTCACAGTCTTGCACAATCACTCACTAAAGCTGGATTCATCCCACCGCTGCCACCATAAATTCTAATATTAGTTTAGCTGTAACATATTCCGTGCTTGGTGTCAAAGCCGACACGCTAGGTAGCGTCACACCGGTTATGTTTAGTGATAAACAGCTTACTAATAAGAACTTTTTACACTGAATATCAATTTATTAGAGAGTCTGGATTAAATACTTCACAATTAGGTCGTGTTCTGGAACATACATTTTACATTAATAATGTTCTTTGAAGTCTGCGATGCACGCTAAAGATTGTCCGTTCAGCTGGCTGGCTGATCTGCCGCTACGGATCGTAGATCGGGCCTTCAGGCAATAAAACTCTAATTGTAGAAGTCTCAGTTGCTGGGAATGGATTCCACTCGTCGGAACAGGCTGGAATGAGGCGAACTCGAACTCCAGACGCTGTGCGGTCAAATTATCAGAGTAGTGGACGGTTCGTCCCACGTTCTCACCAAAGAAGCTAGCTGCTTCGGAAATACTAAAGATCAAGTTTTGATCTCCAAATAACCCTTCTCAGCGAGAAAAAGGTCTTCTTCACACAGGGGGGCTGAGCCTCCAAAAATGTCGAAGTCACTCAAAGTGACTGGAGCTAGGAGATCAGCTATCACTCCTAAACTCAGGCTTCGAAACTCGTCTCTCTCTAAAAAAAATCTCCGGCATCCGTTTTTAACACTTTTTCCCCTGGCGGGATCTGTAACATCCCCGCTCTTTGATCTGGGGCTCTGATAGGTCCTTGGCCTTGAACCGTGTGCAAAACTATATTTGTTCTTTATATCGGCAGCACACGTTGGGTCATTAGGTCGTCTCATCAGGGGGATGGTCTGCCTTTGTTAGTCTTTTGTGTTATAGTGTCTTCGCTGTAGACATCGGGGCGCCTCGCTATTGTCAAGTCGCTCCTCGCTTGCGAGTCGAAGTTGACTCCTTTTGTAAGTCACCCTCGGCAGGGGGAAACCTATTCTTTCCGCAGTCCGCCGCTGGCTTACTCTGTTTCAAGCCGAGGTTAATAATTTTCTGGGCCACGAGGAGGGGAAATCTCACAGTAGGATTAGACACTGGAATCGGAATTTTACGACTTTTAAAACTTGTTGATATAAAAAAGTCGACAACTCCCAATGGAGATAAAATTTAGTAACAATTGGTTTGAGTCCTTAAGTTTTGCAGCTGGTAATAAAGAACATGTGCTTGATAGTGTTGATAACAATATTGTTCTTAGCAGCTAATCGGCCAAAGACATGTATCAAGAAGCTTTTCCAGAAATTAACTCTAACCCAGAAATTAACTCTATGATGGAGGATCCTAGCTTGCATGAAATACTAATGAATAAGACTTAACAAATGTGAAAATAGTTGCAGTGAATCAATACGATGTTATTATTGCAAAGTACAAAGAAACGGATGGTACGAACACTACGTGCATTAAGGTTTCAACAAGAGACACTTCTATACATTGAACAAGAGCATGCAACAGCTTCCGATGTTCTGTTGTTAATTGTGTCAATGCCGCTTTTCAATGATACCAAATTGAGAAAAAATCTGTTTTGAACATAAATCGCTTATGTGAGCAAGATGTTACATGAAGTAATTTTTAATATCTTTCATATAAAACAAATTCAAAATTTATTTTTCATAGAACAAGACATTATTCACTTCGAGGCCTTCGGTTGCGCTGATTTTCGGTTAACGAGATAATAGATGTTTTACTGTACTAGTGAGCTGTTTTTGGAAGCATTACACTAATTGCTATGGTATATTTTTTACATGATTGTTGCATGGACAACACCTGTTCACCAAGCGGAAGTGATCCAAGGACCTACTGGCTATACCACTGACAATGTAATACAGATAAATGTATGTTTTGCAAAAGGGTTGTGATCGGTGAAATGGCTTATCCTTAAGCCAGTAAATTTTGTTTAATTTATGTTCAAGAATTCTCGTATCTAAGTGATTAAATATAGGCTGAATCAAGTGAATTATAGCGTAAGCAGCAACAGTCCTTTAAACTTTACATAACACTTTTACATTTTCCGAAAAAAAAAATTCTGAGGTTACTGGTTTCTTGATTTGTTTAACTTAGCTTTCAAAACTTTATGAGTATCAGTAATGTTGAAAGAACATTTTGAAGCAATTTGAAAAGTGATGCAGGCTTTGCTAATTTATTACTCTACTTATCATTACTTCATCAAAATTGGTAAAACAGAACTTAAGTACGTTAACCAACTAAATGCATATTTCGTATTTTTTGGCTAAATCATCAACTTAAAAATTTCTGGATAAACATCTGACTTTATTTCCTAATATTAAAGTTACAGCAAATTCTTTGACCCAGACTAGATCTTTAAACTCTCCTTTCTTTATGATAGATCTGTTAAACAATTTATGCATCTTCTACAATCTTGCATGTTATGCATTCAAAATGGCTTCTGTAGATACATACTCTTGAGAAAGCGAATTTTCTGGGCTTCACTCGCTGGGATTCACTCGCTCTGAAACAACTTTCGTTGCTTTTTGGCAAAGTTCTGAGTATAATTTCAATTTTTTGAACTCTTGTGCAGTGTACAATTGAATATTATTAAATGCAGAGTGCCCAGATCTCTAACATGCTCCTTCCTCGTTACAAAGACATAAAAACAGCATTTTAGTCAGTTTAAAAAAAATAAATATATAAATCAGTCGCTCATTTTTATTTGACGGTAACAAAGTGATTGTCCGATATATTCATTCACGTGCTATTCTTCTACAGTTTAATGAAAGAATATAACTGAGATTTTAAATATATTTCACTTAGTTTCAGTTTCACTTTCCAGGGTGATACAACATGATTTAAAAACGCTATATACACTTAAAATGCCCTCTTTAAAGCACGATAATTTTTCTGTTTGTCCTTCCATCAAAAATTTATCCAAAGCTTGTTTTTAATCGTATATACAGGAATATAAAAGATTTTCATTTACTTGTGGGAAAGTTCACCGAAACGATTATAGAAAAAGAAAAAAAAATAATTGCCTTTCAAGTTATGATTTTTCAACTCTTTAGATAAATAAACTAAGAAAAAAGTGAATATTTTTATTGAATAAACTGAATTTATTTTTTCTTTTTAGAAAATGATCGTAGTTTGTATTTAAAAGAAAAAAAATACTGAATCTTTCGAATCTATTATATAAAGACTTTTTTTAAAATTTGAATTTATTTTGGATAGTTTTCTTTTTATCACGTAAGTGCTAAGAAGGCGAAAAAAAATGCTCTAGTATAAAAATCTAGGTAACTCCAACGTTAACTTTCATCCCCCAGAAATGCACTCTGGCTGCGGCATTGACATATTTATAGAAAGCTCCAAAGTGAACGGGCGCACGCAAACACACAGAAAAATGTTTCGTTTTCCTTTCTTTTTACCACTTCAGGAATGATGGAAAGAGATGTTATTAGCAATGACGGACATATTGAGATTTATTTAATCCTTTACAAATGTACGCGTTACAGAAATTCGTGACTTTCCTACTGAAAACCTTCTGAAGCAGTCATTTCTGAAGCAGTCATAAGCTGCTTTTCATTACGATGAGCTTTCTATCTATAATTAGGAATGTTGCGTGGAAATAACGTGCGACGCAGTCACAGTTTTTTAGAAAATAAACTTACGAATTATTTCAAACATAGAGAGTAAAAATGCAAATGTCGATGAAGGGTTTTAGGATAGTCGGGAGAAAAAAAAATCCATGGGGGAAATGCAAAACATTTGTGAAGTTTTCGAGAGTATGGGCCGGTTCCCACTGCGTCCGTCAGCGTTAGCGTTAATCGTATTGGCGTATTTTAAACCAATTCCAGGCCTTAACAATTTCAGGGCTAATCGTTTAGAGGTTTGTAATTGGTTAAAAATATTTCAAAGCGAGTAACGTTGACGCTGACGTACGCAATATGAACCGCCCCTATTAAGTTACGCGAAATAAGTTTTAATTGAAAAATAAGAAATGAAAAGTTTAAAAAAAATTAGAAAAATTTAAAACTTTTGAATTACATAAAAATAACTTTTTTTTACTCCACTATTGAATCTTATGTTTAATATTAAACAAAGACCCGTTTCCACGCTTTATTGTAATCGGATATACTTACAGAATGTCCTTTTCAATTTTTTCATTGCTTATAAATTACATAGTTTTTAAAAAAATCTAGTTATGAAGCCAAAATATACGATTGATTTTTTAAACTAATTAAAGGAAAAAATAAATTACAAAAAAAAATGTGAATTAATTAAATTATCCGAAACTCTGCTAAATGTATAAATATATATACTTTAATAATTAAATATATATATATATATATATATATATATATATATTTAAATATATATATACTTTAATAATTTAAATACCCACAAATACAGACTTTTCCCCAACAAGTAGCTATCGGCAACCAACTTAAAGCGGATTACTTGAATTAAGTACATGGCACACGTTTTATCCCATAAAAAATCCCTTTTTGATTCTCAAAATGGACCACATTTTTTAAAATATTATGCGTCAAACCCTCCTCTCCTTAAGAATGAAAACTACCTACTTTTTGCTAAAGGTGGCATTTTCGGCTCTTTAGGAATGATAATCCGTAAACCATCTCTCGAAACGAGGGGGGGGGGGGGGGAATCTGTTTCTCTATGAGAGTGAAAGATCCCTCTCTCTCTCTATTTTACAATGAAGATATTTCCTTAGAGAAGTTTAAAACGCCATCCCTTAAATGCTTCTTTGCTGGCTTACGTGCCTATAGAGTTTAGATTAATAGTCCTCCCCCCTGCCTCCTCTTTCCCCATATTCTTTATTATTAAACGTATGAGTCTAGTCGAAAAAATTACAGAACTGCCGTAAATCACTAATCGTTGACCAAAGTTCTCAAATGCTGTTAGCTAGAGTGACAGTGTGATAGTGAATGAATTTTACTTACAATCTTTCTTAAATGGTGCTTCAGAGAAAAATGACTGGTTGCTTCAGCAACATAATAACTGTCCAATTTAATTCTGTTGCGTGAAATATGTGAATCTTTAACATCATCAAAATATGCCAAGAATATTCAACACGGAACAAAATCAATCATTTCTTTCTTGGAGGGGTAATTCCTGTATATAGATAAAGTAGCAGAGTAACATTTTTTTTTCAGAGTTTGTTTGCACAATTCAATTTTTTCAAAACTTCTATTTTTCAAACATTATTGCTAACTTACTTTTGTGCCTATGGATTAGTCTTTTCTAGTTTCTTTGATGTATATTTACAATTCTGTAGGTTTTTAGGTTTAATTTTCCTGCAGGAGAAGTTTTGGGGTTTTCAACAAAGCAAAAATAAATTCGAGCTTATGAGAAAACTAAAAAGATTGGTTCTTTTGTAATCAAACGCACACACATTAAAAAAAAATTTTTGTCACGTAGTGGAATTTAAAATATTGTAGGGGTAATTTTTAAAAGTTTTTTCTATTTAAATTTTTTTTAATCAAAGCCATATTTTATCGCCTTTAACACTATGAGAATTTTTAACACAAAAAATTTTAAAAATCTTAAATATTTCTTTATCATCTGTGAAAAAAAAATCAGAGTTCTACTCCATTTATTTTAAAATAATTATCAAGGTCTTCTTAATGGTCTTAGATGACAAAATCTCTGCAAATTTTTTCCAAAGCTTCTCAATATTTTCTGTAACAGAAATAGCACTCATGTAAATTCGATAGATTAAAGAGTAGTACTAAAACATTTGTAACATTGGGTAAAGTCGTGGAAGATGACAACAGTTAGCGAATGGTTAGAGTGCAGATATCTAGCATATACATGTGTGTGTGTGTAAGGTTAATATTTTTACCAAAACTGAATGCGACTGATAGGAAGAGGAAATAGAAGACTGTGATATTATAAAAAATATCCATATAACTCTATGAAATAATACGCTTTCGAAGCAGCATTTTTAATCCATTTTGCGGAAGACGGCCCAATATGTAAATTTCAGCTATTTAAGCGTCCTTTTTTTAACATTAATGTCTATTCATATAATAATAATACACAAAGAAAAAAATCACCGAAGTATAACAGAAACTATGAAATCACATTTCTCCCTACGTTCTGCCGTACACCAATGAAATAGAGGAGAAAGGAACAGTAATCAGTCTTTTGCTGTATGTCTGCGATAATCGAAATCCTCTCCGAATCTGCGTACCATATTCCTAACAATTGACTTCGAGTCAGCATTGCTATTAATAATTCGCTTACCCCTCAATCGCATAAATTATTGAACGGGAGCCTAATGGTTGATGAATTCATTCGTCCGATAACCAAAGGGCAATATGTACATCAACATTTCTAAAATTGATTAGTATTTGAAACTACAAAATGAAGAGAATATTGTACCTATGCACAATTTGATAAATGAAAACGTTAAGGTATCACTAGCGATTAATGCAGCACGTCAAAATGCCAACTATAACCCCGAACAAAAGATATACAAAGTAAAAGCTTACAATGCATACATCTGAAGCTTCATATACCGCACAGCTCTCTCTCTCTCTCTCTCTCTCTCTCTCTCTCTCTCTATATATATATATATATATATATATATATATATATATATATATATGTATATATATATATATATATATATATATAAATAAGAATAAGATGAAAGAGAAAACCAGTAATAGCTCTAAAGCTACATGAAGCCAGGAACATCCAACATGTAAAGATAAGTATGAATACGGTTTTTGACAGCATTTCTTCATCAGCGGTGTCAATACTGTCTAAAAACCAATGGATTGTTTCTGATGAGTATGATCTATTAAATAAACACACTCAGACACCGTACAATCCATTATTAACAGAAGAATTGAATAATAAATGAATTTGTATTAAAGTACTTAACCAAAGAACACCAAGCCTGGCGCTAGTCAGAGTGGAAGTTAAGAACTTGTAACCGCAAGATGACTGACGTCATAACTTGCAACCATTGAGGTAGTGGATACTCAGTTACAGACTTACTTAGGTAACTTATTTTAAGACTATTATTCCATTATTTATTTAGTTTTATTATTGTTACTACTATTAGTTAATTATTTTTTATTATTCTTATGTTTTTATTTTTGTTTTTAGTAGTTATTATTTTTATTTTAACCTATTTATGTTTAACTTATTAATGCAACAGAACAAACTATTCATTAAAACAAAAACAACCAATTATGTTTTTGGAAAGACTAACTGGGTAATTATTACTAGTTAGCACAGCTTGCAAGTCTATAATATGCTTAATCCTATTGTCTTTAGAACATAGCCTATTTATACGAACTAACTGATTTACAATAATGTTATTAAAAACAGATTTATGTAAACAGGTTAGATAATTTTGAAATTTAACAATATTAAAATTAAATTCAGATCTTTTGTCGTATAAGTCATAAGTTAATTTATTGTTAGTACTTAATTTAATATTGATATCTAGAAAGTTTACATTAATATTATCATGGCTACTTTTAATTAGTTCCAAATTAGGAGGGTAAAAATTTAAGTCTATAGGGTTATTACTTTTATTTATTACTATTATATCATCTATATATCTAAATATATTGTAATTGCTATTTTCTATATTATTAATTTCAAAATAATATAAGTATAAATTAGCTAGCATACTTGAAGCATTACCACCTTGTGGTACACCTTTGGACTGTAAGTATATACTATTATTATGAACTATATATATATATATATATATATATATATATATATATATATATATATATATATATATATACATATATATATATATATATGTATATATATCTATCTATATATATATATATACATATATATATATATATATATATATATATATATATATATATATATATATATACATATATATATATATGTATATATATCTATCTATATATATATATACATATATATATATATATATATATATATATATATATATATATATATATATATATATATATATATATATATATATATAGATACATATATATATATAGATATATATATATATATATATATATATATATATATATATATATATATATATATATATATATATATATATAAACCATTACCAAACCAAATGTGTAAAAATGTGTAAATCTCATAGAAAAATAAAATAACTTTTCTATGTTAAGG
This sequence comes from Dolomedes plantarius, assembly GCA_907164885.2. NCBI lineage: Eukaryota > Metazoa > Arthropoda > Arachnida > Araneae > Dolomedidae > Dolomedes > Dolomedes plantarius. The sequence goes on from OU015494.1 coordinate 160,616,580, forward strand.
AGCAGAGGAAGATAAATAAAAAAATGCTAATCAAACTAAAAACCTGAAGAAAATCAAAATTAATTTTAAAAAAATAATTACGAGTTTAAGTTTGATGATATATCATTATCAACACTGCCGACATTATTATTGAACGAAGAATTGTTTCTAGAAGATATGACCAATATGTGTGTCTTATTACTGGTATTTCCTTTTAACCTCCGTGTTTTATATCGAATTTTATTATGAGTTTCATGCATTTACAAGCAAGCTTCAAAAAGGAGCACATCGGCTAATATGGGGGAAATTTATACGTGGAATTGCAGCGTGGTTAAATCTGAAATCATAAAACAAGAGTAGGACAGAAAAAATAACCCCCTCAATCATTTCTATCCAAACGAACATCAGTTGTAAAAACTTCAACAATTTACCAGTTTTATCAAATGCTACTTCCCACAAAGAACAGAGCAAAAAATGTTGATCGAAATGCATTTAATATACGAGATATCCGGTTTTTCTTCTTTAACATTATTAAGTGCTTGCGAAACGTTTGTCTATTGAATTCGATGAACGAAAAAACTGGTCAAAGAAGACTTAATCACATAATGATAACGGTGCTTCCCTTCCATTCGGAAAAATTCCTTCAACTGTAACTGGATACAGTGAAGAGGAAAGAGCAATAAAAAGCTTTGTCTTGACGAAAAATAAATAAATAAATCGCTTTAAAAAGAAAAGGCCCAAACCCACCTTTTTAAAATAGATAGGTAATGAATAGTACACTTTTAACCAACAAATCAAATAGGTTAGAGGAGTTTAAAAGTTTTCCTTTAACCTTTACAGCTGACTTAAAATAATATAGGGAGCGAAATATGAATGAAAAGTGGGTCTGTTAGATTCAATTTCTCTCTTATATGACACACGTTAAAAATGTAACAGTTTTAACCATCCAGAACAGTTTTGAAAAGGCAGAAATTAAAATTCACTGCATTGATGAAAACAAAAGAATTTCTGATTGCAAGTTTAATACCTAATGGCTAATACTTTATAAGTATGGTTACGAAGAGGACAGTATCAAAAATTGTCCAGGTTAATATGATGTCGTCAACGCAGATAATGAAATAAGAGGTTAGATCTTTGACAGAGGAGTAAATGCACAAAATTTTTGCTAGAAAACAATAAAATAATGACCATGAAAGTGAAAATGTGCAAGAAAATTAACAAATGGTAGTTTTGTTCAAGATTAAGTGCGCAAGAATCAGAAGCGAATATGCTAACCAAGGATATTGGCTTATTCTCTCTTTTGCCAAAAATAGATCTTAAAACTACCATCAAAAGAAATTATCACAATTCATTTAGTGAAATAGATTATTAAGGATATATACTTGCAATTATTTTAAGTATAAAACTGACATAGGTATGAATAAGAACTTGTTTAATTGCCCGATAGAAGATGAATTATTATTATTGATATGAAAATTATAGAAATAGCATGAAGGAACACACAGCTACTCAATTTCCATAATAAAAAAAATCAAGGCTACTAAATTTGATTTAATTAATGCAGATTTTCACACGAACTGCATTAATAAACGGGCTTGTCCCTATGGGCAGTTCCCAAATGCCAATATACTGTGAATCTTTGTACTAACGGATGATATAGATTGAAATTCTACCATGAAAAGTCTTCCTTTCGGAAGTCTTCTAAAATTTTTTGCGCAAAAGAAGGCCCCAATGTGGTAAAAACTGATTACGGTATCAAGAAAATCTCCGTGATTTTCTTAAAATCCGTGAAGACTCTTCACATCACGAAATAATAAGAAATTAAAGAGTTCCGTAAGAGGACTAGTTTTTACAGGACCTCGGATATTATTTTCCCAGATGGAACATAATGTGAGGTTTTGTCCTATTCCCTTATGGTGCATTCACATTGGACAGAGTTCTCTTCCCGACTCTCCTGTCAACATTAGTCACGGTAACATTAGACACGGTATTTAGAACCACCCCCATTCCAATGAACACGTGTCTTCCAGATATTCCCCCATTTAGAACCCCCCCCCCCCATTCAAGCCGCCAAAGTCTTCGTGTTTCTTGATCTAGTGTCCCCCGCCCCCACTGTCACCATTTGACCCCCGGGACCTCGAGTTTGCCTTTGATGCTATGCATATGGACCGCCAGAGGAGGAGATCAGCGCAGATACAGAGTACAGAAAGAACATTAATCACTGGCAGAGGCAGAGAGCGCTGTGCCAGTCTGTATGCGCTATTACATTCTAGGAAAAGATCTACTTTTCCCTTTTCGGACCCAATCTTTCGCCAATCCCTCTAAAAGGCGTAAAGTACTAACACTGCTTTTGGTAATTAGGAAAATGTAAGTAAATTTCAATTTCAGAATATGGCCGATAAAGGACAGTTACTCGGCTCCTCTTAGCCATGCCTAGACAATCGTCGACGAAGGCTAATGAAGCTTGCGCTTATGAACTAGTGCGCCAAATAAGCCAGGTTTTTAATAAGAGTTACATTTAAACTAATGGCTTGATCTAGAATTTTAGCTGTGTTAGTTTTAAATACAATATTTATATTTCTCAACTGAAGTACTGTTTTAATACTTTTTTTTTTAAGTTCAAGCACTTTTTTTTTAGTTTAACCTCTAAAATATTACAAAAGTTGACTTGGATAGGATTGACACATTCTTCCTCCTCCGGTTGCAAATAAGATGCTATTCAATTCAATTCGAAAAATCCAAATGATATTTTTTTCCTCTTTAATTCTTACATAAAGGAAAAATATTAAAAGGACAAAAGTGGAACCGCAAGGAAAAAGCAACGAATGCGTTTTGTGTTGCTCTGACCCATCTAAGGTTTTAGGCATCAGGAATGCATAGTGACCTAACTCTATGCACATGTGTATAGGGTTCAGTGACTGCCTCTTTTCATTGCTGATATTATAATAAGGGAAAATTTGAATTAAATTATTGATTTTGAAAACTACTATAATTCGAAACCTACCAACACCAGAAAAAATGTGAAAAAAATTAATTCCAAACATTTAATGCAACTCACAACAAGATAAAAAATATAAGTAATATGTAATTATAATATAAACATAAAATCTCTGAATGGATAGAAACAAATATTGTTCATTCATCAGTTGCACCAACAGCGTAATAAACAGAAAGCTGTGATTCTGATTTTTTTGTTAGATCAGGATACTATCAACTGATGGAAAAAGAACAAAACAGAAAAGTAGGACAGAATAAACTAGAAGGCCTATAAAGACATGACGTTATTACTTGGCGTTAACAGCCATTACTTGGACATAGGATATTAGGGAAAATTAGCTGAAACCTAAAGAGGACAGAGTGATAGCAAAGTAATAAAAGAACGCTAAACATCATCAACATCATCCTTTTTCAGACACAAGTATAGAAAAAGACATGCAGGATTAACAAAACCAAATTTCAAGAACAAATATAGATCAGTCAAAAAAGTTGTTTTATAGTAAACGATGACAGGAACTAGATAGATTTAATTAAAATTAAATCGTTGTTAAAAATTGGAACCCCAAAATAGATCGCTATCTGTTCAATCCTCTTGTAAATAAAAATGACCATAGAGAACCAAAACAAAAACTCAAAAAAATATAAATAAATTGAAATACACTTATTTACAGAGACGATAACTGATTAGATCAAGTGTGTCCATCCAACACCCCCTATATCCGATATAGGGGGTGTTGGTCCATATCACGGCTTGCGGGCCACATGCCTGTGTTGCATAACCGGAAACTGACAGAATGGGTGAGCGCAAGCCTTTGAGTGTCTTTTTTGGAGGCACCTATCTTTCAAAGATTTTTCAAAATTTCAACTTGTTCTTTACCATGGTTTCCACACTTTCATAGTTTATTTGTTTTTTCACTAATGTCATGAACTGTTATTCGTCGGTCATCGCGATAAGGTTACGAATTTTTTAAATATTCTCAACAGTAAAGCTGATTCTTGGTCGAAGAGAACGACACAAGTTTTCGATTTCTCGGCCATCATGAAACATTTTATGTCACTTGCATATTTGCGACTTCAACAGTGTATTATTACCGAACTGTGCCAGTAATCAACGCAAAATTTCAATGATTTTAACATTTTCATTAGCTAAAAATCTTACAATGCAGCTGCACTTTTGCTTACTCACAGTTATTGTACACAGTTAATTAAATACCGTTAATTAAATACCTCTTGATAAACTTTTATTGTCTGATATGGCCTATTAGTGCTAAAAGGCTGGACACCCAAGGATAGGATTATTGATAACTTATGATTATTATTCTCTGATAACACCTCTTAGTCTAAATGTGCTCTTCTAAGCGATTGCACCTTTAGAACGCAATCTTTTAATAATAAGCTGATTTTCGACAAAGTAATTGAAAGTATTTTAAATGTATTATGATTTTGGAGATCAGTAATTTTGAATTTATAATTTAAGGATCTTGTTTTTATTTGATGTCAAGATTTTCAGGTTTATCTTCCTTTAATTTTGTAATAGAATTGATAGTTGCTGATATATTATCAGTCTCGAAAAAAAGACATTAAAATTATTTAAAAAGATATTAAAAATATTAAAATTATCTTAAAGTGTTTTTCAACTTTATACTATAATACCGTAAATCAATATAAACGAGAAAAGGGAGTTAACCGTTGCATTCTTTCCAAATAGTCTTATTTCTATGTAAATTGTGCGAGTCATTCCATTAATTAAAAAAAAATTCAAGATATTGCCGTTTTAAAGAGTTTCGTCCGTTTACTTAAAGGAAACTTAAAAAATGCCAAGTCTGTAAAGTAAGGATGTTAATGACTTGTAGCTCTTTTTTACTTTTTGAAATGAGTTACATCCACTGAGCCTGAAATGCTAAAAAAATGCTAGAAAATATTTGAAAAAAGGTTCTCAAGTAAGTCCGATAACATGCATCGTTAGCGATGTAACTCTTTAGCCTCCTATTTCTCAGAGGATTTCAAATAATTAATAAAAGATTCAGAAATAGTTAGGGGGTAGAAAAACTTAGCGATCTCAACAATATTTTCTCTTCCTTTGAGCAGTTTAAGGTGAGGGAGCATTTATAAATTATCGGAGTAAGGTTAAACTCAAGAGAAGAATCTTATCGCGTAAAATGTTACATATTTGTATCAAAGTACACCTTGGATTTTTTACCTATTAAATTTTGGGAGAACAAAATTTTTACCAGTATTAAATTCACATGCATACAAAATTTCATCGTCGAAAATCTGATACAAAAGCTTGTTGATATAAATTTCCTTATATTCCGAAGATTAACTCATGGAGCCACGATCTGTAAAAATTTACTCCTTTGAATATATATATATATATATATATATATATATATATATATATATATATATATATATATATATATATATACAGTGGAATCTCGATCGATCGTTCCCCGAACGATCGTTTTCCCGTATGTATCGTTTATTTCACCCAGTCCCGAATAAATTCCATAGAAAACAAGCAAAAAAGACCGCATGGATCGTTCCTCGATGTATCGTTTTCCCGCAATATTCGTTCAGAATATCGCAGCTTTATATTAATTTATCGGATAGATCGTTTTTTCATAATAACTGAACCTGAAATATAAATGTCTGGATTGAGCTAGATTGAGGCTCTAATTAAACAATGGGGAGAACATTTGAGATGCACCATCTCGTATTTTTGTTCTCTCTTGTTTAGCCTGTTTTCGCTTTAGTGTACCACTCCCATTATTTGTTCATCGTTGGTGTTCCCTAATTCTTTAGCCCCTGGAGTACCCATTTTTGGCAATTCATTCCAAATTCACCGACTATTCAACATTTCTGTTCTTATCAGTAATGGCTCACAGTCAGCTTTTTTGTTGGCCTTGGGATGGAGGCGCCCTGGTGTTTGGTGTAGTGTGTGAGAAGTTTCTGATTACTGCAGTTCTACACTGGCCGATAAGTGTTTCACCCGGAAGCAGAACTTCCTGGTGGTCTTATGTCGGACCCCATCCAGTGCAATGGAATGGTTCTAGTTACAAACTATTCACTGCTGCCGCTTCTTTATACTCTCGCACAATAACAGATACCGAAAAGAATGCAATTTGCAACACAAAAAAACTATTGTTTACTTGTGGATAGAAAACCGCCAAAAAACAAACGACGATTAAGTACTTTTATTTGAATCAAAATTCCTGTGTATCTACGTGTATTTCTTTTTTCATTATTATTATCTTGGATTTCAGTACAACTTTGTAATTTTATTTTCAGTTACACTACGGGTATGCATGCATTTATGTATATGAGAAAATATATTTTAGGGATATCAAACTTTAAGGTATGTTAATACTTTTTTGTGTGTTCCCACGTCTATCGTTTTCCCGCATCCATCGTTTAGTTCAGTCGGTCCCTTCGAAAACGATAGATCGAGATTCCACTGTATATATATATATATATATATATATATATATATAGGGTGATCAAAAAGTCGAATTAGAAGTTTCACTGAATTTTGCTTCTTAAAGTTAAAGCACGTGTACGTATGTCTATGCTAAAATTAAAAATCCAATTGAACCAGAAGTCAAAGAAAATTGTTATATTCCTATAAGAAATAACCCTATCCGAGAGCTGATGTATTATAATAAAATGAAGAAAATACTGAAAAATTAAGATAAAATTCAGATTGAAGCAACAATTACAAAAGTATATTAATATTAGAAAAGCCCGTTAAAAATTCTTTGTTTCAAAATGATAGTTTGAAAGCATCTGCTAATTTTGGAAATCATTTTAGACTCATTTTCGGCTAATGAGCCCCATAGGAGTTTACAATATCCGAGACATCTGTTATGGCCATTGATAGAAGAAGTTGAAATAGATCAGAGTATTTGAAAGCATATATTGGAAGAGTCGACCCAACAGCAGGGCCGTCCTTAGGGGGGGGGGGGGGGGGCGAACTGGGCAACCGCCCAAGGCCGCTAAAAATTTAGGGCCGCTAAAAATTTAGGGCCGCCATATTAATTCCTCATCGCACAACTTTTCTAAATGTTACGGGTTTTTTTTATGAAATCCCTCATTTTTCTCGATTTCTATAATTATAAAAAAATATATGCTTCGATTTCTTTAAAAGAATCCTAGAAAGAATCTTAATTCACAAACTACCCTTTTGGTTTGAAAAATTTCTCGGTTAGAAAAACATGATTTATCTTCAATTCAGTTATAATAAAACCTTGATTATGAATCCTTTTTTATCAATATTAGTTTCTACTATCTGTCAGTCACTACATACAGTCATTTGAAGAATTATAAACCGTTTTGTTGGAATCTGTCCATTTTCACGGAATAGTTAGAAACTGATAAAAACGTGAACATATCTTTGTCAACGAATACTAATACCATTTGGTTAAATGTTTGGTCTATTCAAAGCAAACAATAGACATTTCTCCAGGGAGTGTAAGACAAGTACGTAAATGCGCTCCAAATCTGTTGGGTTAAAAGGGGTCCGAAGACTTAAGGAGTGAGGTAAACAAAAAATGGCTTTTACTTGTTCTCTCTATCATTATAATGGATTTAATTTCCAAATTCTCGAAGAATTGAAAATATTACAAAGCAGGTACAATCAGTATGCTTTGAATACGGATTGTATGTTTGTCCTCCTTGGTACTTATTTCTAATGAAAATGATCTCTTATCAGCTTTGGACTTTTCACTTATAATAAACAATTTTGCTGTTCAGAAAGCAAGAAAAATTGCTTTATAATCTACAAATTCATACATGTAAGTATCTGTTTTCAACAATTTACATTTTCTAAATCGTGTAAATAATTTTTCCATTGTTTCATTATTCATACAAATTGATTAATTTTATATTTTAGTGGACCTATTGTAATTCCATGTATAATTTTCTTTTACGTAGCTAGAATGCAAGTTTTTTAGTATCGAAACGTAATGCATTAAAAGTAATAATTAGTAAAACCAGTAATGGATGCAGTTTTTTTCGGGGGAGGGGGGGGGGAATCGGAGTTGCCTTACAAGATCCATTACTCATTACGCAGAGAAATTTGATTGCCAGTAAATGCGTTTCGCCCAGGGCCGCTAAAACCTTAAGCACGCCCCTGCCTAACAGGCCAATATTCAAGTGATATAGTATATTCCATATAGTATAAATATTCAGTGCTATTATATGTTTTCAACCTTTCGATTCGAGCGGAAATAAGAGGTTTTACATTTTCTCACCTACGTCTGACTCCGAAGTAATACTTATTAATTTTCTCAGTGCAAATCGATTAACATTTTTCCTCCATTCTCCTGCCAACCTGAAGGGTAACAGAGTTTCTCAAAAAAGTGACGGAGATTAAAGATTGTGAACTTGCAACAATGTGGCCTTGTTATGCGATGATTGAGAAATGAATATGGAACTAAATACTGGCGGCTCACAACTTCTGTATCGCCGAGTTTCTCATCTTTGTTTTGACATATCAAGAAAGAAGATAGGAAAATTCCTCATTATTTTTCTATCCGTGCACGGAATGTGAAAAAAAAAAATATCGAAAAATGGCCATTTACTGTGTAATTCATGACATGGCTTTCGAAGGGTCGTGCGCAATTAGAAGCTGTTTCTGCCCGCTGCCAACACCAACAAAGAACTTTTAGGTTCGATTTTGTCGATAAGCGCCTGACAAACGACTCGGGATGGAGAGGGAAGAAATTAAAAGAAAACGAAATATAGTATTAAAGAATAACAAAGGTTAGCTGTGGAAAATAATGATTTCATGAAGTTGCTGCCTAAAATCAATAAGAGATGATTTAAAGGGAGCGTTCAAAAAGTTATTCGATACGATTAAAGGACAGAAATGATAAATTTCGAAACTCAAGAAAATGGGATTTTATTTTTAAATGTAAGTTGTTTATTATGAAATGTATTTATAGTAAATGTAGTTAATCGGTTAAAATATTTTATGGAGTTTTAACTTTTTTTTTCTACAATTTCTGCTATGAGGAGTGTTATAAATAAAATAACCAGAAATAATGAACTGCAAGAAGAAAATTTCCTTTATTAAAGAGAAAATTGAATTAGAAGGTAGGTGGCAGCTTTCAAAACTGGAAAAAGTTAAAAGAAGGGGGATTTCAATATCTCTCATTACTATTGTAACATATTATGAACTTCAAACAGCTGCAATGTATGAAATAGATTGTGTGTAAGATAGTCTCTTTTTTCAGCAACATCAATTTCAAACTCCCTTGCCAATATAGTCCAATTTTTTAAATTTTTATTAGTCATCCATTTAATATAAAACTTTACACTGATTTAACTGTTAATATTATTTTTTATCCTTTAAAATCAGTGATTCACTTTACAGTCTCTCTACGAATATTTTACACTACACTACACTACACTACACTGAATTAAAGTATTATCTATAACACCAAATTTTTGAGGCCAGAAGATTGTATCACAAAAGTTTGGTTTATGCACGAATCCTCATCTGAAGCCAATACATCCCCAAATGTAATTTAAGCAGCATGATGTGAACTCTCATTCACTGCGTTAGAGATTAAATCTTGCAGAAAAATTTCATTGGCAATAAATAATACAGGAAGGAAACTCCATAAAATTTTATTTATAAGATATTTTACAAGGAAAGCAATATAACTACATAGTTCCGAAATTCTTTAAAATTTTCCTGCAAAACGGCAAGGAGCAAGTTGTTTGACATATAGAGAACTCTGTGGTAACTCTATGTCAGAAAGCAAAGAAACTAATGAAAATATTCAAAGACCAAACACAAACAAGAAATTCTTATCAACATTAAGGGTTGGATCGAAAATATTTAGGACTGCACAAAGGAAGAGTTAAAAAATCAAGGAGTCGAGCAATTTGTTAAACATGATGGATTGAAAGTCACAAGTCGAGACAGAAATATTAATTCATTATTCGTTTTCTCTGGTCGATAAGAATTCTTTAATGTTCATCAGATCTGACTAATTACTTTTCTCGGTTTCTCACTCGCAAATAAGGCAATCAAACTTAAAAGATGATTAATGCTTCTGTCATCCTTGCGTGTGTTTAAGGATAGTTTTTACTTTGTTTGCATCAGAGAGAGGTTTGTGTTTCATTTTTAAGCTTCAAATTAAACAGATAAAGGCCAACCGACATAAAGAATAGATCTGATAATCCTTTATTTCTATAGCATTAACGCAGACAGATTGCACTGACAGATGAACATTTTAATACATCTAAAACTCGTTTGGCCTCGTTCCACGAGGATAAATAAAAACTTTAAAAGAAAACTTTCCAAAACTTGGAAGATATGATAGTTTTTAGAAGGTTAACGCTTTTCGAAAATTTTCGATCCTGGTAGATGCAAATTGTATTCGGTAAATCTTGAGTTTCGCTGCTACGCTGAGAATGTTATTGGAAACAGGTCGTTGGAAAAGTCTTTAAAAAATTACATAAGATTGGTTTGTCCTACAAAGCAAAATGTATTAAATTTTAAACAGCATTTGTTCCAGGCCAAGTGTTATTCAGCAAAAATAAATAAATAAATAAATAAAAGCAGGCAGTACTGCACTTTCATGCAGTTCTTAGTGAGTAGGCATTTTTTTATAATTGTCTTACTCTTCGTCATTAACCAATCTCTCCTTTTCCAGTGGCATTAACCACTTGACTATAATTTAACTTTAAAGGTAACAGGTAAAATTACCAAACTGATATTAAACTTTATAGAGAACATAACAGATACTTAGGGGCAGATCATATCAGAACTGAAATAAATTTTGTCGGGGTTGTAAATCATTAGGTGTTAAAAGATTTTCATTGAAGACAATTATTACATCATAGAAAATGTTATTCAGTTTGAAGAGAGACAGACTAATTAGCAGCTTTGCACTGCAACACTACACTAATATTAAAATAAAGTATAAAACTACTTTTTTTCATTGTTAAGGATAATAAAAATCTAAATCTTAAAACTACTAACAAGATACATCTATCGATTTTTTATTAATAACAGTCCTATTGGAAATCCACCAAAGACTGTTTTCCCTCTAAATATAAAGTCTACATCAAAACAATAGTAGTAAATTTGAGCATATGGTAAACCATTTGGAGGAAAAACGTCATTCGCAGTCTAAATTTTTCCCGTCTGGACAAACTGGAATAGATCGTCATTCTTGTGAACAACGAAATATAATACGCATTTGAGCCAAATCACCAAATTTTGATATTGTTATCAACAGTACAGGATTTCAAGTTAGTTACAGTCCCCTCTAGTATCGTGGTCTTGATATAAACTTTTACAGATGGCTTTTCATGCAAATCATCTCAAACACTTCCTATTTATTTTAAAAAATTAGTTACTAGACGGTCAATCTACGTTTCCAACATTTCCGATTTATTGGATAAAACACGAGAAAAATGTGGAAAAACTCGATAAAACATTAGAAAAATACCTCCAACAGCCAAAAAATACCCACATTTTGGTATTTTTTTGGCAACAAGTATGCATAATTGGAACTATTCTACCATACAAATATTTAAACGTAATGAAATCCCCTTGGAGAAACATAAAAAATTTTCAACCTTATTGGATTTTTGAAAGACGAATGTAACATTTGCGATATTTTACCACAAAATATATGAATTTTCCCTTTAGTAACAAATGTTAAAAAAACTATCCGAAATTCCATTATTAGACATGTATACTCAGAAACGTAATTAATTATAGTGCTCAAGTTTTATTCTTTTTACCCTCAGTTCGGAGAATACTGCCACTACTGTCTAAGTGTAATTTATATTATTATTGGATGATAGGATGAATTTAACGTCATAAATGATGTTGAAACAGTGAATTAAGCAAAAATCGAAATCCCGATTTCACTTTATGCTATTGAATTTTGCATTGATGAGGAATCACTTGAAGCCCTCAAAATTGCTTTACATCTCCGAAAGAGGTAGAAATCAAAGATGCCAATTTTTTAACATCCAGTTCACAAACTTTTGTGAGTTAGTCTACATTCTAGAGGAGTTGCTTTATTTGATGGTGCTCGTAGTAAAAGTATCAGTGAAAGATCCCGGTCACTACCTTTATACTATGTACCAGTTATAACAGTTAATCAAAGGAGGGCATGTTCTACAGTAGGGCAAACAAGGGACTCAAAAACCAGTAGAAAAAAGGAATTACAAGATAAACTGTCACCATACCCTTTACAGAAGAGAAAAATTTTGACTCAGAAACAGGACTGGAATTTAAATATTAAATCCCTATATATGAAATCCAAGTTACATTTTTACACGTAGATCTCATAAATACTCTGAGACTCTCATAGAAGTTTGGCATTTGTAAATATTTTACAAGCATTAGCATATGAAGATTACAAACGAGCTTTCCCATTCCTTATTCTTATTAGGTCATATAGTATAATGAGTTGAGGTCACAGAAAATTAGAAGCAAGTCCTTGGTGCGAATAGCAGAAAAAAATAAGTACTCATTTAACGTGGGAAGAGAGTGATCAAAATTATTACCAGCAGTTTTTCGAAGTTGGGACGGACCCACCACGAACACACACACACCTCTGTCAACATAACTTTTCTTTGAGTCCTCGTATTTTACCCGCAGCGAGAGCTCAGAGGTCACTTGGCACATTCGAGTCCCAATAGCAACGAGTAAAGTTTGCAAAGACATTCCCGATTATGAATTCTTATGCTAAAACCAGACCATAAATTTCGGCAGGACTTTATCCATCAGTGTCTAAAGCTATTCCATCTGAAGGAAAAATGTGAAAACACGTTTGTTACGGGAAACAAGGGGCAGGTTGTGGAGTTGTGAAACAAAATTGCTCATATTTCTTTACCAAACTGAGTCGGTTTTCCTTTTAGTCCCTTCTTTGAATTTGCAGCAAGTGTAGAAGTTTGTCAGGTTTTCACGAAATAAGTATCAGATTTTTTAGAAAAAATATTAAGGTTATTTTCCTTTTCCCTTAATAAAAGTTATTTTCAGTCAGATAATCACTACCACACGGCATAGAAATTTAGTTTCTTGCATTCATATGGAGATTTTGCGAAAATTCTCTGTGTCTAATAAAATGGCTCTGCTTAAAATTTCGTTAAGGCGCTGCTCTAAAAATGCAGCACACGTTCGTGGAGGATATAAAGCATTAGATACCATAGCTTGAATAATGGTTAAATATTAGTGTGCACTTATTATGTCTCTTTTCCCTAATGAACAGAGAAAAGTTTATAGTAAGATTAACTATTTACCAAAGAAATAAATATTATAATCAATCAAAAGTATACGCGGCAAATAATCTTCGTTAAGAATTTTCTTGAGTAAGATGATATTTTCTAAAATATAATATCCAAGCAAAATATCTCCCCCTAAATACCTCAGTGGCAACAAAGATAAATATTTATTTGTATTTACATTATTTAACATGTAATATACATAGTCCTTGGCCTTTTGGGATACATGTGAAGATTTAATATACTATAACCAAACCTTGGCATTTGTTATCTCTACTACGAGTGCACGCGCAGTATATATATCAGACATTAAATTAGTTACAGCTAATGCTCTGTTCTTGCATGCCTAATAAATACATTACAACAGTATTAGAGCTTTTACTGTTAAATTTTCAGCACAGCCATTTTATTAGACACACAGAATTTCCGCAAAATCGCCATACGAATGCAAGAAACTAAATTTCTATGCCGTGTGGTAGTGATTATCTGACTGAAAATAACTTTTATTAGGTGAAAAGGAAAATAACCTTATGCAGTTGTATATTGAATAGTAAAAATAATTACCTATTTTTCCTCAATTATGTACAGACTGCGTACAATGGATCAAAATTAAAAGGAAATAATACTAGTTTGGGAAAACTATTAAACAGTAAATTAAAATGAACTGACATTTAAAACAGTTAGAATTAAATTGACTTCCTAAGATAAGTTCATAATGTACCACTTAGAATCTTAAGTAAATATGATTTAAAATAATTCAAACTTATCATAGAAGCAAACCATGGAAAAGGGTTTTAGCTATCTTTCTTCAGCATCAGCACCAACAACTCCAATAAACAAATTGAAGTTTTTCTGAACACCCTTACCCTTAAAGTAAACAAACAATCCTGGTAGATTTTAAAATAGACCATAAATAAAAGGTAGCCCAAAATATTAGAAAATGGGGAAAGAAAAATGAATGCTTTTCATCAGGATGACTACTGTTTAACATGCCTTGCACTCAACACAAAATACTTGCGTGCTTTGTACCACAGTTTATATACAATATTACATGTTTTCAAAGTGACAAGAAGGTTTAAGTATATGACCATGTCTGGGACGGAAATGTAGATAACCATTTTATACTTTTCTGATTCTATTAAAGAGGCTCAGATCTTTTAGAACGCGGATTTTAGCCATTTTTTATAATTAGACAGCCTCAGGCCTATGTATATGAGAATAGAATGTCTTATTGATACATTTTAAAACAAACAAGATAAAAGCAAAAATAAATTATAATATATTAAGTGTTTACAGACAGCTTGATTTAAAAATACATTTCTATAAATAAGAAAATAAAATATGTATAAGGTAACTTAACTTATATATAAGGTTTAATTACATAGTAGGGGAGACCGGGCTTAGTTAGCACACTGCTTCTATTACCTTCCCCTGTGTAGCTAGAGTGCTGTCATTTTGCTAGTGGGGAGTGTATGTAAAAATGCACCATCCATCGTAACTTCAGTCTGCTTGGAAGCATCACGAAGGAAGGACCCCTGTTTGATCGTTTTTCTGACTGGTGAGTAAATTTTTTAATCGCAACTTTTTTTGATCTGGTGAACCTGTAGATCAACCTGTAGTTGAGGCGCTGCTGATGGCGGTTTTCGAAAAAGAGGTTAACTGGGGTCGCATGCATGTATCATAATCTTTTGTTTCTGGTGTTTGGGATTGTGTGGTATCCATCTTGTTTTGGATATCCTTGTGGGGCTAGTTGGCATAGTTAGGTATGGGGTCAGTTGGCATAGCTATGACAACTCGCCCCACACCTATGCCAACTAACCCTCCCCATTTCTGTTCATTAAAAAATAAACAGTTTTTGTAAAAAAAGAATAAATAAAGGTTTTAAAATAAAGTTTAAATATGAATTATAAATAAGTTTTAAATCAATAAAGTTTTATTTCGCTTACAATAGTTTAGTTTATTTTTTGTTTAAACTAGTTTCAATCTTTCGGTCATCCTCATTAAAACGTAACTAAAAGTATTTTCATCACATGACATATTATCGTTTGGTTTTTAATTAAATTTTCTTTTATATGTCTCATTATAATTGTATCTTAATTTTATTATACATTTTCATTTTCATTTTCATTTTTTCAAGACTCTATTTTTTTTCGTATAAGAAGATAATTTGCTTAATTTGTTTCCTCCAATTATTTTAATAAATTAACTTCTTAAAAGAGAAAAAAATAGAAAGTCTTAAAAAAAAGGGAAAAGGAAAATGTATAATAAAATGAATATGCAATTAGAATGAGATATATAAAAGAAAATTTAATTAAAAACCAAATGATAAGATATCATGTGATGAAAATACTTTTAGTTACGTTTTACTGAGGATGATCGAAAGATGGAAACTATTTTAAACAAAAAATAAACTACTAAGTGAAATAAAGCTATACTGATTTAAAAATATTTTTTATATATTCGAAATGTTTCTCAATATCAACACCGATTTCACTAAAAAAAGTTTATCGATAAGGTTCTGAGAGAATAATAACCACTTATTGTGTTTCGCTATGAGGAAGTACAAGAGAAAAACAACTGAGCAAATCGACCAATTGAGAGGGTGACCGAGGCCATTCACGCTCACAATGTTGAGGGCAAAAGCTTGGCTCAACATGATGACCGGACCTGGTTGGCTTTCTTACTTTATGAACAGAAACAAATCCTTATCTCTTCGAACACCTGAGGCCTAGCTCGAGCCACCAGATTCAACAGGACTAACGTCGGAAACTTTTTCACTTTACTCTGAACAGTACTGAACAGGCATGGATTCGAGCCACAGGACATCTACAACATGTTCGAGACTGGGATTACAACCGTTCAAAATCGAGACAACGTACAAGAACGGAAAGGGTTTAAGCAAATTGGACAGATCACCTTTGCTGAAAGACGTACCCTTGTTACTTTGGCTATTTGCGTCTCGGCCGGAGGACTTGCTATTCCTCCATTTTTCGCGAGATTAATTCAGTTTACACGAGCCAAATTCTATGAACATTTCATGCGATCTGAACCAGGGGGCTTCAGCGGCGATGCCAACAAGTTAGGTTGGATGGTCAAACGCAATTTGTGAAATTTTCCCAACATTTTATCCACTTTACCAGATGTTCACAAGCTCGACCTGGGCTGGTTCTCCTCGATAGCCATAAATTGTATTTGTCCATTGAGGCCATCGATTTGTTCAAAGGAAATGGGGTTACTGTCCTATCGATTCCTCCACACTGCAGCCATAAATTGCAACCATTTGACAGATATAACTGTATTTGGACCCCTTAAAAAATACGTCAACTCAGCGTGTGACGTTTGGATGACCAGTCATCCAGGCAAAACTTTAACTGGGATATCTACGATATTCCAGTAATTGTGAAAACAGCCTTTCAATCAGCTGTGACTCCGTCCAACATTACATCGGGATTTCAGGTGAGTGAGATCTGTCCATTCAACTCAGACATATTTGAGGACTCAGACTTTTTGCCCTTTTTCGTCACCGATCGCCCTACTCCAGAGGCTACACAAACTGCCGATGAATCAGAGCTAAGGGACCCCAATGAACCCGCTCTAACAAAAATGACCTTGCAGGCACACCGGCATTAGTGACACACTCCATCATTTTCCCGACACATCACCCCAGAGGAAATTCACCCTTTCCCCAAATCCGGGCCACGACAGCAATCCAATCGTGGCCAAAAAAGGAGGTTGATTGCTATTTTAACAGGCACTCCTATCAAAAGTGTATCCCTATCAAAAGTATATCAGGCACTCCTATCAACATTGCGGCTGAAAGAGACAGAAAGAAGGAAAAGGCTATGTTACCCCAAGTTTTGATAAAATAAAATGTTTTTCATCGAAAATTACTTTGTTTTGCCTAAGTATACCTATCCATATCACGTTATGCCAACTAACCTCGGGTGCGGGGTTTGTTGGCATAGTTGCAAGCTTTTAGGAAAATTGTTTTGAGGGTTACTTAAACACAGATTTAATTAATGGGTCAAACATGATTTTATAAGCAAAAAGTTAAGCTATCCACCGCATTCACCGGAATCTCTCCAAGAATTTCACAAAAAAATAGAAAAATCAGAAACCAAAATCTATGCCAATTAGCCCCTGTCTCCCCTATACATCTGTGGCTTGGTTCAAAATGGGACAATGTCAAAATTGTTAGTTTCGAGAAAAAGGCATTCAAAGATATTGAACATTTTGCTGAATGTTACATCTTTCTTATACTACGCGTCACATTATTATTTTTTACTTGTTCATTGTTAGTGTAAAAAACGTTATTTTTGCCCTTTTTGGATCTAAAGTTACTGCATCTTAAATGACATTGGTTAATATTATAATGGAAATATAATGTCTTTTTGTTTGTTATTTGACATGGGCCTTTTTAGAATTAAAGATTTACTAAAATGGAAACTTTTGGTATAAATAACTCAAAATCTGAAAAAAAAATGACATTGGCTCTTTTAGAACCAAGCCACCGATATATTAATTATCTCAAATGGAATTGAGCGAATCAGTATTATACTCATAAAATTTTAGATATTAATGTTTTCCTTAAATATTTCTTCGTTGAGTTCAAAACAAAATTTAAAACATATCCAATATATACTGAAAATAATAAATGCACAATTGATATTCTTTAATGCAAGCAATTTGCATATATTGAAAACATATTCACCATTCTTTTAATAAAATTGCGTTTTTAAAACTGTTTATTTTAACGTTCAAAATATTAAAATTGTCCAAAATAAATGTTGATCTATGAAGTCAAATTTGTTTGTAAATTCAGAGATCCAGTGTATAGAAATACTTATCAGCAATATATCAAAGCAGTTTATATTTTAATCAAATAGTCATCGTTTACTGACCACTAACTTCACAATTTCATTCGAAACATTGTAGTTCTATGCGAAATTGATCAAATTATTGATTATCGGTTAAAACCATTCGGAGCCATTCTGACGACTTTCTGATGAGAATTTATACCTCTTCCGGTGAACTCTCGATAAATTTGCATTCATTCCTGATTAATTTCTTCAATCGATACATCGATTTGTTTTATTCATTATCAAACCCTTCATCAGTTCGCAGTTCAAACAGCCTCAAAAAATTCGCTGTTGAATACATTTGCGAGCATTCACTAGCTACTAGATTAGCTGAAGATCGGTTCTAACATCCTCCTATTCGAGTCCTCCTCTACTAAAAAGACAGGGGCAAGACAAGAGGGAAAAAAGCTTTAACTGACATCTTTACAGAGTTCTTCTATTTCATAAACACCACCTTTATATTTTTGAGGTATTTAATATCACCCAAAATTTATATCAGTCCTGAAATTCCATATTATATCATTTTTATTTTGAGTTTTAAATAGCTCTTTGAGTTTAGTTCTTGAGTTTACATTAGTGTCTCTGGCATCACAGGCATTCAAGTATTACGTCTGAGAAGTAATATACATATAAACAATTTCTCTGTTTTCCATCTGTCATTTAAGACGATAATTTTGCTTTTGCTTTTATTTCTTTATAGTGTTAGGAGTGTTAAGTGTCATAATTTGCATCTTGATGAACAAATTTTTCTGAAGCTTATTACTTTGAGTGTTATTATCGTTGACAATATTCCAGATGAGATGATTCTTATATATCCATCACTCGTGCATCGATCACTCTAACTTTATACTCACTCAGTTTATATTTTCTTTTATTGTCCATTGCTGTGTCATAATTTGCATCTTGATGAACAAATTTTTCTGAAGCTTATTACTTTGAGTGTTATTATCGTTGACAATATTCCAGTTGAGATGATCCTTATATATCCATCACTCGTGCATCGATCACTCTAACTTTATACTCACATAGTTTATATTTTCTTTTATTGTCCATTGCTCTGTCAGAGAGCCTAAGGACAAAGACAGTTTAAATTTAAATTTTCTTGACTCTACTTAAGTTTCTCACATTACCCTTCTATTCAATCTCCACCGAGTCTAATGTTACCATTACACTATGCTAAAACATACACTCGTGAATTACTTGTCTTGCTTCATGTTTTGATGAATTAAACTTTCACCTGCTTTCTAATACGTCCAATAAAGGCTTTATGCACACTAGGGAACCAAGTAGGAAATGAGATAGAGAGAAAAAAATAAAGAAAAAAATTAGTAAATTTGAAAAACTGTGCTCGCAGTTTGTATTCTAGGGTGTATAAAATAGCATTTATATTAGAAAGTAAAAAATTTATTATTAGAAACCTTAACGTATATAAAAGATTTTATAACATTTCTATGGCAGTTTGTTTATCAGGTATGTAATTTAAAGGAGACCTTGCGTTTACGATTCATATACTAACAAGGTACACTTTAATTAATCATTGGATGACTAATTACAAAAGATAACGATTATGTTTTAAATGAGTATTATTTATTTAGAATCTAATTTAAATGACTGGAAAACATTTCACTGAAGATTTTTGACAAATTACAGAATTAATTACTAATGACAAACTTTTATCATCGGAACAAAACTACCGGCAAAGCTGTTCTACAGCTTTCAAGGAATGTATACTTATTTTCAAAAGCTAATAAATTTTCAGACACATTTAAAGATGATTTACTGTTTCTCCGTTTTTAAAAAATCGATGAGACTGCTAAACCTTATTTTTACCCTTTAAACTTGGTCACTGAGCAGAGAGTTGTTTATAGTTTACTGAGTTTGAAATGAGGTTTAATTTGTCATAGGTTTTGATTTATGATGTCTATTTGTTAAACTATCAAGAAATTTTTTAGTTGTAGCTGGAAATTTAGTGAACGTAAAGCTAGAAAAATAACCTATATCACAGATATTTTCACTAAATTCAGTGCTGCAGTTAGGATTGTGGTCTGGAGGGAGTTATGAATTTCCTATACACCCAAACTTTCCCATATAATAAAACTTTTAATGATTTAGGGCATATGCATACATACACTTATAGACTTTAGAGGTATCACCGCCAAAATATTCCTTCGCTAGGCCCCTTAGTCTGTTTCCTTTAATAAAAAATAAGAAACTATATTATACTGCCATATGCAACCAGACATCCAGAGTAGCAACAAAAAGGGCATTTATTGAGATATATTAGTAATACTTGAGATATAATTTAACTAATAAATCTCAATAAATGCCCCTTAAAAAAATTCTGATCGATGCACTAAAAAACTTTTCAATAAAGAAAATTCCTTAAGGGGACTGGGACCTTCAACCCTTTTTTTATTTTTAAATTTCAATAATTCATTCTATATACAAATGAGAATAATTAATATTCTTTTTTGCTCCTTATTTAAAATTCACAAATAAGTATTTTGTTGAGGAATAAGACCGGGTTTTCAAAACACTCTTAAAAAATACAAGCATTTTTCTAAATGCTCCATACGACTCAATTTTCCTCTGATTTCTTCCAATTACTCAGAAATGTTGATTGAATTGTTTCTCGCAGAACTGTGCATCATTCTTTGAAACGACGCATATTTTTCAAATTTATAGACAATGAAATAAAGTAAAAACATGTTAAAACATAAAAAAATAACGGACAGATTAAAATAAAATTATTTATGGCTTTAGATTCACACAAAAAAAATTCAATGTATAATTATATTTATATTTACATAGTAAACCTATGTTAAAAAAATTAAGGTTTTTCAGTGATATAGAATGCTCATAGAGATTTTAAAAACTGCTAGCATTTTTGAAAAACATTTTGAAAAACAGGCATTACTCTGCCAAAAAAGATCTTTATTTTGAATTCAAAGGGTCTTCAGTGTAGTAAATTCGTAAATCATGCCGACCACTGCGAATGCATAAACGGCAAGGTTTTGTATATAAGTCACATAAACTAATCAAAACAACTTAAGTTAAAAAATAACATAATTCCTGCCTAGGCATATCCGTGGCAACAGACCCTCTACTTGAAGGTCTAAAACAAATTAAATTTTCGAGCTGGCCGTTCCCGGTTCCAGTCGACTTGTTCCTTTATTTATTTCTGATTACTAGCAAAGTTAAATTACAATACATTTCTTCTTATCTTTCTTTTCTTTTTAATTTCTATGTGTAACAGTAGACAAGTAGTACTGCAACTCATACTACTCAAAAATGCATCATGTAAAATTAATCAGAGACAATACATTAATAAATTAACTCGGCACCTGTTTTGTGCACACTACCAACTTACATAATAATAACTGAGTGCTTGTAATCTTTGCATACCTTTAAATTATATTTAACTAGCTGAAAACCCGCACTTCGCTACGGAGTACATTCAAATTAAATACAACGGTCAATGTATGCAATTAATGCCAAAAAAAATAAATATATATATATATTTATAATAAATACGACGATCAATATATACAATTGATGTATGAAAAAAATATATATTTACAAAAAAATCGCAAGGGATATTTTTATAGACAAAATAATGTCCAATCGTCTGCCGCATTAGCAAGAAAAAAATATGTTTTGTCTATTTAGTTGTTATGCACGTGACGATAAATTTATTTAAAGTACCAGAAAAAGAAGTCACGTAATCAGCATTTAATAAATTAAATTCTAAAAATGAATCTTTAAAAATTCACCAAAAATCAGAAAATAGAGGTAAAGATTCGAAACAGATCTCATTTCAAAGGAATTTTTATGATCTTTCTCGTGATATAAATTTTATAACCCTCAAATTATTATTTTAAATGCAAACTTAAAAAAAGTTACTAAAACAGTTTAAAAATTTAATTTTAAAAAATCTAAGAAGAATTTTTCAAAAATCTCTCTTAGTGCACCCCTACACTATAAGAAGAATCGCCATGCAAAATTTCAGCCCTTTAGATCCAGCGGTTTGGTCTGTGCGTTGTATGTCAGTCAGTGAGTCAGTTACGGAACTGTTATATATATATATAGATTATCCTTCATTATATATATATATATATATATTTCATTTACTAATTTTATTATTATTATTTTATTTATTTTTTATCATTATTTATTTAATTGCTAGTTAATTATTTATTCATTTTTTTTCTTTTTTTTTATTTTACGTCAACCTCCTTTTTCACTTTTTCATCTCATAACCCGAGTTGCCCTGAGTCAGGCCCGAACTCACTACCTTCTACGCTGAAGTCCAGAGCCTTAGCTCTGAGCCAGTGTAGCAAAAAGAAATACTAATTATTCTCATTCTGTATATAGAGTTAAAAATTGAAACTTTTTAAAAGTTCGAGATTGAAGGTCCAATATTCCCGTAAGTAAAAATTAAGATGATTAGTTAAATGTTAACTAACAAAACGAAATTGGTTGAAAAAACATCTATTTATAGAGTATTCTAGCAAAACTAAACATTCTAGCAAAATCGGTTGTATACGTTTAAAAAAATGTTAAAGCAACGAAAAGTAACAATATAGTAATAACCTGATAAAGTAAACAGGAATTTACAAAGATAAAAAAGTTTTCCAAATTTTTAAACACGATGAATTGTAAAGATTTACGTTTTGCGTATACAGGTAGCACTCCTACAGCACGGTATCTTACATCACGGTTTCGCTCTAACACGATAGGATAAATTGCGGGAACCCTCGTATAACACTGCAATCTGTAACACGGTTTCGCTCTAACACGATAAAAAATTGCGAAACCCTTTGTACAACACTGTACTTCTATAGCACTAAATAACATGATTTTTGTTAAACACATTTAAAAGCTAAATTTCCTTAAAATAATGGCAGCAAGGAATAATGAACTATAGTGACTTTACATGAAAATATATAAACAAATAATTTATTCATTTATGACTCTATAAAATTACAAGAAGACCTAATCTTAGCTGAAAATCTCGAATAATTTTTCTTGAATGCAGACCCTTCTGCTTAAAAAAGCCGAAAATTCCAAAGGGAGCTGCAAAATTTTCTTTCTCCATACCGTGATATCTACAATGACCTTGTAAGAACCAGCAAACAAACCAAAATTACAGATTTTTTAAAGGATAGAAGGTGCAAAAAATCTAAATGGAGAAAACGATTCTGAGAGTGAAGGGGATATCGTTCAACCGAAAAAATGCCCTCGTTTGATTGTACGAAGCAGTGATGAGGGAGAAATTTATTAAATTAAGGTGGAAATAAATGAAAATAATATTTTTTTCTTTTCGTTTTGTGTTATACATACATTTATATTTTTAATAAAAATTAAGTTGCTTATAACGAATTAAAAAAAAGTTTGTTTTTAATAAGTTTTCGAAACGTAACCCCCTTTTTGTACTGGCTCTGGGTCTCATATAACACGGTTTCACAGAACACGGCATTTTCTAGGAACTTATATACCGTGTTATAGGAGGGTTAGCTGTACTTCATGACCTTCAGGAAGAGTAGTGAGAACTACAGTACATGGGTCTAGCCCTCTACATGCATATGCTGAACATATACTGAAGTATATGTTCGTACCTACACCGAAAAAATAATGGTAATCCTGAGCTGTATAAATTTCTTCTAAAAAGCGTTTAGTTCGTAAAAACATTTGTAAAGATGACTTATTTGAATAGACCTGAATATCCTTTCAGTAGCATTTTCTTAACAGTGTAATCCCCATCAAAATTTTTAAAATACTTATACATTGAATCAAAACTTCGTTCTAAACAATTATTTTCTTTCTAAGGCGATCAAATTGACATACAATATTAATATTCCACAGGAAATTTGTTAATTATAGAAGCTTTATATATATATTTGTTAGTTTATAGAAGCAATTAAGACTATTTTAATTACTTCTATAAATGTTCTCCAGAGGAAATCGGAAAAAAAAGTCAGTTGGAGTATGATTTCAAGTCATCTTGATGAAATATGAATGCATAGAGATTTGAAATTTTCACGACATATCCCAAAATTTGTACATTACACTTAAAAGGAATTAAATGTGTTTTCCTACATCCGTAAACGAAGGAAACAAGCTAAAAGATTTTAAAACGGAAAAATAGTTTTGTATGCCTTTATATATTATTGTATACTATTTTTTTCAAAAGAAAAGGTAATCTCTACACGCTTAAATAAATGAATATATATCAAAATCGTACATTCATTCACAGAGTAACCCACGATGTATTGTTCGACCTTTAAAATGGAATATTAATTTCACGTTTTTAACATTTTCCGATATACTTCCACAGCATAGTTGCATAAATGAATAAATACAATTTTCACGACACAATGTAACTGAATATATAAAGGGAACAAAAAATGCTGCATTAAAATATTCACCCTATGTGATGTTTGTTCTGTTTACAATCATTTTTTTCTCTGCATTGGCAATGTTTTCAAAGGGGATTGGAAATTCTTATTTTCTCCAACAGCATCCTACCAAGTCATTCCCGTGTGAGTGTTTCATTGACTAGACGTACAGGTATTTACTCTTCCTTTTCAAAAATCAAATATTTCCCCCAAAGCTTGAAAAAAAAAAAGGCATTGACTACAGTTATCTCGACCCCTCACTCTTTTTGTACACGGAGGTAAAAAAATACCCACTCTTCTCTCTCCTTTTCATAATGCGGAAACCATTAAATTATCTTGATGTACATTGGAGCCATTATTTCCATATCATTGTTATTACTTGACACCTCAGCGTAAAACTAAATGGGGCGTTAAATTAGTATACTGCGTAGAGCTTCGTTTTAAATACAAGCCGAAAGTTTTGAAAGAGATTGTGTAATACATAATGCATTAAGAAACTTACCTCAACTTCAGCATATGCTAATTTCTAGAAAACTCTATGCTTTTTTAGATTTTATTTTGGTTTTCAAAAGTTTTTTTTTCAAGCAATGACATTTTGCCGAAATGGTACACCAAAAGTTAGCTGCCATATGGTGTACGCAGAGTTTACAACTAGCTGGTTACAAGCGTTAACAAGATTAAACTAGGCCATGTTATAACATTACACCCTTCACAATAGACGCTGGCGTTTCTTTGATTGAACATGTTGTCGGGATGAATCTGCAGCATCATTTTGAGTAATCCTACACACAGGCAGCGGCTAACAAGCAAGAAGTTATGTAGTCTGAGCTTAAATCCATTTTTTATGTATTGTTGAATTAAATAGCATCTTATTAAGTTATTGATTCCAACAGCGTTATGTAGACTAATACTGAAAGTATTCGTTTATCATAATTTTATATATATTAATAATTTAAGAGTTAAACTTTTAAATTTCAATTTTAAGTACATGTATATGACCTACCCATTAAACATTTTTTAG
Source organism: Dolomedes plantarius (assembly GCA_907164885.2). Classification (NCBI taxonomy): domain Eukaryota; kingdom Metazoa; phylum Arthropoda; class Arachnida; order Araneae; family Dolomedidae; genus Dolomedes; species Dolomedes plantarius. The sequence continues at coordinate 160,642,091 of OU015494.1, forward strand.
CTAGTAGCACGTTATCAACAAGCATGAAACCTTCCTGCACTACGTGTGAACCCAGGGTGCAGTGGCCCAGTTGGCAAGAGCATCGGGCCAGTGATGTGAATGTCTCTGGTTCGATGCTCGTCTCTGACTAATCCACCGCCGTGTACGCTAATGGCGGCTGATGCCCGTAAAATCTGTCGTGGCTGCAATGTCCTCCAAGTTCTCAAAATTTACCTTTGGAGGTGCGGAGTCAAGTGTACCGGCTCGTTACTTGACTCGGTTCAAAATTACGGAACCGGTCCTTTAGTCAAGTCGGACTCTGACCCTTGCGGTGCTAACTTAAAACCGGAGCCGCATCACTCAGCCCAATAGCCTACAATGGCCTTGATCTGATGTTGCTGTCGGTCAAGGGACATAAGCAACAACAACAACAATGCGTTTGAGTACTTATGATTAAAGATAAAAAGATACGCTGTTTCATAAACCCGTCATAATGCAAAAATATGATCTACACACATCGTGGACGTAGGTATCATGCTTGTTATTTACTTAGGCTATTGGCGTTTGTTTTTGGTGCAGGGTCAAACTGGTAAAGGGCGTTCCTGGTAAGTATTCTACAACCAGGAATCCAGTAAGGAAGACGACCTCCAGCGAATATAATTTTCATCTTATGCAAGGTGCTATTCCAACAGTTTCGGCCGGTGATACATAAATAGCTATCCATGAAATAAATCAAGGTAGGAGAGTACGTGAAAGTATCACCAAACTTCGTAGAACTGGGGGAAAACAGTTTTAAGGTTTTTAGGTGCATACACACTGGGTGCACTTAAGCATGCATTAAATTCCTGATTATCCTTGCTAGTTAATGTACGAGTATGTGCAAAGAAAAAACATGAATAATCCATTAATGTCTCTATATACATTCTCAAACATGACGCTTAAATTGAGCTACTAAGACTGGATTATACAGGATCAAATAATTTTAGGACCTGCATAGATTTTCAGCTTTTCTCCTGGGAAAGTTCATTTTATTCCCTCGATTACGAGTCAGACTGAAATACTTTCTGGCAAGTTGTGTTTTATTTCTAACTTTTTTGGGGGGTATGTGTGTGTAATCCCCAGATAACACGGATTTTAGGGTATTTTGGACAAAAGAAAGCTTCTTCAGCAGAAATAAAGGTACAACTTGCATCAACAACTCAATTACTTTCATTCTAAACATTATAATGTCATACAGCTTTGAAATGCTTCCTTTTTTTAAATATTTACTTCATATCAATTAACCAATTAGTTCATAAAATCTGTCGTAAAAATATATAAATTATAAGGAAATGTAAGGCTATTTGTTTTCAAACTTACTAAATGACTTTACATGACAGTTCATTTCTTTTTATTTCATTACTTTAGATTTGCAAATTATTTGAAGCCCTTAAAACTGAACTGTGCAGTAATTTTTGTGTGCATTCGGTTACACATTCCAACTATTCAAAATTACCCATGTACTTATGTAGTATGTTCGCTTTAAAGTGAACACTTATTTTATGTAAAGGGGACATTTATTTTATGCAATAAGTTCTAGAATAACTTTCACTTTTTTTACCATAACAGTCGTGAGTAAAAACAAATCATAATATATAGCAACAGTAAAAATTTTTAAACTCGGAAATGGGAATAATATGCACTATAAAATAATTACATTTTAAGTAGCATGATGCTGCTAAGGTTCCAGTATTTTTAAAATCTATTCATGTAACCTCTTACAGTTGAATTATAAAGAGGTTCCTTACTGTTAATCTTGACCATAGAATTTCCTAGTCCGACAAACAAAGAGCATACGTTGAATTGATTGAAATTTTTGTCTTTTTCTGTGTCCCTTTAACATTTCACTTGTATATCCCTGCCTACTCTGATTTTCAAGGGCTGCGACCAATATTCTCCCTTAGCTTTATTTGGCATAGTAAAATTTCTTATTTGTGTAGTCCTGTCTTTTAATCTAACGCATTGGTTCGCTCTTAAATCCATATAAGGGGGATGACAAACCATTCGTTGCTGAATTCTTTAGTGCTCGCAGTGGGAACGTCTAGTTCAATCGGTCCTTGGGACAAGCTTCGTTAAGTTTCTGAGTCAAAGTGAGGGTAAAGACGAAGGCTTTTCCTGACGCATTCGATAATGGGCCGAGTTAATCAACAATGGCATCAAAATGGAGGTCGAGGGGAGCAGACGAACGAAGTCCTCGGAGAAAATATCTTTTCCCATTTAAGGTGTGACTCAAATAGAATGGACATTTGTAGTAGAAGAGAGCTGATTTAGTAGTTAATGTGTATATGGAACTAGAGTATCTCTTCTGTGGCGAGATAAAATAATGTAGAAGCATAAATGAAACTTTCAAATAAAGAAATGCAACAAGTGTATAAAAGATAGGCATTGGGCCCTTTACATTTTTCGCTAGGATTCAAGATTGTATAGATTCAAGAGCGAACCAATGCGTTAGATTAAAAGACAGGACTCAAATAAGAAATTTTACTATGCCAAATGAAGGTAATGGCAAATATTGGTCGGAGTAGGTAAATAAGGCTGAATCAGAGATATACTTGCCAATGGTGAAAAGACTAAAAACGATGCCCTATTTCAATTCCCCAAAGGTTTCCCTTCAGACACACGCAATGTAAAAAAATTAACCTTTACTTGTGGCCTTGTGTAGTAAAACTATGATAGTAGCACTCCAAAAAGCCGACCAACCTATCAACTTTTAATTAAGCCAGTCATCTGAGCATTATGATGAATTACATCACTCCGAAAAGTTACAAAGATCCGAAAAGTTACAAAGTTTTTCTTATAATGGCAAGTTAAAAATAAAGAGAGTGGGAAAAAATGTCAAGATTAACTCCAAATACTATCAGGAACATATTTTATCGCCAATTTTTCTGAATGAAATACCATCGCGTTACCCACAGTGCCATCAATCTGTGAGACTAAATCAGGACAAAGCTAGCAGTCACACATCAAAATCCACTGTAAATTTCCTAAAAGAAATGGAACAAAAAACTGGTATCAAGGCCATACCCTTCACTGATATCCCTACTAAATCTCCCGATGTATCACCTATGGATTTTTGTGCTTTCGGACTTTTAAAATCTTCATTATCCAAACGTCGTCCCAAAACCCTTACAGGACTCTGGAAAGCTGTTCAGGAGGAATGGGATAGAATACCTCTTCTGACACTTCAAAAGGCATTATTATCCTGGAAATTGCGGTGTCGAAAGATAGTTCAGAATAAGGGATGTCAAACAGAACATTTAAAACACAAGAATTTCATGTAATTTAGTTTTGTGAATACAATATACATCGTCTAAAAAATGTGTGAACAGCTTCTGTATATATATATATTTATAAAAAAATCGTAACGGATATTTTTATAGACAAAATAATGTAGAAGAAAATGTCCAAATTAGTACAACGGTCAATGTATGCAATTAATTTGTATTTTTAACATCCATAAAACATACTAATTTGAATTCAATTCTTTAAAAACTTCCGTCTCAATTAGTCTAGTGGTTAAATTTTATCTTTACCGTATTTTAATATTTCTTTTGTCAATTTATTTCTTTGTTATGCACATGACGCAAAATTTTAATGTATCACAAAAAGAAAAGATACCACGTGACCAGCATTTAATAAATTAAATTCTAAAAATTAATCTTTAAAAATTCACCAAAAATCGCAAAATGGAGTAAAGATTCGAAAAAGATTTCATTTTAAAGGAATTTTTATGATCTTTCCCGTGATATAAATTTTATAACCCTCGGACTATTATTTTAAATGCAAGCTTTAAAGAATGTTACAAAATCAGCTTAAAAATTTTATTTTAAAAAATCCAAGAGGAATTTTTCAAAAATCTCTCGTAGTGCATCCCTACATTATAAGAAGAATCGCCATGCAGAATTTCAGCCCTTTAGGTCCAGCGGTTTGGTCTGTGCGTTATATGTCTGTCAGTCAGTTGCGAAACTGTTTTATATATATAGATAATAATTTAAAATAAACGGCACTTTAAGAAATCCTTATTACACAAATGTAAGTTACCCAAGGCAACTATGCAGAAAAGTAGAATTATTAAGAATTTATTATAATCATTGCATTTGCAAGTTAACCGTACAAGGGAATAACAGGAAGAACCCAATTAACCTGAACT